>JAWDGP010002858.1:0-345000 GCA_033675545.1 Elysia crispata | reverse complement strand
GCAGTCACTTAACTAGCTCTAAGATGTTTCATGTGATTACACATTTTTACGTGCCTAAACCATATGCAGACATAATTATTGTCAATAAATCATAACTATATAAGTTTGATGCTTAAAAAAAAAGAATATGCGTCCTGTAGACAGATTTTTTTGTTAAGAAATTAAAGCCAGTCTCTTCTCTTCTAAACACTATAATACAAAAAGAACCAGAACAAATCAAAAGAAAACAAAGCAACAAAACCGAAAACAAATCATGAACACCAAATGTACAATACATCGTTCTCATGTAAAGCTGGTATGTGAAAAGTGTTAGAGATAGATGTATCCTCGATAGAAGAACTTAAAAAAATAGTACAATGACATTATCTGTAATATGCAGCTGCTCTTCTTTGGGATGCAAAAATTATATCAGTTAGTTATAGAATGTTGTGGAACCTTTGTAAAGTTTCCTTAGCACTTGCGCAGAAAATCCACTTTAAAAAATCGCTAATTTTTAATTTCTATATTTGTTTAACTCGCCCTCTACCTTTTTATATTGCCACTTTTGTGATTTTTTACGGTCCACCTTTATTCTCATCACCCTGACGTTTTGAACTTATAAAATTTTTGCTAATGAAAATATCGCCGCTGTGGTGTGAACGGGTTATTGAAACGATTCTTCAATTACTTCCTCTTTTATTTGACACTAGTTTTGCTTCATTAGACCCCCTAGGTTGTGGGATATGTTTAATTTTGAACCAGTTTCACTTCTAAACATATAATACCAAAAATGTCATGACAAATGAAATAAGATATTAAAAACACATAAAAAGTTCGATAAACACAATGTATTCGTTTTGAGCCGTACAGTATTGTGTATAATAATATCTCGGCGTATTTAGAAGTATTTAAATTACATTTTTCCAAATAAACCACTTTTCCTCTCTAAATAGAGAAGTCTCAGGCGCCATTGAACAGATAAATATGGGGCAGCCAGGGAGATAATTTAGCGAGAAGAGATCAGACTTTCACCAGTCCGCTGCGCGTCCTGAGCTCTCCACTGAATATCACTCAGCCCCAGATCGTGACGGATAGCAAAAGAAAGCCGAGAGGCATCTAGTATTGAGAAAAAACTCTATAGTTGTCTATGCTGTGGACACGGGCTATGTGGGTTTGTCAAAATTTAAATTCAGTGAAAGTTTAAGCTAATAAACATAAATAAAAAAAACCCAACCAAACAAACTAGCAAACCAATCTCCAAGCCATAAAAAAAAAATAAAAAAAACGAAAAAAAAAAACCCTAACAAAATGAAAGATAATAAGAAAATAAAACCTTCCCTTTCTTTGAGCATAATCAGTAAGGCCGAATTAAGTTTAATTCATGAAGTATGTCTATTTCAGTAAGAGATCGGGGTTTCTTCTAGAAAAGAAAATCGATCTAGAATATACATGAAATTTATGCCCAAATTAGAATGAGAAAAAATCTGCCGTAGGTCTAGATCTACGTCACTTATCTGTCATTACCTTGAAAGTGTAATTTCAAATATACAGTGCTGACTGTGCTTTTAAATCTTTGGGAAATGAGACAATGGGAAATGTCATCCACTTATTTGGACCCACCCTGTTGCACTTTTATCCTCTAAACTGCTCCTTCTCAAATAACGTTAACTGATATACGTCTTAGCAGTTGCTTCGAGTAACGCTATTTAACTCTTATTTTGAGTTTTACGTGATTGAAAAAGATCGACATTCGACGTTTAGAAACACCAATTTTATAAAACTCGGCCTGTCTAACTTTATAACCTCTCTCTCTTTCTCTTTCTACTTCTTTTTTCTCTCTCAATCTTCACTCTAACTCTCCCTCACTCTCAAACGCCCACCCTCACATACCCTTTCACTGTTTTACACTCTCTCACTCACGTACCCTCACATACTCTCTCATCCACTCACTCTCACAGGCTCCCAATCTATTTCGTTCTACCTCTCCCTAAAACTCTCCAACTCTTTCTCTTTCTCTCACAATTTCTCTCCCTCTCACTATCACAAGTTCTTTCTCTATTTCTCTATCTATCTTCTTTGTCTCGCGGGTGTAGGTCACCGACCAATCTTCCCAGCCCACTTACTCACTCCCATGTTGTTTGTTAAACGACGATCCTATATGAAAATGGCTAAAAACTGGGACATTCTTCATTGAATAAATTAAACTCTTTGTGCTGCGCTAGTCCCATCCTAAACTAACAAAAATATTTGGATGCGACAGGAAAACAAAACTATTGGATGTGTTTAACCTTTCTCCCTGGTGCTATTTTATAATACATGTATGTCTCATCAATTGCCGCTTGTTATCCTATAATATTTATAATGCACTTTCATAATGTCATTTTTGACAATTACTTTCCTCTTTTATAATAAGTAAATTGCTGTACTTTTACTCACATGTGAAATTGGACACGTGGTGAATTTCAATATTGTGCCTTTTATTTGAGTTACCAGCTTATTCTAATGTGTCGTATCAAAATGCCTTGGTTGTGCACAGTTCATTACATGATGAGAATAACCCCCCGCCAAATTTTTCGAGTCCCCGATGTATGTAATAGTTTTCGAAAAAGTACAGCTGCGAACCGGCCTGCACTATCAATGATGTAACGACTTGTGACAGTGTACTTAGGAGGCGAGCCTGATGTTTGCAGGAATTTTGCTTGATAGATTTGAACCACACCCTTGTCGGGGGATAAGCTGGCTGTATCATCTTCTTCACTTCTCCATGTATGTTTGATTTGCTTCAAAAGTCTCGTAAAAACCTTGCAATGGATCAATACTTGTATCAAAAATGTGTAAAATAACTTCTCTCTCCTCTCTCTCGTTCTTTCTTTTTCTATCTCTCTGCCTATATTATATATATCTATCTACCTACGAGCAATAATGCCTTTTAGTGTAAAGCAGAAGGACGAATCTATTGTGTTCCTATGGCTAACAGCGGGGCTTCCTATGGTACAGGCCAAGTTATCGAAGTGATCAAAATTTTGCAGTAAGTGTAAGAGTGAGCTATATCATTCAACTATTTGGCAGAGCTAGGAAAGTTATATATTTTGTTATATAGGTAGGCTGAATTATATGTGCGTTCTGAGTACAATTCTGTCCTAATTATGCCAAAAAGTTAAAAGAAATAGATCTCTAACATGCAAAAGCTTGTTCACTTCGGTGACTTGGCCTGTATTTTAGAAAGCCTCGGTTAAGAAAGATTAAAATTATTTGGAATCGTTTGGTTTTGAACATACTTGACCGACATAGCACTATAGAGAGCGTCCGTAGATTGAGGACAGTTTTTGCAATTATAAGATCATAACTTCCGCCCACTCGCAACCACTCTTTGGCCCATTTATGTGAACAACAGTTTTTATACCAAATTATATGGAACTTCTGTCAAGAGGCGCTGTCTTTGCTGAAAAAAAACAACAAATAAACTGAGATTCAGTACACCATATTTGGCTGACAAATGATTAAAACCTCAAGATTTATGTTACAGCTCCGAGACGAGCCTAATCACAAGTTAACAGATGTGTAAACAGGGTAAAATTATTGGGATTAGCAACATGGCAGATTTGCTAACCGATCTTGGATTTACGGAGAAATAAGAAAAATGGTTTTTAAAAAATACAACCTAGCACCTTGACTCGAAGCTTAAAGTTTTCACTTATTAATCAAAATATTGAACGATTAAAATGAATAATTAATTAGAGTCTAACCTTAATGAACTGTTGATAAAAAGATCTGATTCAGAGTATAAGATTTTGACTTCGTACTCCATTGCTGCTATTTTTGTTTTGTAAAGCATTGCTAAAAGATATTATAGCTTAATTTTAAATGTTTGAACCTCATTTGGAATCAGTCGTTTTCATAAATGTTCAGATGCTTCTCCTGGCAGTTTTGATATCAATGGAGGAACATGTTTTATCATCTAGTATCGTAACTTTAAGGAGATTAGGGGGCCTAATTAAGTGAATGGTGAGAAGGGTGCCCGAAGACTAATATAGCGTAATTTAGATTTCTCTGGAGTATTACTTAGGATCTAACGTATTTGAAGTTACATGTGCTGCCACAAGTTGCTGTGGTTTTCATAGATACAATCAAGTTAATTTTGCAGGTATTAATGGATTTCAAAAAGTTGTTTTAAGTTAAACTCCTTATTTCCGCTTGCGTAGTGCAATCTACGAAAGATGAGGATCTAAATCTCTTGACTGATGGTGGTGGCTTAATTATTATTTGATGTGCTCACCATTTCATTGTGTTCACTGACGATGCTGAGTCATGCAACGGTGAATTCATAGTTCGAGAATTTGTGAAAACTTAGGGTAAACTAGGAGCTGGGCTCAACTAAAAGGAAATCCAAATTGGATAGACAATTACGAACGCATGAATCTTTCAACATACAATGTACTCTAATTTTTTTCACCGCAACCTCACATCTTTTTAAGATCGGGTGAAGAAGATAAAAAGGGACAGAAAGAGAGAGAGAGAGAGAGAGAGAGAGAGAGAGAGAGAGAGAGAGAGAGAGAGAGAGAGAGAGAGAGAGAGAGAGAGAGAGAGAGAGAGAGAGAGAGAGAGAGAGAGAGAGAGAGAGAGAGAGAGAGAGAGAGAATGGAGATAGAGAAAGACAAAAATAGAGAGTTTCACAAAAAGAGAAAAAGAAAAGAAGAGCTAGAGGGAAAGAAAACGAGGGAGATTCACAAACACAAAGATATAGATATATATATATATATATATATATATATATATATATATATATAATCTGGTAAAAAAGAGTAAAAAGAGGTTGAGATGGCTGGTTAGGGATTTATCATTTGATTGAAAAATATAAAAAAAGGAGGAGTCCATGGACATTTGATGAGGATTACTTGACAAAAAATTAGAATTGAAAAGTAAATCCCCATCTGCTTTTTATATATCTACGATACCTTTCATCTCTCTATTTCTACATTATGAGCGTTACAAAAATATGTTTCAAACCACGATGAGTGAGCTGCGCAAGCTAAAAGGATTCACTAGCTGACGCGGTCTTAATCCAAATATGTCATCTTTCACAGATTTTCTTGAGTCTGATGTCCAAATTTCCTTACAGAAGGATAAAGCATGTCCCAGTCCTCGGCTTTGCTATTTGCAAAGCTCTTGGTATTTTAGCGCAGCAAACAATATCAGAGAACATAATTGGTTGTTTTCATTGTTACTTTGAGACATGGCGTTCTGCCTTGCTACGTGATCGATAATCCCAACACTCAGAAAATGAAAAATTAAGAAAGAACTTTTAATTCTATTTTTTTAAAATATCTTTTTACAGTTTGTGCTTTACCTTTTAAAAAATCCTTGTTAAAAGTTTAGCGCTTCGTGTAGTGAAAATTTCTCTGTCTCACTAAACAATCAAACAGATGTCTGTGTATCACTGTATCACTTTCAGTCTCTATCTCAGTCTTTCTGCGTCTCTGTATTTAATCTCTTCCAGTCTCATGCTCTCTATCTCTTTCCTTCTCTAACCGTGTAAAACCGAGCCTTTCGAAAAACCCTGGTAGCATTCCATCTTTGAACCTATGGCTTTATCGAAAAAGCCAACCTATTTCCACGAGGTATGCGCTCAACAACATATTCTTCTCTACGCAACAAAGTCTGGATCTGTTGGATCTTTTCCAACGCCCACTCTTCATTTTAAAATATAGGAGACCGCGGTCCCCTATCGCCCTCTGTCAACAGCTCAGCTTCATCCTCCCATGCGTCAATGGGATTGTCGCCTTTAGTCTCTCTGTATCTTACATTGCCGTTAATAATCCAGTTTTGATGCTTTATTCAGAAGAGTTGCTATTTTTCCCCCACATGTATCCAGTTCTGTGTCTGCAGCATTCTGTATGACCTGGTTTACATGTACTGGAAATTCGCAAGGACATAGACTCTTGGCAGTAGTTTCCTTACGCTCTGAGTGATAGATGAAAGATAAAAACTGCAAATATTCAAAGTAAAGCAAGTGAAGACCTAAAACACCATCGCCATTTTCACGGGGCTGATCGAGATTTTTAGATCGTAACCAGAAATAATTGCACACGCTTATGTTTGGGTCTTTGCGCTTTCATTTCGCATGCTTTCTACTCTTCCTCTTTATCCCACAGCCGGAGATACCGTATTCATCATAAACACAACTACTTTAAAATTAAAGAAAAAAATTTAATGGCGCACAGCATAATTATTACGCCCACATTATTATGCCATGAATATAATTAACTTAAAAAAAAATTCCTAAAGATGGCCATTAAAAAGTTGCTTTTGCCATCACCAAGGCAAAAATTATAAAAAAAATAGTCATTAAAATCTCTGTATGTCTTTAAATTTTTACTTAGCCAACCATTATAAAGTAACATGATTAAACTAATGCGTAGGTTAATATAAAAGCTATAACAAAAATATGATTCATTATAACTATTATATAACATTTTTGTAGCAATGCAGTAAGATTTCTGCAGAGAGAGAGAGAGAGAGAAAGAGAGAGAGAGAGAGAGAGAGAGAGAGAGAGAGAGAGAGAGAGAGAGAGAGAGAGAGAGAGAGAGAGAGAGAGAGAGAGAGAGAGAGAGAGAGAGAGAGAGAATGAGAGCGGTGTGGTAGATAAACGTTGAAAGTTTTCAAGTATAAAACGGCTTGTTTGTGAAGGCACACAGATAAGAAGAGGAAAGTTAGGTCGATATAAATTAAAGGGGTAGAGTTCATATATTTGAGTTTAAAAAAAAAATAAGATTGCTTGGTTGGTTGTTGATACAGAGAGAGAGAGAGAGAGAGAGAGAGAGAGAGAGAGAGAGAGAGAGAGAGAGAGAGAGAGAGAGAGAGAGAATAAGAGAGAGGGAGGATAGTTAAAGGGATAGACATTATGATAAATGGACAGAAAATAATAGAAAGCTGGATATTCACGCAGTTGATATAGTTAAAACATAGAATTTTGGAGGTTTAAATAAATAGACAAAGGATTCAAAAAAAAAAAAAAAAAAAAAAAAGGGAGTTGAGATGACATTCAGCCAAGTAACCTTGGGGTTTGCAAAAGTATATCCATTTTTAAAAAAATAAATTTCACTGAACTTTTCATATGTATTGCCTTCTTCTTTTCTTTATTATTTAAAAAGTTGTAAACAAAACAAAGCAAACAAAAAAAAAACCAAAAACAAAATAAGTAAAAACTGAATTCTTCCTCTGCGCGAAAAGAATTAGCGCGACCAAAGAATCTCCATTTTCAACAATCCTAAAACAGAGTTACTTTCCGTCTTCCAACACAAGAATCGGTCAGAATCATTGACCTCTTGGGTCGCTAACAAGAAAGATAAAGCTCGATTACTTAGCGATATTTATCATCTTTCTTATTGAAAAATTTGTCTATCATCTATTTATTTCGCTAATATTACTGTTGTTTCGATGGCTTGTAGTACCCAAATGCCGATTGCTATAAACAGAATTTCCATTATACAACTCCATTTTATAGGCATTTTTGATAAGCATCAAATCATCTTTTTTTTTTTTACCAATGAAGTCAACTTCAAATTGCACAGATCTCCTGCCCATGTTCTGCAATAGGGAAACACCGTAAAACGTATAAATTTGTAAAATGTTTTTTTAAAAAAGTGTCGCTTTGTCCTTATTAGTTATTTCTGTTTCAACTTTTTAACACTGGAGATAGGAAAACAACACACTTCGCACGTTATGGTGATAAAGTACACACATGGATAATAGAAACCGTAGGAATCTGAAGAAAAAGAAACCGAAAGGAAATGAGATTGAAGGAAAGAGGTGTAGGGAAAGGGAGAAGAGCGAACCAGAAATAAAGTCAAAAATATTTCACATGAATTAAAACAGAAATAAAAGAAGATTGGTAAATAAAAATGAAACTGAGAGACGTAAAACAAACATAAAGAGAATGACAGATAAAAGAGATAGCGTATCGAAATATGCAACATAGACAGAGAAGAAAGTGATGTCAAGATAACTGAGAGAGAAAAAAAAAATCAAGAAAAGAGATGATACCAATTTCAATGAATGAAAGAGGTTCACTAAGCAATTAAACGGAAAAAAGAAAAATGCATAGATAGATTGATAAATAGTTGTGTGTCAAATAGCATAACAAAAACAGAGTTCGACAAATATAGATTGATAAATAGTTAGATAGATGCATACTTAGATAGAGGAAAAGAGATGGATAGATGCATACATAAATAAAGAAAAAAAGATGGAGAGAGAGGGTAGGCACGACGCCACAGAGACCTTTCATGAAATATTAAATAAAACTAGGATAGTTTTTTGCTTATCTACCTTTCCAAGTGATGACCACCGTTATTCCAAGGTGTTAGGCCTTGATGACAAAAAGAACGGTCCAACGATCAGTCTTCAGTTGGCACATTAACTGTTGAGAAGCAACATTTTACAAACTAGTATTTTTATTTTGTCTACGATTCTCCAAAGGTTTTTTTTTTTACATGAATTCTTTTCAAGTTCTTGCTCACACTAAACTTAATTTTAACTGCTAACTCTCACCTTTTACAATTCCCATTTCTTCGTAAAAGCAAGCTCTGACCTAGAAAGACTCATGTTAAAAAAGGCGGAGCTCATGAAGAAACGAGGTAAATTTAATTTTCAAATTTACATTCAAACATTATTTTTTCGCAATTTTACGCAACTTATTTGAAAAAACAACAACAAATAACCCAAACACTTAGCATGCAGCAGTAAAAAAAAAAATTGATAAAATTCAAATAGGATTTTGCTCATTCATTTTGAAGCAGAAATTCCATAATTTATCCCCTCATATTTCCTCTTCAATGGTTTCGCTCGTTTTATCGTAGAATACATAGCTATATTAGCCAATGAAAGTCATAATACAAGATGTGGAGAGCATTCCCATGAAAACCCTTGATTGCTAATAGATTGGAGTGGTACAATGTTTTCTTTCGAATATTTTTTTACCCTTGAAAGATCAATTTCTACCACCTTTTGATTCATTTCTTGTGTAAACTCGATCTTTTGATCTATTTTTTAAAGCTCTTTCCTTCCCATCCTCTCTCTATTATATTAATGTATTCAAGAGATGCATGTTTTTCCTGCGCTGTATACTTTTGTAAGAACATTACTTTTGTACCTTGATGTATTTTTTTTCAACTTTAGATCTAGACAGATGGGTAATTTGCACCTTTGGACGATGTGCACAAATTACGGTTGGTATGTGTTTAAATTATTTTTAATCACATCTTTAATAGTAAGATCGTACAAGTCATCATAACTTATGTGCAATTTTTGTGCGACATAGGAATCAAAATAATTTGTTTTTAAGTTTTGTTGTACACACATATACGATGAACTTTGAGACAATAGAATTAATGTTATTATTTTAACTTTGATTACACAAAAGAAATCTTGTCTCACAATGAATAAGCAATAACAAACATCGCTACACTGACTTGGAAGATGTCTATTAATTTTAAAAATTTGTTTCACCATTTAATTTCTGATCTATGCAAAGTAATTGTCAAATCCAGATAGTTTGAATAGAGTTCTTTCAATTTTCATTGCGAAATCATAATCATTCTCTGATAACCCGAAAACTAAGTTCTAGGTCGTTCTCTTAGTACCGTTCACCAAACTTATGGGGCTCTAGAAAACGTCATGTAGTTATAAATTGTTCAACAAACACTAAGTCTTGCTATACCTCAGACTTAAGAAAAACTGCACTCACTGCATTACCCACTATATTGCTGGGGAACTAAGTATATATCTGTGTTGGGTACAAGGGTACAATTGCCATTATGAAAAAAAAAAAAGCGAAGGACATACATGAACTCATATAAAGAGTAACGTCAATAGCACTTGAGATGAAAGCACAAACTAATCAAGGAAATACTCTGACGCACTCAAGAAAATTAAAAGTTATTAAATTTCGACAGCATTCGACAACCCTCTTTCGCTGAAGAACCCCCCCCCCCTCCAATAAATCTTTAAAATAACTCCACCACAAACCCGGCTCCAAATTAAAAGAACATAATAACTGAGTCGTTGAATCTTCCACACCATCAAGTTTGTACAATTCAAACGTTACTTACAACTAAGAGATGGTAGCTCAAGAGGTACTCGGGAATCCTTCATAAACTCTTATACAATTACAGGACTTGAAAGCTTGGATGTAATCCAATTTTAAATTTACACTAAATACATTGAAGTAAAGGGGAAAAGCAATTAACATAACTTAACAAATCTTTGGAAAAAATTACATCGTCACTTAAAAGAAACAACAAGGTTTTCTCATTAGATCAAGACTGCTGTCTAAA
The DNA here is from genome assembly GCA_033675545.1 of Elysia crispata. Taxonomy (NCBI): domain Eukaryota; kingdom Metazoa; phylum Mollusca; class Gastropoda; family Plakobranchidae; genus Elysia; species Elysia crispata. Next base: position 334,687 of record JAWDGP010002858.1, on the reverse strand, counting down.
TGGGACTCCTGGGTTGCTATAAATAAGTTAGATTTTATGAGAATAATTCAATGATAATGGATTTAAAAACACTTTAAAACGTTTACATAACTCTACAGAAATATACTCGTCGAGAGTAAGTCGACTTTATTTCATTAGGCTATGTTAAGTACATTTTCCATGGCTGATTAAAAAAAAACAACAACCAAGTTTTAAACATTTCGATTAAGGTGAAATTAGAAAATAGTCAAGATTTAACAAAATCTTTGAAATATTTTTGTTGATGGTGATGATGATGATGATGATAATAATAATAATAATAATAATAATAATAATAATAATAATAATAATAATAATAATAATAATAATAATAATAATGATGATGATGATGATGATGATAATAATAATAATAATAATAATAATAATAATAATAATAATAATAATAATAATAATAATAATAATAATGATGATGATAATGAAAATTACCGATTTTCCACTATCCTCCTCATTACGACTATCGCCTATCTCTCTTGTTGTTGTCTCATCATTTTTAAAAATCATTGCTTGAATAATAATCAACACCGATTACTCAATATCTATCTAGTACGGTTTGTTTGTCATATATTTATGACTAAAAAAACCCTCAGCAAATGACATTAGAAGGAAAATCTGACAAAGTCATCAAATATTTGGTCAGCTGTATGTTGTACGCTATGATTTTTTATGTGTTTATTGTAAAGACAGTAGCGTTCTAAGTTAATCAATTTAAATCTAAGAAATGTCTTCCTAAGCAAGGACGTTCCAACCGTCATGAGTTTGGGGTCCAATCTGCTTAACTTTGTATTGCTTGAGGGAACCTAAAGTGCTCCATAAAACCAGTAAGATTTGATTCTTACACTGACCATGATTTATACTTACTATGCAAGAACTCACAGTGCTTGATAAAGCATGTGTACTTTGAATTCTTTAGTCCAAAAATATCTAGGTATTAAGAAAGAACAAATCTAACATCAAAATGCAATAGGTGACCAATATCACCCAATTTTCACAATGAAAGAAGCATGATATGGAGAAAGTTTCCACTATAGCATTTTACGTATGAACTTGTTTGCCTGCTATAATAGATACTTCTTAACGGTTTCCACCGAAGTGAGGTTGCAATATACTTTTATGTGTAGCGACATGATCATCGAGTCAATGACTTTCTCAGAACCAAATACTTTAAGCATTGAGGCTGATGAGTTTTTCTTCTAACATGCTTGGCTGACTGAATGTAAATAACGATATACAGTGTAAATGTCAAAAAATATGTTTGTTGTCTCGTACGCTGTAATGATCTTCGACGAGATATAAAGTGTGCGAAGCAATTCACTTGAGTAATCACTGTACGAAACTCCAATGAACATTGTTAAGTAGATGGCGAGAATAAAGAAAAACCGAAACGTGTATGAAAATACCTAACAGAAATTATGCTATTATGATAACCAGTAAAGAAATGGAAACAGCACTTTTTGATTTGAACCGCCTTAAAAAAGTCTCGATTTTCATATTTCTACTAAAAATAAACCAAACTCTCATGAAAACTGGAACAAAATCATCGACATTCATTGTTACCTTAAAACATTTATCGATATGTATTATATCCTGAGCTTTACGTCTCCTAGGTTTCCTAAAGAACCTCTACGGAGACAAGTCAGAGATTAACAGCGCTTCTTCAGAAGACCCACCGCCTTTCAAAGTTGTCGTTACTGACTTTGGTGACAAAGTAAAGATAATCTCTTCCTCACACACAAAGCTATGCGAAGAGTCTTCTTCACCATTAACGTCATTAATTATTCAACCTCAGATCACAACAACCTGGAGCCAAGGTATTGACATAGGCGCGGCAATGTCAAAAGTTTGCACGACCAAATCTCTCACTTGGAAGCCTGATGAATGGAAAACAAGCGCTAATGGTCCAGGCCAGCTATTGCAGAAGTTAAGGCGAGTAATCTGCCCTAGCTGGAGCAGCTCTCACGCCTTTGAAGGTCTCATACGGTCGAGGGCCCTTGCTGTGGTCCGTGCCGTCTTAATGTATTGGACTAACTCACTTGGTCAATTCACAGACTGCATATTTTTAACTTTCAGTTGTTGGGCAGTAAATTTATGATGAATTCTCGAAACTTCAGTTTTACTTATACAAAACTTTTCAAGTCTTTTTTTTAGCACATGTCTTTTTACGTATTTTCTTTCCTTTAAGCATTTAAATTTGAAGCGTAGATTTCTTGCCATCACAGTCATGTACAGTTTATTGTGGAGCCGTTCGGAGAGGAAGACGTGAGGAAAAGGGAAGGTAACACAAAAAACAATATTTAATTCTTCTCTTGGGAGAACGTTGAAAATAAAAATACAGTGATACCGTGATCTTTTAAGGAATAAAAAAAAAACACTTTAGTAATGCCTGATAATTTCAAACTGGTTGAATCCAATTGCTGTCCCCCACTAGCAGCACATTCTGGTGCAGGCGCTTATTCACACCTTGGTAAAAAAGAAAAATGCATGTAAAGCAACTTTCCCTTGAGCGGGAACACAAGTATCAGCATGCTTTAAGTAAAAGTGGCATTCACAACTGTTCAACCATGTTCTTCAAAATCAGTTTTTGTTCCGTCTACAGTATGGCATCAAGCATCTCTCCAATTGGGGTAGGGCCAACGTTTCTTGATGTGGAAAGAAATGGATTTCACCCCTTTGTCTCCAAAGGAGCTCAATGACAACAATTCCAGCGGAAGCTTAGTATTGTGAAAAATGGTAAATTAACAAGCTATCATTATTGTGTATCGCAAATCATTAAGTCAACAAACATACTAATTTTAGACAAGCTCAAGATTGCAAAGAAGGGAAAAAAATATACAAGTGAACCTACTAAAGATTTCTTGAGGTTCGCCATCAGAACATGATTGTGGAGATCGATTTTCCACCACATAAACACCACCGGAAATGAAAAAAACGCCCGCAGCCTGTCGGCAGAACCAACCATTTTTACTTTTTCCTCGACCCAATATCATACTTTTATTGAGATCTACTGCTTTCATTCGACAAAGCTTGTCAAATAACATTAAAGCGCGTACTGAGTTCACGCCTGCTCGTGACAAAACGGGCATAATTTGAAACAATTTAAATAATGTGAAAAAATTCTCATTTCTTTCTTGCAACACTGATTGTAAACATTACTAATGCATATCTTAATTTAAGCTTGATTCTATCAAGGTTATCAACGGAGTTGATTTCCGTTAAAAAATTAAAAATTTAAATTGTAACTAGAGCTTTTTAACGTCTTTCTCGCAACTTTCAAGGCTCTACATTGGAAAATGTTTTAGTATTGTTTAAAATTATTTGATCAATATTTTGCAGTAGTACCAAAATTATTATCAAGCTGGGCTTCATAAAAGCAATCTATGAAAAACTGGATAGGAAAAAAAAAAGGGTGTCAATACCTCCAGAATTACATTTCTAAAAAAAAAATTAATATATCGGTCTATGTTGATCAATAATACAGAGTTATTCCATTAAAACTCACGCTGTCTTTCCTGAAGCATTAAGAAGACATCTTCATTACTGCTGGACTATATTCATTTGGCATCTGTGCGTTTAATTAAATTTTTGTTCTGACTTGAATTCGCGCACCAATGTGAATTCCAAACGAACCCCAATGCATTGTTTATCCAGCAAACCCTAAACCCAATATATTTTAAGATGGCTTAACTGACCGATCCGATCTCTTAACTTCATGCAATGATATTTTTCTGTCTCGTTCTCTGCACACCTGTTGGTAACTAGGCGCTTCTCTATGGTTACAAAAAAGAGCCGCACCTAGTGCTCGAAGTTAGATCTAGATCTATATTATAACCTTGTTGCAAAATAGGTATAACCTTTAAAAAGTTTAACTTGTCGCTAATGATCTTTACAAGAAACTCCCAGAGATCTGATATAATTTTTTCTCGTCGAAAAAGAATCAGAATTTGAGGTCTCTTGTTAAAATTTATTGTGAAATGCGAATGCGGAAGTGCTAGGCCCTGCTGCTAGATAACGGTATCCTTACCTCTTATCGTGGATGACTTGGTTACGGTTTCTTGTCAGATCAGTGGATGCATATAGTCTAGTTAGAGGACGAAACACTTGAAATTCGAAACGATAAGCTACAAACTTAAAAGAAAAATTAGAAAGTAAAGGTATTTATATATGCCAGAGGATATTTAGAATTCTCTGCAAAATTCAAACCGTGAAATCAATATTAAAAAGGAGTGAGGATTTAGGTTCTCGACATTTCGTCGTTATTCAAATAGATTTGTGTTCCTAACATTTTTTTCAAAGCCACCAGACGCTTTAGCGAACGATTTACACGAGGAATAATCATAATAAAAATATTTTAAATCCCCACAGTATTAAAAAACCCTTTTGGAGAGGCAAAGACAAAAATTTAAAAGAGATAATAACAAATGAAATTGTTCTTCTTCCTTTTCTTCTTCCTCTTCTTTCTGCTCCTCCTCCTCTTCTACTACTTCTACTTCTTCTTCTTCTTCTTCTTCTTCTTCTTCTTCTTCTTCTTCTTCTTCTTCTTCTTCTTCTTCTTCTTCTTCTTCTTCTTCTTCTTCTTCTTCTTCTTCTTCTTCTTCTTCTTCTTCTTCTTCTTCTTCTTCTTCTTCTTCTTCTTCTTCTACTTCTTCTTCTTCTTCTTCTTCTTCTTCTTCTTCTTCTTCTTCTTCTTCTTCTTCTTCTTCTTCTTCTTCTTCTTCTTCATTTCCACTTTATAACAATCATCTTGTCAACTTTGATCAATTCAAACTCTTTCTCTATGTGAAAAGGATATTTTGAATACAACATCTACACACATAACCATTTTTTTTTGTACGTGACACCAACATATTTGTATTCTTTAAAAGAACCTCAACTGAGAACTGGAACACCATGGAAGAGCCAGAGTTTCTTTCACACAAATAGAATTCACGCCGGGTGGAACCGAGTGCAAAATTTAGTATCAAATATTCATGGAACTCAGGAATCCTTTATTTTTTTTTTATTTCGATGGTTTATTTTGTCCTATGGATAAAAAACTACATGGGCAGGATGCATATTGCAAATAGGCTGTCTTTATGGCAAGTTTGGTTGTGATAGAGATGTTTTTACTCTTGAAGAAATATAATCATTTACTTTTGACCATTGGTACATTGGTTGCTTTCCAGTGTTCGTTCTTAAGATATCATTACATTTGATATTATACATTTTCAGTTAATATATCTAAGCGCGAATAAGTTAAAATCCAGTCTTTCATATTCTCCTACATTCTTCAGATATTCATTTGCTATAATTTTTTACTAGGCTTACGCGAGTAGTGAGTTTCGATGTTCCTATATTGACGTGCTATCCATACTTTACTCCAGATTTAAGAATGACTTTTCTCAATAAAATTTAACATCCAAGCTAAAAAAACACAACTATACCCTCTAGTTTGACAAGAAAAATTGTACTCTAATGAGAAAAACATGCGGCCAAGAGAGACCACTTCATTGAACTCACTGAAAGAACTCCTGATAAGACTTTGTTGTTAAGCTAAAAGAGAAGTCATGACCAAACAAATTATCTTTAAAAAAAAAAAAAGTAATTTCCTTGTATAGTCTCAATACAATTTAGTAGGTTTTTTCTTAATTGCAAATCATGAGATAAACGAACAAAGCTAGTTGCATATATGCGTTGACACTTTTCAATCAGCTTATCTAAGCTGCATTCAGGTCTTTTGATTATAAATTGAAAAATTTCATAAGAAGATTAAATATGCATCAGCATCTCAATGCTTAGTAAGTTGTTTTTTCTTAATCACGATTTTATTGCTGCTATTTTAACTGCAAATGATCATTTCATTTTATTTTATTTGTATACCAATGCTTTAAGTGCTATGCTTAATGTTATATTTCTTGATGAATCGTCTTTTTTTTTTTCTTTTAATTTGGCCTCAAAGACCTAATGAAATAATAAAAAAGGCTTAGAACTGAGTGTAATACTTATTCAAAATAAAATTAAACCAAAATAAGATTTTCATTGCCAAAGGCTCAGTGTAAAAGCTTTCTAAACCTATGTTATTTAACAAATCTTACACAATTATTAACTTTCTATATTCTATATAAATTCGCCGCCATTGTGCTTTATTAAAATTTGTTTTTATTTTAAACATCTCATATTATTGAACAACTCTCTGAATGCCATTTTCATATTGCCGCTTAAATGAAAGCTCTGAAAAATAATAGATCACGTTGGGTCTACCGCCTCGCATGATTGCGGACAACTTTAAACGTTTCGGTGGAAAATAAGCTATCTGATTGTTGGGAAGGTTTAATGTCGTGGGGATTGGACACTCTTGAACACAAAACAGTGCATTGATTGCAGTTTGATCTTGTTGAGCAGATATAGAGATCCGAGAAAACTAATCTGCGTGACCTCCCAAACCCTTACACTCCACCGGCTGAACCAGCACAGATGGTGATTAATCATAGTTCCCATGAGGATGAAGTGGGCCCAAGATGGTGTTAACACTCAGGCACCGTTCGCCAAGGAAAACATTAATTATAGCAGTAATTATCCAAATCTGCTAAATTAGCATTCATTATGAATCATGAACTACAAGTTTGAATTGAGAGATGGGTACATATACAGAGATAGGTAGATAGATAGATTCATTGATAAATAGATAGATAGTGAGAGAAATGTAGGAGGGGAGAGAGAGAGAGAGAGAGAGAGAGAGAGAGAGAGAGAGAGAGAGAGAGAGAGAGAGAGAGAGAGAGAGAGAGAGAGAGAGAGAGAGAGAGAGAGAGAGAGAGAGTAAACCAATTAGTTCATGAAATAATTCATCAAGGATAACGTTTAGTTCACCATGAAACTTCAAATTATGTTAAACAAACTATTTCTATTGTCCGTTTGTTTTAGGACGAGCTATATTTAACACTACTTTTTATCTAATTTCTTTCCAATTTTAATCGTTTCGCCCTCTTTTCGACCTACATGCACATATTTTTAGATTCATCATCTTCGATGTTTTCGACCAAAAGACGACTTGTGTTTTTTTTTAGTTGGGGGCAAAGTACCGTGGATTCAAGTTGGATTTCTTATGATTTATCTTATTCTCATATGAACAGGAATTCTGATATGAAAAAAGTTATGCTGAGCGCTAGCACGTAAATGTTTTGAGAAACCAATGATCGTTTTAAAGATCAGAAATTAACAATAGCGGATAAAAGCTTCCAGTCCTTTTTAAAAAAAACCACGATGAGCGCTTTATTTTATAGGGCCGTGAATTGCGGCAAAAAAACACAGAATAGCTGTGCCTTCCGCGAACTAATGTTATTTTCGTGATAATGAGCATTGAAAAGGATCTGCAATCTTGGAAAATTAGCCCACTATTCTTATCGAATGAGAATGGTGAGCTAATTTTGTAAAGTCCAAATCTTCTTATAGACCCTTTTAAATATTCTTTATCATGTGAGTCAAAATAAATACACTGATATGACTTTCCACAATTCCATGCATCTTTAGGTGCCTTTAGTGGGATTTCGTGATTTTCTAAACGTTGAAAAACATAATTAAATAGATTTCGAAAGTACAAAATTAGCTAATTTTTCTATAATTATTTACTAAGGTGTCAAATTCAGCCCGAAAATAATACCTATATCAAACAAGGAAACGATAAAGAAAAGATATGTCATACCAAAATAGTACACGGCGTTTTGAGAATACTCTCGACTAGAAGGGTTTATGACTGTCGTCTTGGTAGCATAATTCTTTCTGAAGTTGAATTGTGGATATAGATAAATGTGTCTGCTCTGCAGTCTTGTCATTTTGGAAAGACCGGTGCTCGATTGTTTCTCTTCTCATCTTCCATGAAATATTTATGGAATTCAACTAGTTTCTTATACATTTTATCAGGACATAGTAAAAAGATGGGATGAATGAGAGAAAACCGAAATATGAATTTCTTATGCATTTTTTTTATCTGAATAACAGTTAACTAGTTCAGCCTTGTTCAGGAAGACTTAGTCATTGATGCTCAATACTTGGCCCATAAAGGAGTTCAAGGATTCACGGCGGAGAACCATACATTTGAGGTGTCCATAAGTCCCCAACAGGCCTATAAGTAGATATATTGAAGAAAAGAGAAAATGTCCTCTCACAAGTCTCCACAGACCATGTGAACGTGCATGCTGCATGCTTAAATTGATCAGAGCTTTTCCTGCAAGCAACACAATGATCACCAGATATCATTATCTCGAAACAAACTCTGAAAAGAGCTCTCCCACAAGGATACTTTTTGAGCCTCACGCTTTTCCTACTCTTAAGCACTCTTCCCCATAATCACACAATAATTTTCCCCTCCATTCTTCTTTCAAAAGATAATGCCTGACAGCATACAATACGTGTATTAAGGTTCATCTATGGCAGTATTCAACTAACATCAACACGGGCACGAGAAACAGACTGATACTAACTCTCTGCCATGAGATACGCACAAAAATAAATCTCCTAAAATGATACGAAATATCACGACCAAACCACCAAAATAAAAAAAAAATACTTCTAGGAAAATAAATAACCAGAGGCTTAAAATCTAAATAAAAACGACGATCTTTAGGCAACACGCTATGGAAACAATACGAAGCTATAAAATTCAGCCATCCAAACGTGAATGGACAAGTTGGCATTCAGGGCACCAGTAAATTCTGAGTATGGAATCTTTTTAAATATTCTGATGAGACTTCCTTAAACAGATGCGAAATAATTTACCAAACTGCTTTGTAAACAATCTTGACACCCAGTCACAAGTGCAGCAAAGATATTAACGGTATGAGAAGCTTGATACCTAACCATCAGATATTACACATGCGAATTGAAGGGTCATGCTTTTTTCCAAGAAGTGTTCCAAACAATAAAACATGATGAACTCAACAAGCGCAAAACGAATTTTGATTTCACAATTCACAGCACACTACACCGAATTACCAGCATCTGAAGAGGCGGTGATGGGACCAGCGCTCTGGAAAAAAAAATCATCTTATCTTAGTTTTATGTCCAATGCCAGTCAAAAGAAAAGAGATTGCTTGTCAGCGTACTCGGCAATGTACATCACTCTTTATTGATCTCTAAAACCCCCAACAACCGAGCTCTCTCAAGGATAAGAAATGTTTCATTTATTAACTTATAATTCCTGAACAAAAATTTTTGAACATATTATCTTGAGATGAAAAAAAAAAAGACAACAAAATTGAAAGTGCTGACAATTTAAAACAGCTTTGTGTCGTGAAAGAGCCACACGCACACAAATATTCCTTGACCCAATACCTTAGGGCGTCTCATATTTCAATGTGAAGCAGCTCGAAGCCAAATACTTGATGACAGTTAACAACGAAATCCCATCCGTCGCCTATTGTGAAGTCATCAGACTCAACTTCGCTTCGGCTCAAAATATCTCAGACCAAGGGGACGCAATCAAGGCATAATGTCGGCAGCTTCTCTTTCATTGCGAAATTAAGTAATAAAAAAGGGCAGGGAAAGGGGTGGGGGCGATAAAGACGAAAATACAGCTCAAAAGAATCTTGATTTGAAATAGAAAGTATTAACGTCATTCTTTTTCGCTAATACAGTGTGATGAAAATTAATGGCGAAAGTAATCAGAAGGAAATACATTAAAGTTAAAAGTGATAGTCATTGTCAAGCTTTTTAACCAATTGTCTAGAATCAAAATTAGCCCGAGACCTTTCTTATACAAATTCAGTTGTCAAAAATATTTTTGAGTTCTTTTTTTATTTTGCTGGCAAGGCACAGTTAGGAACCATTGGGTTAAATGGTCTTATATTGCCAGATAATGCTAAAGTTACTTTTTCTTTTTAAAAAAAAATAAATGTTTAACAACTGAGTTCCAGTGCAGAATAGGGAATAGTATTAACTATTAAACAAATGAATTACGGTCTGGTTTTGTTTTTTTCAATTTATCTTGAAAAAGAAAAAAAAGCAAGAGAAAAAGACGAAATTACACGGTAAATCTTTGTGAACGGCATAAACGAATGAACATAATTGATAAATAAAAGTCGTTTTTTTCATTGAAAAAATCCTAAAAAAGATCATAGAAGGTGTTTAAATCGAGAACAACTTAAGAAATTTTCAAACATCGATTTCACATGCCAAACATTCCTAATCTGTCAATGATCTACTCACATTAGTGTCACTTCCAATAAAATCATAAAAAAAAACCGGAACAAAGTATGATATTGGATAGAGAAACACAAAACAAGTGGCTTGGAGTTTTAGGCGACTAGTTATATATTTGTTTGTATCTCAACGACAAATTATAATAATGCCATCTAGATTCAATCAAGTGCATCTTGAGAATTTTCTAGCTTGCTATATATTGTATACTTGTACAATAATCCTTTTTTAAACGTGAAGTATTGTGAAATAACCTAAGATAGTTGAGCAAACCATTAATATGAAGCTCATTCTTCGTTATTTCTTTGATATTTCCTCTAAAGAAAGAGGATTTAACAATTCACCCTCAAAATATTGATCACCGACGATTCTTCTCTCTCATCTAAGAATGTGATCAATTCAGCTTTATATACAAACAATTCTAAGTCCGACCAACTCCTCCGAAGGAATTTGTGTTATTCCATTGTTCCGAATCACCCACGTTTTTTTAAGACTAGAATAAGATGGATGATTGTTCCATAGCGGTGAGGCAAGTGGACTAATCTATCTATATTAAAGTGAAACTCTTAAGTCTACATAACGGTCTTTACTGGTACGTCTCGGATGTCAAAGAAAGCGATTCTAAAAAAAATAGAATCCTTTACAAAGTATTGAAACTAAAATAAAAAGTGTAGAGTTCAAGCGGTGCAGTAAAAGAACATAAAATACGAATAAACAAACTCCAGCTCGTCCTAGAGCCTTTAGAAGAACAAAATTAATAATGCTCGTTACCCGCTCTTATTCATTTTAAAAAGCCCCCAAGTGTCCATTAAAGGTTCTATTGAACCTGGAACTAAGTGTTTTTTATTCTATTATTTCTTTATATCTTGATTATTATTACCTCAAATATGTAACAAAATCGGATGGCCGCAAATGCCAAAATATTAATTTGCATTATTAATTTTCTTTCCACGAAACGTCCACAACTTAACACGTATTACTCTTTTTTTTTTTAACCATCGCACGCCAGTATGGAGACAAAAGAATGTGTTTATATCCACTTTTAAATTAGAATAAATAAATATTGAAACTAAAAACTGCTCAGATAAAAGAATCTAACAAAGAAATAAAAAATAGATTAAGTGTTTAGTAGTTAAACAATTTGTCCTTACTCCACCTCAGTAGAATGATACTAGATGTAGCCCATTGATGTTGAAATGGCTACTTTTGAATAAGCGATTATCATTTTTGAAAAAGAAAATATAGTTGTAATCTATTTCTAATTACTTCTAGCTTCAGAATACTTTAGAATTATGTTCTCTACAAATTGTAAGAAAATAAATATGTCCATTGTTGATTTTTGAAATTCATAACCGATGAAACTAACAATAACAAAAAACCCACTGTGTGTGAATTCCTAAGATAACAACGAGGTCAAGATTCCTTCCCTTTTTCCTTCGATTTCTAGGGCTAGGTTTGATGCTAACTCATAAATTTCTGGCGTTTAAGATAGGAATACCGTTTGACAACTGACCAATAACTCTTTTTTTGATGGATTCATATGATATGGAAAACAATGGCAATAGTGTTTAAGAGTATGAGTTATTTTTTAACTTGCAAATGAACTCACCTTTTTACCATTTATTTTAATTTCATAACGATTATTATTGTAAACCTTCGAGCCCAAATATACTTTATCCGCCACAAACAAGACAAGCAGCAAACAAAGAAGAACAAATGAACGAAGAGAATCATCTTATTGTATATCTGTCAGGAGAAACATGAAAGTTTTCTCCCCTCGAGAAAACACTCATGAAATAACTACGATCCAAATCGACTTACAGTGGGGCATTATTTGATTACTTAAGACACTGTCTATCTTTTGGTGGAAGAGAAGAGAAAGAGACAACAATGTAAAAAGAAAGTAGTTCTAAAGGTTGAAAGACAGCAATCTTTCAGCTTACCGAAAAGAGACAATAAACCCAAAGCGATAATACCAATTTAAATAGATGATTGTCCATTACCATATCTGGCAGGCAGCCAAAACAAAAAAAAAAACAACAAAATGTTATGGAAGAAAAGCAGAACTGATTGCAGGGAGATCTGAAGTCATATTGTAAGGTTTCAACATAATCAGTGTCCTTATGTTTGGGGTAATTGTTAACATTAAAATGTTCTTTATGTCCGGTTGCAGAACTGGTATTCCACAGCTCTATTTCATAATAGTTCATAGTCGCCAACAAGACTGAGCAACCAGAAGAGAGCTTAAGTTTATACTGGATATTTTAATCAGCATTAAGAACTTCTTGGACGAGATCGAAACATCACTCTAAAGCCTAGAGTTCCATTAACCTCTTCCACAGCTCGCTTTACTCTGAGCGATGCTGGAGAGTTTTAGGCCAAAAGCTAAGTTCACTGATGATAATTGAATGCATTCTCCAGTCAGCATAAATCTAATAATGCGAGATCGTTTTGGTGGAAGAGGAATCCTCCTGTTATGCGATTCACTAATGAACCAAGTTGTATATGCAGTGTACTGTGCAATAATGTCTACGTTTTGTGCTCTTCTACTTTATACCCATAATAAGATGGAAATAAAGAAATATATTAAAGATGAGCAAATACTCGCCAACTCTGAGAGATGTTAGAACATTTTTAAATAATTCAAATGAAAAAAATTATTTACAGCGTAGACAAGAAATCTTGACAGTTCTTTTTGGTGATATTAAAAGAGCTTTGACTCGATAGGAAATCAAGCTCTCGAAAATGCGTAGCATTTCAAACATTTTATCTAAACACATAGTGCAACCAGTTCAAAGATGCACTATCAAATCGCAGTTTCTGAGAATCTGTGCAAATGAGTTTGGGAAAAAAGATGAAAAGAAGATTTGCTGTCTATCAAGAGGAAAAGATTGCCATATTTTCATAAATGCTTCTCATGACATTAGGTGGAGAACAAATACAAAATGGCACAACATTTACAGAACAGTTACGTGAAATTAGCGTAGTCATTTTTGTCAATCCATACAAATAAAAAAGCATCCGGATGACCTTGTTTTTAGCAAAACGAATTGCTCCAAAGTTTTGGTTTAATCCAAAATTGCATGTCATATGTGACGCTTTGTTTTCATTTAATTAATTTTGATTCCTTGGCAAATTTCACGGAATTATTATGACAGATCTTCTGACACTGTTTTGAAAAAAAAAAAAAAAAAAGAAAGCGCTAAAAACATTTTGAATTGTTAAAAATTTGGTCACGTCAACGATCATTTTCAAACCAAAAATGTGAAAACGTAAGATTCAAATCATTGTTTGGCTTTTCACTGATCCAAAAATATTAATACCGTCTGCCAACTTAACGTTTTGTTTTCAGTCTTTTTCCTTTGCATTTTGATTTAAGTATTAACAGAGTAAGCTTTGCGGGCTCCCGAGAAAAAAAAACCAAAGATTCTATAATAATTAGATTTAAGTACATCACATTTGAAAATTGATCAATACTAACATTAAAAACGTATGAGAAAACATTCAAAAGTTTAAAAAACAAACGATGTCTTTCAAAGTAATTCATGCTCAAATAGAAATGTAGAAAATAGGGTTGAAGATAAATAATCGCGCTTATTCCACCTTTTACACGGCCTGTGATGTCATGTTTATTCGCGCTGTCCTCCCAACTTTTTATGATAAATATTATTTAACTTTACAAAATATGCAATTTCTGAAAAAGTACTTAATAAACCTTGACCGTGAAGGCATTTTCGGCCAGTGCAATATTTGTGGATTTTTAGTATGTCATACTTGGAATGAACATTGCTTCACAAAAATGGCATGTGAAAACTATTAAACAATTATCAATTAATAAATCTTACGGGAGATTTTCACAGTTTAAAATCAAGAACGGATCAACATGAATTCAAAGAAAAGAAATTGCTGCATAGCTGGGTACATGGCCATTTTACACACTCGGAAAGTTTGTCCCCTCAAGAGCTTAAAGCTGCTTACTGTAATTATATATTCTTGTCATATGATTTCCTACACGAAAATAAAAGTTTAGGCAGACTGTAAGCAAAAAAATTATCCAAATTTTTATTACGAAAAAAAAAAAAATAGCATATTTGGCTGATTCCTGGACGTAAAATTTGTAGTATAAAAATATCAAAATCTTCTCAGGCAGACAAAATTTTTGGACAGATTTCCAGCCAAAAAGAAGAAAAGGAATAATTAATTTAAAGAAAATAAAAAAGCTGTGCAGATGTGCATTTATATAAAATTATAGTATATCTAGGAAATAACATCTGCTTGTGGTAATAATTGTGAAGAATACATTTCGAGAATTTTCTATACTCTATTTTTGCATTGAATCAAACTTTCATGCCCGCTGAGATCTTTTATCTTTTTATGTCCTTAAAACTTTGATTTATAATGTATACATATACGAAATAAATAATTATTTTGGTTTTAAAAAGATTCATTTTTTGTTTCGTACTTTATCAACTGATCCCGGAAGAAAACCCTGTTCCGCCATGTTAATGGTGGTAAACCTTTAGTTGGTTCTATTTTACAAACTGGCATTAACTTAATAAAACTGTAAAGAAACCTTTAAAAGTAAATAATTGCAGGTAAGGCTCACCAAGACGGCTTTCACACATCTAATCTTTAATTTGATGTTAAGAGTTAGCCAGTCACCCCTTAAGCTGCACACGAAACTCATATTGACCAATCTAATACTTACTGCAGGACTTAAATAACTTCTGATGATAGTGAAATTGGTGTGCGAAATGAAACTAAACATTCTTTTTGTTAGATAATTTTATAGTTTTTATAACATTTTTTGTTTAATCTATCATCACCATAAGTTTGTATCGAGTGCATTCCCTCTATCAGTCTTATGCTATCTCGAATACAAACTGACATCGTTATTGGAGTTTATTCTGTTCCGTAAGTTCATAAACAAGCAATTACTACATTTACCACTAGCATAACCGCTGACACTGTTACAGCTATTAGTCCAAAACTCTTTAAGTTTCTATTGATCATCGCTGTTATCAAAGTTCACAAGCGGCTAGACCCAGCGCTAGAGCCATGAAAGACGACATAACGAAGTGTAAAGCTCGATCCGGAGATCAAAAAGACCTAGTGGTCTCCCCTGCCTACTCCCCATTCGTACAGCCTTTGATTACTTTCAATTACAACCCTAATCTTTGAACTTCCTTTATGAGCTACATAACCTTTATCTAGTTAGGTCCTGAACAATACGCATCGATTGTTCGTATGACTGATCATATGCTCAATGATAGAATTCAACGTAAAAAATACATATTGATCGTGAAACAACTGAGGGAGAAAAGAAGATGGAGGAGTTTCTCTCTTACAGATGAAATGGATGCGATAAATTAAAGAGTACGAAAAAAAAAGAAAATTAACTGGAAGGAAATTGAAATCTTTACTCTTCCAAAAGTATGCCTATGTTGCTATGGGATATGAGAGTAAACTTTTTGCAAAGCTTTCAATGCACATTAATATTTCAATAGCAACAACAGTTATAGGAGTTGCAACATTATTTACTCTTTTTCACCTAAAGAGGGTAAGTGCAGATACAATGCTTTCTGAATCAAAAACATAAAGTCGGATATCATCTATATGGATAAAAAATGCTTTATCGATTCTGCATTTATAAAACTACTTTTACTCCTACCATTCCAACTAGTTTGAGAGGGTGCTCAGAAGTGGTTCGAAGTTGGGTTTTAATGCAAAATGGTCGAAAATTGCTTCCCCTTTATAGAATTTGGCTCCCTTCCCCCTATGCAGTATTATAGCTTTGCTCCCACAGCCTTGCCACTCAAAGAGAGTTGCCGTTACCCTACTTAAAAACAAAAAAGTTTCACAAGGAATGTATTAGGTAAACTTTTTTGAGTACCTTATTAATTTTTAAGGGGAGATTTCAATCACATTCTACTACTACTACTACTACTACTACTACTACTACTACTACTACTACTACTACTACTACTACTACTACTACTACTACTACTACTACTACTACTACTACTACTACTGCTGCTGCTGCTCTACTGCTGCTACTACTGCTGCTACTACTACTTCTACTACTACTATTCCTACTCCTACTACTACTACTCCTTCTACTCCTACTACTACTACTACTACTACTACTACTACTACTACTACTACTACTACTACTACTACTACTACTACTACTACTACTACTACTGCTACTCCTCCTCCTCCTCCTCCTACTACTACTACTACTACTACTACTACTACTACTACTACTACTACTACTACTACTACTACTACTACTACTACTACTACTACTACTACTACTACTACCACTCCTACAACTCGTTTAACATTCCAAGGGTCGTACACAGTTTAACGATTGCGCTCATAACTATGCTTGCGGTGGATTGAAGAAATGAAAAAGTGTTATTCTCTTAAGATGAACAACATACTCATTGAAAAAAAGGGCAAGTAAAAAAGTCCCAGAAATCAAGAAGGAAACACTTTTCGTTCTATTGAAATCCACCGGAAAAAAATAAACTGCCTAGGCAAGCACACACGTTATTAAGGACATTTCTTTCAGAGTCTGGACAGCTCAGAAAATACGTGACCATAAAGTAAAGTGTCAATTCCCAGGAGTTTGAACGCATTTAACTCTGGTCAATTCAGGTTAAACACAGAGACATGGTGGGAAAAATAAATGATGGTCATACAGTAATAACATTAAAAGTACGATAACCTCACCACTTGTTTTCAGTAAAAACAATAACAACAACCAGAATTGCAACAACAACACAACAACAACAACACTTACTACTACTACTGCTACTGCTACTACTACTACTACTACTGCTACTACTACTACTACTACTACTACTACTACTACTACTACTACTACTACTACTACTACTACTACTACTACTACTACTACTACTACTACTACTACTACTACTACTACTACTACTACTACTACTACCACAAATACATCTGTTTCTGCTTCCCCATCATCCTCTTTTTCTTCCTCTTCCTCATCATATTTCTTTTTGAAATGAAGTGTTACAGAAAATCTACAAAGAAAGATAATAGCTATTAAAAGTAACACTTCTCAACACGATTAGATAGGGCTTTTTCTTAGACTTTCACTTTCTTGCCTTTGTGTTTTCTTGCATCTAAATTGAAAATAAACTGCATTTAATATTCTTTTTACAGTGATCAGGTTAATGGTCAGTATAGTAATACAGAAAATAGAATAAATGACAAACAAGTACAGATGGTGACCATTTTGAATGCGATATCCGTTTGATGGCTTTGTTTTTTAATTTCGTTTTGCACTTTACAAATTTACTCTATTCTTTACATTTACAGAAATTCTGTCATTTCAAACTATCCACAAATACAAAGTGAGATAAGCTGCCGTAACTAAGCATCGATGATGAAAAAAGGGATACCGTAATCTAACAGTAAGGCTGAGAACTTCCGCATTTCCATTTCACAATCAACTTCACAAACGGCCTCCAAAATCTGATTTTCTTTAAACAAAAGAAAACAACATTATGCCAGTATTCTGGGAATTTTTTGTAAGGATCATTAGCGATAAGGTCAACTTTTTTAAAGATTATTTCTATTTGTGATAAGATCGAGAATCTACATCAAGATCTAGTATTGAGTGATGATATTCTGTTCTTTCATCATGGCGAAGCGTCTAATTACCGGCGGTGGGCAGAGAATGAGACAAAAAAAATGTAATTTAATGAACAAAAAGGTCGAATCGGCATATACTTCGCAGTAATGAAACTTTAAATTTCATAAAATATTATGGATACCCTCATTGTCCAAATGTTGAAATCTATGCTCTACTATAAGTATATACTTGATAGCT
The DNA here is from genome assembly GCA_033675545.1 of Elysia crispata. Taxonomy (NCBI): domain Eukaryota; kingdom Metazoa; phylum Mollusca; class Gastropoda; family Plakobranchidae; genus Elysia; species Elysia crispata. The sequence continues at coordinate 316,611 of JAWDGP010002858.1, read as the reverse complement.
TGAGTTTGGTCTTTCTGTGTACAATAACTAGACATACATAAAACTTTGTGGAACATACCGATATTTCCTACATTACTGAGGATACAATAATATGTCACAATATGATGCTGTTTATCAATGCACATTTAATTATTTTGTCCACTTATTTTAAAATTTAAATATTTAAAAACACCTCATCGACGGTTCAGTAAAAAAAAGTTTTTTTTTCAGGAAATAAAATCTGGAAAGAATTTTAATACGAACCTTAATTTTCATATTAACGAGTAGCATCTAGACTGGCGAACTTGTACGTTCAAAGCGCTGACATACAATCAATGCTCAGATATCCACGAGTCAAAATTTAAGAGAATTGTAAATTTATAGGCAATTCTTTTTTAGCTTATAACTACGTAGTATAACTCTTAGTCAATCAGTATTGTGGATAAGGATAGTTCGGGGTATAAAAACTCTGTTCTTTAGAAAATTGTTTCCAGAAGAACTGACACCAAACTTTTCCCCCGCCTAATCCTCCATCCAATACATAGAGGTTCCAGTTAGTGTTAGATCTATTTCAAGACACAATTCTTGTACCACTTTCGATATCGAAGATCATCGTCACATTCCTGGAATCCCCTTATCAATATTTGCATATGCACATTTCCGTTTACTTACGACGAGTGGCATCTTCAGCGTTTCGTCAAAGTACAAGTCATCGTAACATAAATTTTTATGCCTTTACATTCAAAGAAAAAAAAGTTGAAAAATAAAATTTCCTTTTTAAAGTCTGAAATGTCCTTTCTTAAAACCACAGTTTTCTTTCAAAGTATGTGTTTTATGAATTACTGTATATAGTGAATAATACTCCCAATAATTTTTCTCTAGATGATTCTCTCCCGAGATTGGTTTTTTAAAGAAGCAATTTTTGCAAAACTGCTTACTTTTTCAAATATCATTCTCCCATTCATTTCCATCAAATTTGATCCCATAGTAAGAAAGAAAAAAGAATATAAAATCCTTATGTTAGATAATCGATCCAAAATATTCACTCAGAATAGCATTACATCGACTGCATGAAACTAATTCTCAACGAGATAAACATCGTATTCTGAAATGTTTCAACCATATAACAAAAACCAGATGTGAAAAACCAATTATAAAGAGGATTTCAAATATGAAGCAAATTCTGAAGTTAAAAATAGAAAAAAAAAGACTTTCATAATTGTATCCTGTTCCTTATCAGAATCCTCTTTGTTAAATTATGACAGCATCTCTTTTACTATTTCTCTTGCGCTGCTGATGATCTGAATATCCGTGAAGCGTCCTGCTTTAGTTGTAGAACTTGACTTAAGAACCGACCGACCTAGGGTTAAAATCTTGTCTGGGCTATGTGGAACGTTTAGCCATTAAGACATAATTAGCATAATTTCTAGGGAATACTACATTATCACCATTACCACCACCACCACGACTATTTTCATTACCAGCACCACCTATGTGCTAATCATCCTATTATCATCAACGTCATCATTATCATCAAAATCTTCATTATCTTGATATCAATTGTCATTATTATGATTATTATCATTATCATTATCATTATCATCATCATCATCATCATTATTATTATTATTATTATTATTATTATTATTATTATTATTATTATTATTATTATTATTATTATTATTATTATTATTATTATTATTATATTATTGTTATTATTATTATTATCATTATCATCGTTATTATTATGACGATGATGATGGTGATGTGGATGATGATGTTAACCATTATTACTAATATTATAAATATCATTACAATTTTGTAATTATTGATATTATTGTTGTTATTTATTTTGTCAATACTTATTGCAATTTTTATTCCTACTATCGCTCTTCTTTTTTATTTCCAATCATGATAACGTTTTTGTGTCTTGGTAAAGTTATACAATTTATGATGTAAATAACTTACCATTGATGCTTACATTAAACGTACTTACTTTGAGCTGAGAAGTCTGTCGTGAGGTAGAAAGTCTCTGGCGAGGCTTCGGTGACTGCGGATTTTTCTGTGAGTGTCTGTGTCAGTTTGTAATAAGGAGAATGCTTTAGCCTAGATTTTCTACGCCAACACTGATTCCTTTAAAAATAGATATATATATATTTTTTAAGTTTCACAATATCTTTCGATCTGCTATTGTTTCTTTTCTATTTTTTCCTTTTATTAATTTATCAAATCTCTGAGGCAGGACTGCAAAAACGCTTTCTTTATTGTCAGAGGGAGCTTTAAAGAAGACGGATGGTTTGTGGTGGGCGTTTTATAAAGAGAGCGGCCCTTTGGCAATATAGCGCTCACTCATCCGCATGCGCTTAACCGCTCAGTGCGCACGTCTAGATCCCTCGCGTTCGCCACTCCCAGAGCACAGGAATGAGAGCTGAAGATCCAGAGGGTCAAAAATTCCTATCGGCCTTTGAATTGGAAGAGGATGAATAATGCCAGCGACATGGTAGATGTAAGAGAACTTTTTGTCCCTTCCAGGTTTATTATATCTCCACATTAAGTAATGTAAATTTAGTTTTTGCGAGTCAACTCTGGACCGAGATAGATTTGTTTATTACAGCACTCTTAGGCGAGTTAACATGTAATTATTTAAATACAGTTGAAAGAATTACAATTACACATTCAGTAAACTAGAAGGGAAACAAGTTAATAAAGGACCCCATTGATATTTTTTTGCTGTTTTAACAAACCTCTTTGCAACTTATATGCAAGTATTCCTCAAAAATTAACTCAGTTATCCTGTCTAATGCTAAAAGCCCTCAAGATATCTTATGATGCAATTCAGAATAAAAGCAAAAACAAATATCATTTTCTTTCCATAAATTCACCGGTTTTCATACTTTTTGCTAGAAATTTATCGAATATGAAATCAAAATATTCTTAAAGTTTAATCTGTTGCTTGTAAATTGAATAGGATAATTTTTATCGATTTAAATTGGGACCATTTCACACACATACGTTAGTGACAAATAAATACATGATCATCTTATTAAAATTATCATTACCTGCAGCAAAAAGCACCACAATAACAACACAAGCAAAGAGAAAACAGGTAAATAAACACAACCAGAAAACTCGTAATCAGTTTTTTCTCTCAAAAACATAAGAAATGAATAAATGACAATAAAATTGGGCTTCGTAGAAAATTAAATAATATATAATGCTTCTATATTCGAGGCTTTAACCATAAAGCTCCGCAATAAATGCACTCAACTTGAAGACCACTTTTCAATTTATATATTAGGAAGCGGGTAGCAAAATGTCCTTGGAGAAGGAACCCATATTTTGGCTCTTTTATACGCAAGACTCGCGGGTGCTTTCCTGCAACCCTGCATCTTATCACTTCGATCAATTATGGTCTTGATTATAAGAACAACTTCTTGATCAGGAATTGTCAAAATAGTTCCTTATATCATGAATATACTTAACAATAGTTTTCTTGTCAGCCTCAGATTCGGGTTGAATTGAAACACTTTTCTCATTAATAAGAACAGCTAAAGCTAATAGAAGAAAAACAGATAGGTCGCGAAGAAAGATGCAAATAGAGGAGAAGATGAGGAGGAAAAAAAGGAGAGGAAGAGGATGGGACGGCGACAAAGGAGAAGAAAAATAAAAACAACAACAACAACAACAATAGTAATAATAATAATAATGATAATAATAATAATAATAATAATAATAATAATAATAATAATAATAATAATAATAATAATAACAACAACAACAACAACAACAACAACAACAACAACAACAACAACAACAACAACAACAACAACAATAATAATAATAATAATAATAATAATAATAATAATAATAATAATAATAATAATAATAATAATAATAGTAATAGTAATATTACTACTACTACTACTACTACTACTACTACTACTACTACTACTACTACTACTACTACTACTACTACTACTACTACTACTACTACTACTACTACTACTACTACTACTACTACTACTACTACTACTACTACTACTAATAACAAGAAGAAGAAGAACATAAAGAATTTTGCTGATAAAATCAAGTGCCTTTCTCACTTCTTCTAGACTTTAGAAAAAATAAGTAAATGATTTTATAGAAGAATGAGAGAACTTATGGGCAATCATTGATAACAACATTAAATTACTCCAGCAAAGAGATAAAATTGAGTCTTTATACTTCATAGCCCACTGCCTGTAATCACAAGTCAGAACTAGTCACGAGGCCTATCCTTTAACTTTCTAGAAAACATTTTGAAACAATCCTGACAGCATGCCAGAAATTTAAAAGAAAAGATAATATTATTATGTTTTTATGCGTCGCTCAACTTTAACAATCCGTTATAACACTTAATCTTGCACAGTTTACAATATTTTTTTCCTTCGTTTATAAACAGCGCGTTTGTGTGCGTTATGCTGAATGAGAATTGTCTGTTTGTTATTGTCCTTTCATTCCTCAGTTGTAAATCAGAGACATTGTTTGTACGTACTCACTAACTTTCTACCATACATGATATTAAGTCGTCTAAAGCATTTGGTGCAAAAAATTGAATTTCGCTTCTCCAAACAGTATGACAATAGAGACAAAAGAAATACATGAAACTAAACAATCCAAAGTTGATCAACGGATGCAAAGGTTGAAATCCCAAGAGACATCGTGTTAATCAAATTCTTTATTCTAGCCCTTCCCTTAGTCATAGTCTCAACTTTGCCGGCAATTCAATTATATGAACCTCACAATCTGCCCAACTGAACTTCATAAGATAAAAGTCAGTTATGATAAGAGATAAATTATCTACATCAACTGTGACAGGGCCCGTCTCCCTACGTAGTTGGTTTTTGTTTATATTGGCTCTTAGTCATAAAGTTACAAATATTTTTCATCCTAAAATGGGTCCTTTATAAAAATCTTACGACTTTCTTTAAAATCACCTGGTCCCAGAAGTTAGTATCCCATACTACTACTACTACTACTACTACTACTACTACTACTACTACTACTACTACTACTACTACTACTACTACTACTACTACTACTACTACTACTACTACTACTACTACTACTACTACTACTACTACTACTACTACTACTACTACTACTACTACTACTACTACTACTACTACTACTACTACTACTACTACTACTACTACTACTACTACTACTACTATTGCTAAAACTATTATTATTACTACTACTCTTACTTTTTTCATCGCTACATCTATTGCAGCGACTATTGTTACAAACGTTAGTGCATTTTTTTGGCTACTACAAGGGCGCTTCCAGAAATAACACCAAATATTGCGTAACTCGCGAACCATTTCAAAATTTTGAAATCTATCAAAAGTTTGCCACTTTACCCATTTACGGGTTTCGCAACAAAATGTCAAGAGCACGGTACTGCTCAAATTTTGGTCTTGTTTACCTCACTTCAGAGATGGTAACCCAACTAATTCATTGGTCGAAGGCAAAAGTCATCGCTGTCATGCGATGACTTAATGTCAAAGACATAATCCATCTGAGTATCACAGACAGTTTGAAATTGTACAGGGTGTAACCATCCTGCGAAGGCTATGTAAATCGTGCTGTATGTCTAATTTAACAGATGAGTCTGGGAGGGGACACTTTGTCTATGCCATGACAATGGACAATGTTAAGCGGGTCGAGGAGTTGATTCGAGAACACTGAAGGCTCAAACATCATGAAATAACTAAGTTTCTTGACGTTTCACAAACTTAATCTTATAGAATTGTACTTGGAAAATTTCTGCGCAATTGGTTATAACACAACTAACTGACGATCACAAATCTCAGAGACTGGGCGTATGCCAAGACCTGCTGAGGCGAAGCAAGTGCAGCCGTGTTGCTAGGTTATTGTCGGTGCTGCTGGGTACCTTCCAGAGTATGACAACGTTATAAAAGGTGATGAGACTTGTTTACACCACCTCACCCCAGAAACAAGATTCGAAGATATAAAACATCCTTCATCACCAATGGCAAAGAAGTTTAAAGAGAAAAATGGCAACAATTGTCTGAGATGGATATGGCATTATTTTTTTTTAAATATTAGAGCCCGGATGGACCATAAATGCCAATATATACTTTATAATCCGGGATAAAGTCGGAGTCAGAGTTGCAGTCCACAGAAATCGTCCAAGTCGGTCGACAAAAAAGGTCATTTTGCAGCACAGAATGCCACCCTACGGAGCCAAAGCAAGACGAGAGTGGATTGAAAAATCTTTCCATCACACAGTCCGGACCTTCACCATCTCATTATCAGTTATTTGAACCTCTGATGCGTCACCTCGTAGACCAACCCCTTGGCGAAGATGAAGTAGCTATTGACTATGTGAGGAAATAGTTGTGGTCTCTTGCTATGACAGCATATATTCCTTCGATCATCGTTGAGAGAAGTGCTGGAAAGGCCCAGATGCTATGATGAAAAATGACTGAGATGTTGACGTACAATATCAAACAAAAACTATATTACTAAATTCAAAATTGTTCATTTTGTCGGTAATTCTGGGAAAAGCCCTCGTTTAACACATCTACTTCTTCCGCAGCTATTGTTTTTTTTCTAAACCATGACAGAATAAGCCTTTTTTCTTTTTTAAAAACTTCACCATTTATTTACACCCCTTTTGCAAATTCCTTTACAATAAGAGTCTACATCTTCACCAACATAATTTTTAAAATTGTGTAATATAAAAACATACGTCTCTATTAGTAAAATTTTGTAACCATATCATTGTCATTACAGTATATTTATATACTAGACAAAAGTTCTCTGTGAAGCAACATGCAAAACCGATTTGGCCCTATAAATATTAAAAAGCCTAATTATTAACAAAGAAGACAATACTTTCTGACGTAATCAATTATTTCAGAAAGATAGAATGAAGCAATTAATGTCAACAGCTTGAAAGAAAATGGTGAGGACGGAAAAGCTATATTTCAGCACTATCTTTAAGTAAACTAATTTGGTTTGTTTTTGTCATCTTTTTTAATGATGCCTGCCGGCTATTATTCGGTTTTATCCAATAAAAACTTAGTTGTTTTTGTTACAGATTTCTTTATATTTTTTTAGCATAATCCTGATATTTTACTGATTTTGAAATAATTGGAGAGCATTCTTTTGTATAACCCATAGGTGTGAAACCTTGTTGCTAAAGCCCATGCAGCAAGAAGTTATGAAGGCAGTGTTTTGAGAAAATAAATCAGGCAACTTATAATGTTTATTTAATAGTAAGTCGGGTCATAAGTACGGTTTTAATCTGGAAATAAATTAAAATGATTTAGCTTTCTTCGCTTATAAGTTATAGACAAGTACTTCAAACAGAAGTTTATTATATTTTTTTTTGCATAGAGGGTTTTTTTTAATTCTATGTATCATTTTGTATCGTAAAATGCTTCATTCGATACGCTCTTCGAATTTTTTTTAGTCTGTCTCCTCTTGTTTCCTTCTCTTTCTTTGTTATATTCTGTCACATCTGAGACTCGGTTTCTCCTACTCCATCCCCTTCTACATTTACCTAAATCGTCAGCGTCTTTCATTATCAGCGACCCTTAGACGGACATGTTGCCGGACAAACGTTAATTTCCTGCGATCTGTCCCATCAAGCACAGGATTTTTTTCAATCCAGCCCTTTCCATGCTGAGGTAATTGGTGATCGTGAGGAAACATGTAGATAATAAACGCGGGAGAAAAGTCACACAGGAGTTTTTCAGCTGAGAGGAATGTAGCAGTGCTGTGATTAAGGATCAAATCCCGAAGGCTTGAAATGCGTTCTGATTTTAACGTCACCACGGTCATATAGGTCGTAAGCACCATCTCTTGATAGAGGGCAGCCACGAGATGATAGCTAAATTGCCATGACTAAAGGCATTTACTTAATGGAAACATGTTCTTATGTACATCGACTTCTTCGGCTTTTGGATTTCATGTATTGTCAAACAATAGTCCAGATAGAGAGAAAAGGATGTCCAAATTTTCCAGCAGGTTAAGGTTATAAAGGTTGTTGACTTCCACCAGAAAGATTAGAACATTGGAGTCTATGTAGTCTTCCGGTACTTATGATGCTAATATGCCTCATTCTCAATAACCGCTCCCAGAGATCACATGGTGGCATTTTAGTGTATATTGCGTCGGAGGTATTGAGCGCTGGGACCAGGAGGAAAGACATAATGACCGTAACTCTGTGTATTTAGACTCATCACGTTCGACAACATATTGTTGACCAATTCTGTAAAATTAAATTCTACTAAGTCAAAAGGCTTCAGATTAGAGCGATCCACTGTAATTGTCAATTCACTTGGCTTCAGATAAATATTTGAAGCAGGCACATTTTTCCTTCTTTTTTTTTCTAGCTCTCGATAAAGCAATCCTTCTAAAATAAAAAAATCTCTTTCTTCCACAATATCTATGATATAATACTTTCTAAATGACACAATTACACACATATAAGTACAAAACACTAAATTGGATATAACCATAAGGAAGAAGAAATATTGAAAGAGATTTTCATTCTTAAAACTCCCTAGTTTTAAAGTAGCAGATACACCTCTGGGTGTTAAAACTCCACATACAAACATTGTTCGCCCATGCCGCACAGTGCCAACTGAATAACATACCTACCAAATCGATTACACCCATAAATCTCATAGTCCCACAACGCTAGTTCAGCACAGGGTGTAAAGTTACCCATTTTCTTTTTATCAGCAAAGATTCCAACTGACCCTCATCTATAGAATTTTTAGTTCCAATGCCCAACCGGACTCCCAAAAGTTCGATTAATTCGGGAATTGGGAGATTTATTTGATAGTATATCTTAATTATATGTCTTTCTCCATGATTCATGATAAGCGAGCGTAATTTCGCCCTTGATCTTCAAAACCTGATATTTTTTTTACCTTATATGAAAGTTTCTAAAGTTTCTTAAAGTAATGTATGTAACATTTTGAGTTCATCATAAAATTTTTTTTAGTTTAAGTATCAAATAAAATCCCATACTCAAATTTGTAATGATGATAATAGTGATAAAAAGATAATAACGATAATGACATTTATGATAATAATAATAATAATAATAATAATAATAATAATAATAATAATAATAATAATAATAATAATAATAATAATAATAATTAGTAGTAGTAGTAGTAGTAGTAGCAGCAGCAGCAGCAGCAGCAGCAGCAGTAGTAGTAGTAGTAGTAGTAGTAGTAGTAGTAGTAGTAGTAGTAGTAGTAGTAGTAGCAGCAGCAGCAGTAGCAGTAGTAGTAGTAGTAGTAGTAGTAGTAGCAGCAGCAGCAGCAGCAGCAGCAGCAGTAGTAGTAGTAGTAGTAGTAGTAGTAGTAGTAGTAGTAGTAGTAGTAGTAGCAGCAGTAGCAGTAGTAGTAGTAGTAGTAGTAGTAGTAGTAGTAGTAGTAGTAGTAGTAGAAGTAGTATTAGTAGTAGTATAGTAGAAGCAGTAGTAGTATTATTATTAGTAGTAGTAGTAGTAGTAGTAGTAGTAGTAGTAGTAGTAGTAGTAGTAGTAGTAGTAGAAGTAGTAGTAGTAGTAGTAGTAGAAGTGAAATAATAATAAAAAGAGGAAGAAGAAGAAGAAGAAGAAGAAGAAGAAGAAGAAGAAGAAGAAGAAGAAGAAGAAGAAGAAGAAGAAGAAGAAGAAGAAGAAGAAGAAGAAGAAGAAGAAGAAGAAGAAGAAGAAGAAGAAGAAGAAGAAGAAGAAGAAGAAGAAGAAGAAGAAGAAGAAGAAGAAGACAACAACCACAACACCAAAACAGAAACAACAGATAATACTCAGTTAAGTAACACTATTTATATTATTCAAATTCTAGCAAAACTAGCAGATACACGGATCAGAGGTGAGCAACTCAAATTAAAAAAAAAACAACAACACTTTTTTCAAGTAACGCCGCAAGAGCAAGAAAAATTCTTAGAGAACAAAACAGTAATGTGGAGGTCCTCTCAATCTGTTTCTCATTCATTGTCTTCATTGCTGATGGCTGCTGCGTAGTATTGCTCTGAGATAATGTTGGAGAACTTACTGAAGTATCGTAGCTCATGCCAACAGCATTAGCTTTCAATAAAGAGAAACGTATGCCTTTTTTAATAATACCGGCAGTAATCTCATTACAAAGCAGACAAAAATTTAGCTAAAGCAAGATAGCGTATATTTTAGTTCTAACTCTTTAACAAGTTCCAATACCACTGTCGTATCCTTAAAATTTGAACATTAAAGTTTTTCTGCAAATTTCTCTCCTTCCCAAAGCATAGAGCATCACGTAGTAAATGCTATTTTTTTAGGAGTTTAAAAAGACCACATCTAGGCTGGGCCTCTCATCGAGCAAACGTGAATGTTTTCTCATCGACTTTTTTTTCTTCTCGTTAGTATGTCAAACCGAGAGTGGAGGAGATATTTTTCTTTGCTTCCTTCCTTTTACTTCCATCAGCCTCGACTAGAATCAATACAGTACTGAGCAGCCATTGAATTATTAAATTATTGGCTACTCTTTCCCATTGTCCAGTTTTTGGTCCATTTAAGGCTGTTTACTGAGATAACTAATTTTCTTACATCGGAAAGCATCAGAGAGAGAGAGAGAGAGAGAGAGAGAGAGAGAGAGAGAGAGAGAGAGAGAGAGAGAGAGAGAGAGAGAGAGAGAGACAGACAGACAGACAGACAGACAGACAGACAGATAGACAGACAGAGTGAGAGAGAGAAGAGCTGGAAAGAAAGGGAGCAAGTACAAAAGGCTAGCATTAATGGTGGAATCAATTCTAACAATCCGATTATTATTTTTATTACTCCAAGCCTTTAATAGTTTAACCATAGCACTCTTAATAACGTAATTTACTTTTAAACAACTTTCCTCTTCAATTTTACTTATAGTTTTAGCTCCCTGTAGGAACACTGGGCACCTTCTCGAATATACCATTGAGAAAGAAATTGTCAGTTTGAAAAACTCACAACTCATAAGTTTTCAAGTTAAGGCCTGTATTTCTAAAATTATTTCCTTCTTAAGTGCTTTTAGTCCTGCCTATTTGCTTATGATGTGAAGATGGAATTCCTTCACTACTTTTAGCTGTTCCTCACCACATGAGTTCTCTGTGAATGTTCACCTTTGACCCTTTTCCCCTCTCATATCACCGTGGGCCAAGAAACTCAACGTAGGAACCAATTGCACACTCACCGATGTATAGACATCCTCGTAGGTTACTTCTAGTCTCTCACCTGCTTTACGCGAGATGTTACGTGACAATGAATCCCAACAAATCTTCCTTTTGTGAACTGTGGGAGCATTAGGGGCATCACTTGTCGCCCTGCCTACCCTTCTGTTGTTTTCAACCGAATTCTCGCTGGCTATGATATGATGTTTGTATTGACGCGGCAGGCACTACTTGTTAGTCCCGCACCTTCAAGAGAGGACTAGGTAATTTCATCCTTTGCTGCACATGCAGCAGACATGCATTTTTCTATTATTGATGATAATTATCAAGTACCTAAAGTCTATAAGAAAGTCTAAAACGTAGCTCAGAATCGTGGCATGTTGAAACCCTTTACATAGGTTTACACGTGCTTGTTCATCATTTCATGGAGTGATATTTTAGTCATGTCTCCTCCAGGGATGATCGATTAATCTACACGAACGAGTCAGTCTACAGTTTGCACAGTAAATCTGATATGATGACATGAAGAAAGAGAAAAGATTAACAGATTATTTTAAAAAGCAATAAAAAATCTAAGGTAAGAAATGCAACATCAACCAGTCTCATTTCAAGTACTAGAGGGAATATCAATAAAAAATAAAAACCTTGAATTGACTTGAAGCCACAGTAGATAAGTTCGTCAGTTCTGTCTCTACGTTCAAAGCATGCAATGTTATATAACTTGTGGTTTCATTATATCTTCATCCAAATAAACTGCTGGACCATAAAACATTCTAGGTATGGTAGAGTAGTACGGCATTTTTATATCTCTTTATAAAGCTACATTGCTTCCCACCTCACTCTTGGTTTCATGATGACTAAACCTGTATGCAATCAGACCATGCTTGTTGGATCATAACGAAAACTTATATTCACACATATGTACATCTAAATGAATCTCTTTATTTTATTGATCTGTTTTGTTTCTGCTTTCTGGATTTAATGGAAACCAAAATAGACCTAACTGTTTGCAAAACTTGGCGCGTTGTTTCGCTATCTTTCCTCTCCGTTAATAGTACGAGCTTTAGTACTGCTCACTCTCGAGAATAACCCATTAACGTCACACGCTTTTCTTCAGAAAAGGGAAACTTTGATGCCCAGGCATAATCGTTTATTCTCCCCTGTCAACATGGGGGCGGTGGAATGAACACTCGGGGTAATCATCGAAAACGCTCAATCGATACCACACTCGTTTTGATCTGAGTTTGGTCTGAAGCACAATGAAATATTTTTAGGTTATCGTAATGAATACTCCATTGTAACAAAAAATTATTTATTTTACGAGGCTGGTCTGTTTTTCACTTGATTATTGTACTAATGAACCAGACATAGTGGAGGTTATTTAGCTCAATCTATTTCAAGCATGAACTGGTCCACTGTACTTAGACTAGCAGTAAAATCTGTGCGAAAACATACAACACAAAGACTTATACAATTTGTTTACAAGCAGAAGGATAATATTACCTGGAGTGTTCTTGAAATGTTGTAAAGAAAATGTTCTTCTAATGAGTATTGTCTGCTGCTTATTTTGCGGTTATATTAATAAAAATAATTCATAAAGAAGTCGCCATAACACCTTTGGTTTAAAATTACAGCCACTAATTTTTATTTCTCTTATTCAAAAGTAAAACAAAAATTTATGCCACTATCTTTTCCACGTTTCCCCATGGACTTGGGTGTAGAGATTACAGTATGCTTAATATATGAAAGACTGACTATGCAGAGTATACCAAGAGAATAAGACGACATGAAATAATAAAAAGCCATGAAGAGCTACATCTGTGTTCCAAGACGCACAGCAATGCTCCTTGCAGAGCGAGGACAAACTCTCACAACACAAGTGCAATGAGGATCCCCTCATCGAATTCTTTCCTTCTTTATTTTGATTTCAAGACTTTAGGAACCAATTGCCGACTGTTCTTAGCAGCAGCCCGAATTTCCATCTGTTCGAGACGGATAAAACATTTTCGGCAAGAGATATATTGGGTGTCATAATTTAAAATAAGAAAAATTATTTAACTTCTTTTTTTTTTACCTTTAAACTATTACTTCTTCAATCAAAGTTTTCTGGCAATGCAATGTTTGATTCCGTTATTCAAACAAGGTAAGTATATTTTTGTAAAGGTCGAGCAAGGAACCATAATTCTGTTTAGATAAATTGCTCCGTCGGGTTCATTGTTAGAATTGTTTTCGTGAAAAAAAAGAGGTCTTGAGCAAAGGGGATGGGGTTAAAAGCCAACAACATATAAAATAATTTTTGGTGGGGTGAAAAATTAGTGAAAAAATTTTATAAATAATTTATTATTATGGCGAATGCAACTTAGTAATTCGATTTTTCTTAAAAATAGGCCGATGTAATATAAATTATAAGCCTACAGCTGAATCTACTGCACATAGAATATTCAGTTTCCAAATCACGAGTTTTATAGTATTTACACAAATAAAGCATAAAAGTATTAGATAGAAGTCACCGCTACATTTATATTCAAAATGTTTTCATCACTGTTCCCCTCAGTCAATTGAGCAACAGGGAATGTGATTCCACAAAGAGCTATGCTTCCTTATTTAAAGTGATGAGCTCTACTTGAAGCTGTCGTTAGCCTATAAAGCAATAGCGTCTGCAAAAATGCACATTGATGTGAAATTCGAATTTAAAAAAAAAGGAAACATAAAACGCGCACATGACAAACCATTTTGAAATGAAATTTTCTGGTTCTGCTTAGATCTTCGAAATATTCCTGGTTGTTGAACAAAATGCACAACTTCCAACAAAGAAGCATTACTCTTTGTGAAATCGCATTCCCTTTAAGCACTAAGCATTTTCCATCTGGCACTAGCAACGAGTAGCGCTTGTATTGATTCTGGGCAAAAAAATATTTACTCACCATTCTCACCAGACTTTCTTTCATTTTTATATATGAATGCATCACAGCTGAAAGATACATTGTTGTAATCATTAGAAGGATTATATCTTTTCTGGTTAATTTGTTCAAAGCAGTAAAGCTCATAAAAAGTTGTGTTGCGATCACTGGATGATCACAAACAATGATTATTGAAGAACCTGAGAGACAGAATTTCACCAAATAATTCCATTCTAGATCACTTGTTTTCCAAGCATCAATTATCGCCTGAAGTCAGACTTCAGCCGACGCAACAATCGCATGAGGTTACATCACCGGCAATCATGAAAGTATTTGTCTCCGCTTCTGCCAAGTGGGCGATGACCGAAAGGTCGCGAAGCTGGCCATTGTTGAGATTCTATGCCGGAGGCAGGGGAGACCACGTCGGCTGTATTCAATTTCGGGCACTATATCAGAACAAAAGAAAAACACACGTTCCGTTTGCGGCACTAACTTTGAATAATAGGAAACAAGTTTTCCATTTGCGGCACTGTTTCATTCCTAACAACGATGGTGTTAAAAGATCCAAGAGCTGGGTTTGTAGAAAATGGAATCAGAAGTGAGTAAGTTTTCGAAATTCACCTTTGGGCTTCTATTTCTGGACTACCTCGAAGTTTGTGAAAGTTTCCTCTTTGAACTGACGATGGAAGTACCCTGTGACGAGAGAATTGATCCCTACATGACAAGCTCGATCCAGTTTTTCCTTCAACACTTGGGCAATCAGAGAGATCAGTTCTAATCGAGGAACCAATAGCTATGAGGCGCTCCGCAGACAGCTGAACAGCATGTTCTATCCTGCTCATTCCAAAACATATGAGAACCCGTGGATCGTCTTCAAGAAATCCTCCTATAAAACACGTTCAAAATCAAAGTTAGTCAGAGATTGAGGTGTGAGTCCAACAAGGAAAAGAAATAGAAAGAATGGTGGAAAGAAACAAGAAAGCAACTTGAAGATGGACACATTGATAGAAAAGTGTGTACTCTCATTACACTTGTTACACTGGACCCTCTGCCACTCATCTATAAATAACTTGTATATAGCCATGTATATAACTTACCAAATTATTTTCAGTCTATAATTAAACCTCGACACAAACATTTCTAATGCGGCCTCATTTATGAGAGTCCCAAGCCTGAAACAAAAAGCGGGATATGTTTTAGTCTGAGGTATTTTCGATAAGCCTTTTTGGTACCATAAATCGAATATCTTTAAGGTGCCGTAAATTGATCTATCACAGAAAATCCCAATACGATTGGAGTGCAGCAAATGGCACATGAAATAAACTGACTAAAATCGAACGTGCGGCAAATCAACCATTCAATTATTTTAAGTTCCGCAAATGGAATGCACGCTTAATGCGCTGAGCACTCTGAAATTATTTTATCCGCAGACGTTAGCGTCGATTATAGAAACATATTCGACTTAATTGTAAATTATGAACACAACTAGAAATTAAAAAAACTTGAATCCCATTTCTTGAGTAAACGGTGTTGCTGGTTCTAAGCAAGCTAAAATTGGTATCATAAGGCTTAGTTATCTCTGATGATCCGTGGCAACTGTGAGTCAGCTTTACTAACAGCAAAATTCGCTCTTTAAGAGCTGGCTTGTTCTCAGTCTCAGTTTCTTAAATTAATCTTATTTTTGATGGGCCAGAAAATTTTAGATCTTTAAAAGCCGTAACTATGTACCATCATTACCCCTTCCTCCTCCATCTAATCCCATTCCATTCTCTTAATGATTAGTAACGAAAAAAAAATTCCTCAAATTTCAAAATTCAAAACTGATACTTACTTTAAAGTCTCATTGGAAAGACGGAAAATAAAATTGAGCTTGTCATTTCCTAATTGTTTTTCATAAACCACATTTTCCGACACTCTAAAGAGAGTTTTGCATACAAATTGGCTGAACGTGAACTTTTGGTCAGCTTTTTCGCACGCATAAAAGAGTTGTATATATATAACTTACGATCTCTAAACCCACGACAACATGATCTTAATATGTTCGGAGTCTAAGAACTCCGTGGCTTTGTACGGTCGTTCACGTTTCGAGATGATCGCTTCATAAGCAAATAACCTCAGGTCCGTGTCGTAAGCTGTGATAAAATCACATTTCATTCATACTCCTTACCCCCTCCTCACCTGCTTTAAGCGTTTACTTTTTGTCCGACAAAATATTATTCACTCGACTCTCTTAATTATTGTCCTCAAAATTTAAACACACGCTTCTTAGTCTTTGCTATGTCGTTTGAAATTTTTTTTTTTATTTGAGAGACTTGTTGACAGTGCATATGACTGGAGCGTTTTTATTCATGTAAAACATCGGTCCAAAGTTAAGAGTCAGTTGTTATTATGCTCCAATCAAATAACAAACATTTCCTTACTTAAAAAATCACGCTATCCTTTGTTTACTTGTAAAAATGTCTCCCACAACTTCCTAAATGTTATTAAAACTTCCGCCACTGTGTGGTGATTTTTTTTATGTTACTGTCCTCAAGGTCTACACGAATTAAGTTATGAAGCATTGCTCCCATTTCCATATTTTACTCACTCTCTCATACATAATATTTGCACCGTTCAATCTTCAAATCTTTACACATAAAAACAAATTTTTATCTCTTTCTATGGGATCGATACAACGCTTGGCAATAAATAGGCTGATTTACAATGGCCCTCATCATCTCATTACTGCTTTAGTCTTCTGCCACAGCCTCCTCAACAAAATAATCTCCTTTCGGGCCACCACAAGCCCTCTGGGCGATTTTACGCAATGACCATCTTCCTGATTTCCTCATAGCCCGATGATTTATTATTAATAACTTCGTTATCCTTCTCCAAACGAGGCTCGTGCTGCTAGAATGAAAGGCTCTTTGGATCTGTGGAATTCATCAAACTTCCTGTGCGCCTGTATGAATAACTAGCCACAATGCATACCACAATTAGGATGAAATTTGCTGAGGGTATTGACATTCTCAAACTACTCGCCTTCAAAGTTTTTCAGGAATAGAGTCTATTCTAAAAATTCCAGATTTACTTGAGTTTTCTTGAGACGTATGTCCTTCACTTCTGTCTCTGCCTCTCTTAATCTTTCCCTCCGTCTCTTTTTTTTTCTCTCTACATGTTTATCTCTTCCTGTCTCTCTTAATGCCTCTCTCTCACTCTCGCTCTCTCTCACACACACACACATTTATACATCATCTTTGCTAGCACGTCTGCAGACATAACTGATTTTCAAGTATCATGCTCTCTGTCTGTCGGTCGGTCTGTCTGTCTGTCTGTCTGTCTTTCTGTCTGCCTGTCTGTCTGTTTGTCTGTCTGTCTGTCTGTCTGTCTGTCTGTCTGTCTCTCTCTCTGTCTCTGTCTGTCTCTCTCTCTCTCTCTCTCTCTCTCTCTCTCTCTCTCTCTCTCTCTCTCTCTCTCTCTCTATTTTTATTAAAGCCTCCATCTCCTCAATCCTAACAATATCGTCTTTAAAATTGCTCTGAAGCCGCTGTAAAGGGCAGACCAATTAAAGACGCTACAAGACGTCTTTAAGAAATGGGTTTTTAAAATCCTCCATAACATAACGATAGATTTAATCCTTAACAAGTATGATTTTTGCGAAATGAAAAACCGGACACAATTTTCCACTTTTTTCAACGATGAAAGTGTGAAATTCTTCCCATGTCAATTTCTAGTTAAGGAAAAATCAGCATTTTTTTAAATCTATTTTCATCACTCTGGAGATTAACCATGGTATTTTTTCCATAGCTTGATCCAAACCATACCATATCTAAATCAATTGTTACTTGTAAGGAACTGGGCTTGGAAGAATAAATAACTATATCAACAATTTTTGGACATTCATAAATGGAAATAAAAGAAGAAGAATATATTATGGACTATTTTCTCCACCTTTAAAAATTCGTCCCTGAAGCAACTTTGATTCTTATATCTAATAGAAACTAAGAAAATGTTTTGTTCCTTTATGTGACAATAGGGTCCTTTTTAATTAGTGTATCCCCTAACTGCATCCTTTAATTTGAAGTCTTTTTAATTTTCTCCCTTTTATACATGCACAAATAATGGCAAACGTTTCGTTTCAACATAGACAATTTTGCAATTCTCCTTTCCTTCCCCGTGAGCGTACGCGTGTGCGCACAATGTAACTATCTAAGGCTTCTAGTCTTAATAAAATCTAAGACTTTAATTTTGTTTCATAACAAAATTCGAATCCATAAAAAGGCAACTTCTCCTGGATTAAATCGTGATTTTAGGTAAAAAGATAGTGATACATTAGATGTGATTTCCAGCCCAATTTGCTAATATTTCTGCAAAAAATTTCATTTTATACTCTGGAGTAATACCTGAAGATATTATTTTATGGCTATAAATTGTTTAGTTAGCACATCTTTCTAGTCAGTTGCACCAAAATATAAGGATATATTGAGCTTAGCTACAAAAAAGTAACAACGAATGCTATGTCCGGAAAAATTGTATAAAATAAGATTGAACATATGATTCCCAGTGGATATTGCTAATAACTGTGTGACAACCTTCTGATGATAGTAAATGAGTACTGCATGCACCGATTACGATCGCAATAAAAGTAATTTTAATTTTGTTTATACTAGCCAAAGCTCGATCCTTTCCCCCTCCAACAACCAGAAGCAGTGGGAGGATTTCTGCTTATACTATAAATCTTCTTTTCCGTTTCTGATTTCTGACGTGCATTTGTTCATCTCTGAAAGTAAGTATTTTTGAAAAGTGTAGATTTCCAAGTAAAAACTTTGTTGTTTGATGTGCTACAAATCTAAAACAATCATCCATTATTTACGTTTTCATGAGATTTTGCCTCGCTCAAAACAAAGGTACCGATGTTGGACTGACATAGTTGGATTTTTTCTCCAAATGAATGGGATTGAGTTTAGCTTGGATGATTTTGATTGTGGAATCAAACGACTTGAGTTTTATTTCTTGAGTGTCTAGATTTTGCAATCAAGCGAGATGTTTGGCTGCTAATGGCTGGTAATGTATCTGTAATGAAATGGTTTGGCTTAGGCTTAAATTCAACCATCATGAGTTTGACTTCTAACCAGGGGATTTGAAGATGGCTTGTAAGCAAGTGTTTTGAATTTAGCTAATCAAGTTTTTTTTTTCTTAAGCAGGCTTGCAACCAGTTTGACTTGCAATCAAGTTCCTTGACTTGGAGAGGCTTCAGTTCTTAGTGGCACACAGGCTTTGATAGTTCATAAGGAAATAGATTTGCTTTATCGCACTGGAACTAACCACATTCTACATCCAATCAATGCTTCGCTCACACAGCACACACTTTTCTTTGAAACTGATAATTGAGGATGTTCGTTATTCTTGAAAATATAAAGTCATTGAAATACCAAAGCTTTAGCACATCGATTATGCGACGTCTTCTTACAGGAATTCTTGTTTATCGCACCAGCGTGGTAATGAACGTGAAAGGATCGGAAAATAGTTTGGCATTCTAAAACAAATTAGCCAACAACCATTCTCGTTGTATTCCATGCATACTAGCATAGAATCATATTAATTTTGGCACAGTAAAAATAGTATTTTTTAAAGTCCAAAAATATTTATGGATCCTTTAAATTATTGCTCACCATGGTGATTTAAATAAATAAGCAGCTCTGAATTCCCGCATCGCAAAGCTCTTTTAGGCGATACTTCATAGCCTTCTAATAGGTGTTCCAATGGATCTTTATAACGATTAAGAAAATACAAATTGCCTGATTTCCAGTATAGGGACAGTTGTATCGTCTCATTACTGGTTTTCAGGACGCTGAGGATACTAAGCCTCAGGCTCTATCTGAACTAATTCGGTACAATTATAGAATCAAATGGTATGTTTTAACCAAGGCACATGCCACTTGTCTAGCGCAAAATTGTCCCTACTCTTTATATCTTTTTTTTTCTTATCACACTTTTGCTTCTATGAGGGGAGAGGTATACATTTTTCAACACAATGACTTTGTCTTGTTAGGTGAAATTAACATAATGATTCTTTCGTTTTCTCCCCGTCAAGTGATATGTCGATGATATTATGTAAGTGCATGTCATCATTATCATGATTTTTCCTCCACCTCCTCTTCAACATCATGAAAATGATCGTCATCTTCCTCATCATAATACTAACCAATATCACTATCGTAATCATTTTCTTCTAACCTCCTACATGTCACGTCATTATTCAAAGATTTATTTCCAATCAAAGAAGATATAGTTAAATCAAAAGAAGAGACTCCCTGTAGTTTTTCTGAGCTGAAGTTCTATGATTGCCTCCTTTGATCTTTTACGATCTCTTAAAGCTTTAGTTTGGCTTTACCTCATTGTATAGTAATACTAGTCGAGTAGCAACTTCTTAACGAGAAGTGTGTCCTTCGATGTTTCACTTTCGATTTAATTATGTTTTGTTCTCTCCTTTTTTTCTGAGAAAAATGAAGAATTGAATTAAATTCATTTCTTGTCCCAAATAAATATTTCTTTCAAAAAGTTGATAGTTTAAAAGAATAAATCTGTTCTATTTTAGCTTCAAAGCTGATAAAGTGAATAGAACAACAAATGTAGTTTTATCATACTAACCATGAGTATCAATTGTTTCAGCTTTTACATCCTATTCCTGCATCAGTCAGCAGCAAGACCAATGTGTCTAAAGTTTATCTTACCTTATCTTCTTCTTCAACCTCGCCAAGCTATAGAGCTTGCCGTTTGGCAACATTTCCGTCTTCATAATTACCTCTTTTCAATTTTGAAGATCTTTAAATTAAGATCTTTTCTTAACACTCGTTATTAGCGGAAACGTTGTTATAAAATTTATTTCAGGAGTTTAAATGTCAAGGGTTAATCAAAAGAATTCACCAAGTTCAAATGCAGGGATCATCATGATCATTGTGCTAGTGGTTGTGTCTGAATTATACCAGAGTCCTTACATATACAATAAATATGACATGGTCCCACTTATATCCAACATTCTCAACTTCAAATAAAAAGCTACATTCTGAGTCATTGAAAAATGCAAGTTTGGAAATGTACATTGCTGGCGAAAAGCACGAAAAATATTAGAGGCAGACATTATTTAAAAAAATGAATACATCTTTTTAAAAATCCATTATCTATAATTATGAATATCTACGGATCCAACTGACCCCTAGTCAAGTCGACTTTAGGGACTCCAAAGGACGCGGCAGCCAATCTCTGTCCTTTAAGTTCCTCTGCTTATTTTATAGTGTCACTGAGACCGATGCCTATTTCCTCTTGAATTGTTATACATTGATCTTTGTTTTCTTTATCCAAGTTTTCTTTTCCTTCAGTGTACGAGAGCTATGATGGTCATGTGATTTGTAAATTCCATCACATCAGTTGAGATATAAAGATTTCGGATGTCTGCACTTTTAACACGCAATTACATTTGTTTTGCATTCTTAAACTGGATCAACTGGATTCATTACCGAGAGTTTTACATAACAATGACAACTATCAACATGAGCACGAAAATGGTATTGTGAACCAGCCAATACCACCACAGCCCAGCACCTCACCGCCTCATCCACTGTTTAAAAAATGAAGCCAATCATCATTCTTTAATTTGCAGAGACAATTATTAAAAACACAAAAATTAACATTATTAATGTGTAATATGAAAAATTGTCAACCGCACCTTTGAGCACCATTAATCACGAACCTGATGCTCAAACTTTCGTTCTTCTTCACCTCCTTGCGTCCAAAAGATTCCTCTCTCTCTCTCTCTCTCTCTCTCTCTCTCTCTCTCTCTCTCTCTGTCTGTCTGTCTGTCTGTCTGTCTGTCTGTCTGTCTCTCTCTCTCTCTCTCTCTGTCTGTCTGTCTGTCTGTCTGTCTGTCTGTCTCTCTCTGTGTCTCTGTGTCTCTGTCTCTCTCTCTCTACCTCTCTGTCTGTCTGTCTGTCTGTCTGTCTGTCTCTCTGTCTGTCTCTGTCTCTCTGTCTCTCTGTCTCTCTCTCTCTCTGTCTGTCTGTCTGTCTGTCTGTCTGTCTGTCTCTCTCTCTGTCTCTGTGTCTCTGTCTCTCTCTCTGCCTCTGTCTCTCTCTCTCTGCCTCTGTCTATCTGTCTGTCTGTCTGTCTGTCTATCTGTCTGTCTGTCTGTCTGTCTCTCTCTCTTGCTCTCTCTCTCTCTCTCTCTCTCTCTCTCTCTCTCTCTCTCTCTCTCTCTCTCTCTCAAAGGCATCATGAACCCCTTCACGTTCACAGCTATCAAATACATCAAGCGTCGCGAACTTGTAGCGCACATTTCCGTCGCAGATAGTTCCGCTCAGTAAAAGCCATAAAGCCCAATAACGAGCCCTCTTCATAAAGACGACTCGATCAGCTTCATTCGCGGCGTGATTTAGACATTGAAGGTAAAAAAAAAGATTTTTTCAGTACTTTTCTGAACTCACCCCACCCCAGAATTATATGAAAACTTATTGATGCCTATGATCGAGAATAAGAATATTCCTTACTACTTTTCACGTAGCAAAACGATCAATGATCAGAACACGGGATTCTTGCATAAAAATGCTATTGATATGATGCTCATAAACTTTGTTTTGATCACTATTTCTTTGAAAAAGCAATGGCTGAAATCGTATAAAATTTACGCTAGCAAAAAGAGAACCAAAGAGAATCTTTACATAAATATTAACTTGCCAAACATGACCTAGAGATCTGAAGAGTTTTGGATTTTGGGAGCGTTTGAAAGGACTCTCTCTGATATTCAAACGGACATTATTTTAGATGTTACTATCCATTCATCTCTGTATGTCTGTCTGTCTGTCTGTCTGTCTGTCTGTCTGTCTGTCTGTCTGTCTGTCTCTCTCTCTCTCTCTCTCTCTCTCTCTCTCTCTCTCTCTCTCTCTCTCTCTCTCTCTCCCTCTCTGTATATATATATTGACCTCTCTTGTTTTTTCAGTCATATTTTTGTGCTCATAACTTTAATGTCTTAGAAGATAATGTAAGGACTGATATTAATAATTTCAAAATGCCTTTCAACATGCTGAAAAGGGAGCCACATTTTTTTTCTTGTATCATAAAAAATGCATAAGATTATAAGTTAAGAGAGCTCTCTACGTTCATGAGAGCCAGAATGGTCAAAGCGAGCCGAGGGGCAGGATTTCCGGTCAACGATTTACTTAAACCAAGAGCCTGAACATGAAAGACTACAACCATCGAGTCGTAAATGGATCAATGTTTAGGTCCACGGTAGCAACTAACTTCAAAGTGACTTAAATGAATCGTGTAGGAAAAACGATTGATGATGATTCAAGTAAAGGAACACGACTTTAAAGAAGAGAAATCATCAATAACTAAAAGAAACCAACAACAACAACAACAACAACAACAAAAAAAAAACCCAGCAACAACAAACATACATAATGGACGAAAAAAACAACAACCCACAAACAATATGAAGAGTAAAAACATTCACCGAAACAATCAATATTTTCAAGCCTGAAGCACCTGAAATGAACCAGGAACTTCAAGAAACTTTGATTAAACTTAACTAATTAGACATAACTGGCCTAAGCCTTATCTGACATTTAATCACAGAGCATAAGTAGTTAGTGACAATGTTAAAAAGAAGGCCTAATAGTAACCTATGATAGAGACTGCGGCACTACTGGTAACTTTGTACTGTTCAATTCCTCACAACTTAGATGTGGAGTACTGTATAACTTCAAGAGATTTGTACATAGTCAGTAAAGTCTTAACATCTTTAGACTTTGCTACGCGTGCTTTACTCAATATTCAGACGCAATGCCCTTCCCGTTGTATTCCTCAAAGTACAGCACAAAAGGGGATTAATTGCACCATTATATTTACTCACACTCTCAATCCAATTTGGCAGCTTGCAATAATGACTAGGGGCGCTTTTCAGGTCGACCGCAATCTACTCAGTGTCAGTTACACAAGAGCAACGCTTCAGTGGGTCAGAATGGCTGCTTCATATGGCGTAGTGAGCACTTAAAAAAAGAGTTTGTAAAAAGGAATAATTTTATAGATGGTATGTGGACGTGGAAGAAGGTGCGAGATGAAATGGCTTAAGGGCTTCTTAGTTATTCTACAAAGCGGTGCCGTTTCATACATTTTTTATACTTCTATTTATGGCTCCGTTGAATAAAGACAAATTCCTGAGATTATTGAAATGGTAAATGAAAGTGTGGCTAAGGAGGGAACTTTTTCACTTTTTCTCTTTAAGCTAGCAGCTTAAGCACTACAAAATATCGGGATCTAAAAGGAGGTGGAGACGAGAACACGAAGGTTAACAAAAAGAGACTTTAAATCACGACAGGCACCTCAAATATATATATATAGGAGTGAATATTTTTGTTAACAACAAAATAATTGAGCAAAGAAATGAGGAACAAAAAATTTGAATATGCAAAAAAAAAACTAACAGACCTAAAGAAGTTTGTACGTCTCCTTGTGTCAGACTTGTTCATATTCAGGCGATTAGGGACAAATGTTAATCTTAAGCTCGATAAAAACGTAGTACTTTATAGATCGGTGAAATATTTTGCGAGTCGATGATATAAACGTGCGAAGAGTTTCAAATTAAAATACCGTATAATATAGTGGATTCAGATCTGTTTTGTAAATAAATCCTTTGTGGAGATAAAAAATCGTGAAGTAATATTCAATTTCAGTGTTAGGTTTCTAACAAGCTTCGCTAAACTCTTTTGTCTATATTTGGTCACCAAACACACATATACACGGATAATACGCAAGAATTTTCAACTTTTTCTTATACTTGCAGACTCAACCAGTGGCAACGGTAGTGCTGTCAAATCGAGCCACGGTGCCGGCTGTCATGATTTCAATGAAGAATGTTTGCATAGAAAGTCTGAGATTATATATCAACATTAGATATCAGTGACAAAGCCTCAGGTGAATCTATATTAGATTGTGTAACTAAGAGTAAAGTAAAACTGCAATCAAGCAATGAAGCAGAAGGTGGAAAGGGAAAGTTGCAATGCTCGTTGACACAGAGAAAGACAGGAAGAAATAGAAAAAAGGATAGAGAGAGAGAGAGAGGGAGAGAGAGAGAGAGAGAGAGAGAGAGAGAGAGAGAGAGAGAGAGAGAGAGAGAGAGAGAGAGAGAGAGAGAGAGAGAGAGAGAGAGAGGTGGGGAGAGTAAAGATATAAACATGAGGAGTAAGGGGTGCGGGTGGGGACAGTGACGACAAAAACAGATTATTTCGGCAGTAGAAAAACATAAAACACAATAAAAAATGAAGATCGCACCTGGCCGAGATGGGACTGAAACGCCGGACATCCTGATTATTTGACCATGGCACCGCATTTCATAAAAACTACGATGTGCATCTCTGTTTGAAAATTGTTTTGAGCATACGCGTAAAAACTGCTGCACAAATAAGAAAAGAGTTGGTACTTTGTATCTTCGTTTGTTACATCTGAAATAATAATGCGACGAAGAATGGGATAGAAAGTGAGAAATAGTTCTTTACCAGTCGACCACCTTTACTTCACATGGTAGCGTGTCAGGGGTTGGACATTTGAAAACCAATGTAAAAGTCTGACTGGGTTGTACGGCTAGGATGAATTTGTTAAGTGCTTGATATAAACTTTCCACAATATTGGTGTCTCAGGTCTTTTATGTATATATCAAACGTCAGCTACTGTCGATCAGGGCGGAACTGAACAGATGACGCCGTAAACTCAACTGTTGACGATGTGTAGCTGGAGCCCGCGAATAAAATCACTGTGGATATCAGGATGTACGCTCTAACCCCGAAAACCACGGGCTTTCTACGTTTAGAAGGAAAGACATTGCAAAATGTTGTCAATTCAATTTACCACAAACAGTTTTACTAAAATCATAAGTTCGCAGTCAGAGTGATATATCAATTATTGTCACGGATCTTCTCCCACAGGTGTAACATAGACCTCTCTAAGTTGTTCCTACTTAAATATGTTTCGATAAGAACAAGAACTTAGTTAAAGTTATTTTAGGTATCATAAATCAATGTTTTCCGCATAAGTGTTTCTTGTTTATGGCATCAGCCTCGTACAGCTTTTGATCATTATGTTCAGATTCGCTGTAACGTCTCTAACTATATACGGATTGAAGCAAAACGATAGAAATTCAATTTTTTAAGTTTACGAGTATGTCCTTGTTATGAAGCTCCGCAGTCGCTTCGATTGCTTTGGTTATAGCAGTTTGGGTGAGATCCAACTCAACCCGAAATCCCGATTGTCAATCAGATGTCTCAATGGGTTGAATGTGTAATTTAAGCCCTAGCTTCGCTTTCATCCACTAATTGTTGTACGACTTATTCAGATTGACATGCTTCCCATTGCTAACCACGTGATCCACTGAGCAGCTCAAAGGAGAGACGAGAAACCGTTGATGAGATGTCAATTTACGCATGTTCATAGCAAAGCAAGCTACACGAGCTCATCAGAGTAGCCACTTAAAGGTCTCAGCTAAAGCTAATCAGTTGGTACATGGGACTAATTGACGTGCGAGCCCAGTTTGACATCCAGGCAAGAGAGCATACCACTGTGGGGAGAAGCTTTGCCGTGGAAGATCATTGAAGCACTTGTTGCCACTAGAAAGCCAATGTTTTCGAACCTCAGTGTTTTCTGGTATTGATAAAAATCTGACTCATGCGGAGAATAATTCAAAACAAAGCTACATTATAAGAGCTATTGTTTACTACAAAGTGTAAAATCACTTTTTTCTATTGTTAAATTTCTTTTGTTGGTTTGTTTGTATTTTTTACAGGTAATTATAAAGTTCCTTAAGCTCTGTTTTAAGGCTCCATTTTAATAAAGTTAAATGATTTAGTTTATCACGAGCAAGACATGATACAAACAGCCTGGATGAAAAATAACTGAAAGTGACACGGATTTTTATTTTTATCTGCAGCCTTCGAATTCAGATCTAGCCTCACGCAACATTGTCAATTATTAGTCTAATCTGTAGTTAACTTGTAATGCCTACCTTAGGCTTTATTAATCTGCAGTCTTAAAAAATCGTAGACTGTTAGACGCAAAATTCCCATTCTAAGGTTTGATCTAGAGGTGTAACGAAAATCCCCTGAGATTGCTATAATATTGTTTAACATTTAAATTCAAGGTTCATCCTTTCCATCACAGAAAACAAGTAACAATATGAACATTTCCACGGGCGAAAAAAGACTATCTTTTTTTTTTTGACCCATGGAGCTATAAACAAACCTGGAGTTCTCATCGTCCTCATTTTTTTTTTTAACTTGAAGATCAAGGAGTATTGAATTTTAATAGAAATAGCTCCCCTAGCCAGCTTTGAGCACGCAGGGCCTATCTAGAATTTTGTATCGACCTTATATAAACCCGGCAATGGTTTTATAAAAAGATTTGAATGTTTCCACAACAAAACATGGAAATAACCAATTTACTTCCGGTCTATCGCGTCATCAAAAAGGTGACTTATCAACATGCACGGAACGGCTGGACTTGGAGCTAGATCTCGATTTAAATTCTGAATCTTATCTCAAAACAGACATATCTTTAAAGAAAATGAACAAAAGGATGTCTCCTTAGAACTTTTTGTCTTTGAAATTTGAAAATGAATCGGATTATTAGCTCTTATTATTACTGATGCGCAAATGTAATGCCAGGTTATCCATTTCTTTTATCAGAATATGGACACTAATTATATCACGCTGTAGGGGTGGATTAGTATCATTTGGACACTCCTCCAAATGTTGAGCTGTAGGTCTAAATCTTTTCTTTTCGAGAAATATCAGGACACTTTTCAGAGGTCAGTAATGCATACACATCTAAGACGTAGATAAAGCCCCATATAGGTCTAAAAGGCAGCCTAAAATCTTAGCAGTGGTGAATTATGTAGTTTCTGAAAAGCATTTTATTGCCCTGTTGTACGGTAATTTTTATTGCTTTGAAAGATTTGGTAGTTTGTTTTTTTCTGATTTCGGTAATGTTAATGGTGTGATGATAGCAGTAGTTTAGCGGTAGTTGTAGAAGTAGTTGCAATAGTAGTAGAATTAGTCGGCCGGGTAAATAACGGAGCAAATAAGGTATTTAGAACTATTGTTTCATCTATTTCTCTTTGATTTGAACTCTTTTAAGAGAAAAAATAGTCAAGATCCATGTATTGAAGTAAAATATTAGTCTAAATTTTAGCTAATTCTTTTTATCATATCTAATATCATTTACTGACGGGTATGATTCATGACACCAGATAAACTACGACCATCAATTAAAAAAAACTAATAGGACATGGCAGAATAATGCCATTCTCAAAAATAAATTGTGGATGTGTCATTTCCAGATTCCCTTTCTCATGATTTCAGACCGTTCAATGAGGTTTGCGAGATTCACAGAAACCTGGACAAATCTGATTATTAAAAAAGACCTTTAAGGAAAATTTTAGCCGGCCTAAATATCAATAATCAGCTACATGGAGTGCCATTAAACGAGGCTAATTTAAAACTCTTTATAAAATTCTCTTGCAAGACTAACATATTGTTTCTTATTATGGATTTTCTCTCCATAAATTCAATTTTATGGCCTGCGTAATGTAATTTGTCGTACGTTTTTTGAACACTCTATGATTTTCTTTTTTCCTTAAAACATTTTCTAACGATTGAGATCGAAGCTGGTATGAAACGGGCCATCTTTGAAAGGTCCCGAAAGAACTTATTCCTAAGTGTGTTTTTCATATTAAAACAATTTCTTTTCTTCTTTTCCGTCTGTGAATTTGTATTAAGAAAATTGATTAAACTTTTGATTTCAAAATGGATTAATTTGCAGTCATTTTTTTACTTTCTTCACAAACCTACTCATCTTACAAAGTGTCCACATTAATAGAACATTAAACGTAAACTACTGGTTTCTAATGCAGCTTTGCTCCTTACATTATAAGTAACAGTATGATCCCACCTTAAAATGAGTCAGTGGGGAAGACATCTACGTTGAAGAAAATCAAGTTTCACAACAATAACAAATGTATATCACCGAGAGCCATTTTAACTCTTTTTCATAAATGTCGCCAAGAGGACCGTATTTCGGTTATATGTAACTAGACATCTCAAGCTGATGTGATCCACTGCAGATACATTCTAGAAGAACTATTGTTGTGAAAAAGCGGTGCATTTCAAAAAATCAGGGTAGGATGCTTATTTCACGCAACCTCCATTAGTTCATCTCTCAACTGAAGCCCATCACTGTTCATGGTCCTAACCGTTTCTGTGGTAGATTATGATCTCTAACGACTTTCTCATAGTACGGAAATTCCATTTTGAGATTTTAAACCCGGAGCTTCTACATGTGCATAAATTTAAATCGAAACAAACTTTTGAACGTAATTTTTATTTTATATAGAGACTGATAACATATTCTAAAACATTTTTCAAAACAATATTCAGGTGGAATGCTTATATTGCATGCCCTTGGGATAACATTGTTGTATGTTCACTTTGTGAATAAAAACTTTAAACTAAAATGTACAGAATTAAATCTGAAGGCTGAGAACAATTGAATTTAATTTTGTATATTGAAAAGCTTCTGGGTATTCAGTACTGTGAAATGTAGCCGGACTGATTGTTTTGAGGAAAATAATCTGGAAATTTTGTTTTGTGATATCTCAAGGATAAAAAGATTTGGTGTCGAATCTAGATCTACACGTCATAAAGCTTTGACAACTTAGCTGAAACGCTGGCCTCGGATGCGTAATTTTTTTATGCTCATGCAGCCATGAATGATTCAGATCTCCCCGTTCCTTGACTCACGGCATTAGCAAGGAGTTCCATGATTAGTCTTTTCCTTACAATGGTTCACTCAGCAATAAGCCTATTGCAACAAAAACCAGTGAAATTTCTAGGGCATTTTCCAGTTAAAATCCATATTTTCATCTTCAGTTTTTTTCAACCACGTAGGCCTATTAGCAGATCAAAATTCAGTATACTTCATTGCTGTAAATTGAACGGTTTTCCACGAGAAAACGTTGAAAGAAACCAAAGTTGACTTTTATAATAATAGATTATAGAATTTAGATCTGGTCAAGATACCACGCCATTACAAATTGGTTTCAATGCTTGGTTTTGAGGTGATAACAGTTATAAGGATACACGCCATTTTCTTGCCATTCAGATTGTCTTCCTATATCAGAAGCTATTGATGAAGAATTCAAATGACACAACTTCCTTTTTCCGTGGTTGCTAAACCAAAGGATCACTCTGATATTAAGTTAGATTTTAGGCTGTAAAAAGTTTATTATTCTCGTCTGGATTTAACAGTTATTAGCTTATGTTTCCAGTAATTTCAATCTCCTTTTTTGATCGTGGTAAGTTCTATAAATTGTAAGACACTTCGCTAGGATTTTTCTTCCGTGCCCTCTCTTTCTCTCAGCCCCCTCCCCTCCCACTTCTTTCACTCTATGTAGCTGTCAGTTTGTCTATCTACCTACCGATATATCTATCTATCTACCTACCCATCTGTCTTTCTCTATATTACAATAACTGACTGTCTCTGTATCTGTCCATTTGCCTATTTCCATTTAGCTTTCATCCTCCTCTTTCTCTACTTCCCGTCTCTCTCTCTCTCTCTCTCTCTCTCTCTCTCTCTCTCTCTCTCTCTCTCTCTCTCTCTCTCTCTCTCTCTCTCTCTCTCTCTGTCTGTCTCTGTCTGTCTCTGTCTGTATCTGTCTCTGTCTCTATCTCTCTCCCCTCACAAGGAAAAAATATTTTCGAAAGTACTAATCACATCGTGCGATGAATTACATAATTGTAAAATCAATGCGACTTTTAACGGAAGTCACAAATTACATTTTTATGATAGCCACGCAGACAAAACATTAAAATATTCGACGTTTCTCCCTGTCAGTTTCTTCTTCTCGCCCCCCCCCCCCCCCTTGTCCGACTTTTTATCCAGTCTTTATTCACGACCTCCCTGAAGACCATTCTCTTCATCTTTCTCATTTCGCAAGTCTTATCGTCGTCTTCCAATCATCTGTCTGACGGGTTTGATTGTCTTTTTTCATTAGCTGTTGTTTATATTATACTAGCACAAGCATTCATGTTTAATGAATTCAAGACGCGCTTTCGTAACTTTCATATTTCTTTCTTTACTTTTGTCGTAAAGCATTATAGATATAAGAAACTGAAAAAATAGAAACTTTATTTAGAAATTTTATTTTTAAACGTTTCTTTCTATTTTTTTATTTGTCGATTTCTGTCTGTTCTTATTTATATGCGTTTGTCATTCTACATCTCTCTCTGTCTGTCTGTCTGTCTGTCTGTCTGTCTGTCTGTCTCTCTGTCTCTCTCTGTCTCTGTCTCTCTCTCTCTCTGTCTCTCTCTCTCTGTGTCTCTCTGTCTCTCTGTCTCTCTCTGTCTCTCTCTCTCTCTCTCTCTCTCTCTCTCTCTCAATCTATCTCTTTCTTCCGCTCATATTTCTTGATTTAAGTTACCTTCATACCTATTCATAATATTTTCCGCTACCTTGATATTTTACATCTTTCATCGATTGTGTAGGTTTTTTTTTTTAATATAAAGGCCCAATTTTTAATATACTACTTATTATTTCTTTCTACTGCTACTAATACTACTACTACTACTACTGCTGCTGCTGCTACTACTACTACTACTACTACTACTACTACTACTACTACTACTACTACTACTACTACTACTACTACTACTACTACTACTGCTGCTGCTGCTGCTGCTGCTGCTGCTGCTATTACTACTACTACCACCACCACCACTACTGCTGTTGCTGCTGCTGCTACTAAAACTACTACTACTCCTACTACTGCTGCTGCTGCTGCTGCTGCTGCTACTACTACTCCTACTGCTGCTGCTGCTACTACTGCTACTGCTGCTGCTGCTGCTACTACTACTACTACTACTACTACTACTACTGCTGCTGATGCTGCTACTACTACTACTACTACTACTACTACTACTACTACTACTACTACTACTACTACTACTACTACTACTACTACTACTACTACTTCCACTACTACTACTCACGGTACTGATAATACTTTCGGTACTTCTGCTACCGGTAGTAGTTTTGATGAAAATTTTTCTTCTCTTCTCTTTAAAAGTCTATGTCAGTGATCGTGATTTGCCCTTATATTTTCTCCTAACACAATCTTAAAATTCATTTAAAGTGGATCTCTTCCTCTTACTTATTGATTTAGTTTTTCAAACCGTATTCCTATATAATTCACTGGCCCTCCACTTTTCAAATTTCTTTGTCTAAAAATTCACATATCCTTCATTTCAAAACAAAGGTCATCTAATCCTTCTCCTCATTCATTTTGACTTATTATGATCATAACTGTACTAAAAACCTTCAAGAACTCAGAAATTTCATCGTTTTTTTCTTTATCTGTCGTAAACCTTTCTGATTGCTTTTTGTTTTATGCGTATCTTTAAACCTCATGCTAAACCTCCATTTGCTCTCTCCCCGCTGCTTCTCTCTTTCTCTTTCTTCTCAATCCCCCCTTGCCCCCCCCCCCCAACTCTATCTTTCTCTCCCTTCCCCCACACACCTTTTTATCTATCTTACTATACATTTGATTCTGCTCTATACCTCACCTACGATGCATTTTCTACAGAAACTGAAGTTCTTCGGACATTACTGTTGTAGAGAGCCGCAGAAAATCAACGGTTTTCGATGAGAATGTCGATAATGAAGACCGAGAGATACACTCTTACAGGACGACTTCTCTTTTAATGACCCAAGATTTCAGGCCTGTAGTGTGTGATCTTGTCGATCCCTCAAGACTGGCAAGCCCCGCCAGAGAGCGAGAAACGTCCATTAAAACGCTTTCGATTTGCTCGGGAAATTCCTCTCCCTTGAATCTAATAAAGAAGATTAACCTGGTACCACAAACGCAGCACTGTCATTTTCGCTTAGAGTCGAGATTATAAAAGGCCAATCATGTCGGATGGTATTCTTAAATTCCTCAGAAAACTGATGTTAAAAAACATCCATGATACCTTTGAGTGGCCTTTTATTTCTTTCTCTGCATTGGATTTTGTTGGTTTGTCCTGCATCATATTTCTTGTGCGACACATAAAATTATGACGCAAATTGAAAAATGAACCACTCCCTATAAATGTACTCTTTTTTGTACCCCCCCTTTCAAATTCAAACTTGACATGTTTGGGATAATGGAGTTGTTTATCATTATGAGCAATTTTAAACAAGAATAGTTAGCTGAATTTCTAAATCCCAAATCTATTAATCACTATTATGTAGCATTAAATAAATGCACAGCAGCACCATTAGGCATTGTTATCGTCAGAATTTATAGAGCTTAAAAGCATCTTAAAATAATACAAGGAAAGTAGAAAACTGATTTCTTTTATTGTTTGACATTCCGTGCTGCTATCTCAAAGACTATAGGGTGTTATTAAGTGGGTTAAACGCATGTTTTGAGCATAGATAAAGAACCAAGAAAGGAGGATACAGACAAAAGAAGTTAGCAGAGACAAACAAACTGAGACAAATAAAGAGACAGGAGAATCGGCAGACGGACGGTGAGAGAAAAAGAGAGATAGAGAAAATGGGTGCGTGAGAAACAGAGAGAGAGAGAGAGAGAGAGAGAGAGAGAGAGAGAGAGAGAGAGAGAGAGAGAGAGAGAGAGAGAGAGAGAGAGAGAGAAGAAGAAGAAGAAGAAGAAGAAGAAGAAGAAGAAGAAGAAGAAGAAGAAGAAGAAGAAGAAGAAGAAGAAGAAGAAGAAGAAGAAGAAGAAGAAGAAGAAGAAGAAGAAACTATCAATATAAGAAGACCTCTGATGCTCGATAAACATGAAGAAGGACCAAATTCAGCCGTATAGCTTTTTTTGACTTCTTCGCCGCTTAGTATGACTGTCGCGTAGCTTTAACATTACTGTTAGTTCGGTCAACAACAACGGCAAGAAAAAGGTCGACTACATCTAAAGTTCAAACGAAGTTACAATAAAATTTGAGACTGACAGATCGTACAAAAGATCGAACTTTAATTTTTCGACCACAAAGATATGTGGAATTTTGAAAAAAAAAAAAAGGGGGGGGGGGAGAAGCAATGAAAAGTTCTTGTGAAGATATATCATAATTTCTTTGAGCAGCTATGGAGGATTCCACATTTTCTCTTTCACAGACAGAGAGGATTGACAAGTTGTCACCATCAAAAGGGCTTTTTATACTGCTATGGGACGGCTTTGTAGTTAAGGAAAATTGTCCAAACTCGGTAAAAAAAGGGTAATAAGAAATATTGCGGATGAATGGTAAGAAAAAGAGTGTTACAGAGAAGTCTTATATTGTCAACAGTATTTTATCATTTACAATATGATAGATAGATACATGTATGTAGATTGCGGAATCGATCGTAGTTGTTCTAAAATGTTTAGGGTCTTATGAATCTATATGAGACTATTTTACAGGAGATTCTGATTCCAGTTAAAACTCGCATTGTACTTGCTTTCCTTCAGATATTTATGTTCATTCCACCTTCTTATACATAATCGGTATCATAGGTAGTAAACAGTATTTTATAATAAACAATATGGCAGACAGATTTAACGATTGCGGAATCGATATTAGTAGCTCTAAACACTGTTTAAAATCTTCTGAGTCTACAAGAGACTATTGTACTAGTTGCAGCTCGTATTGTAATTGCCTTCCTAAATATATGTTCGTTTCACCTTCCTATAAAATCGGTTAAAAAAAGGCAGTGAATAGAATCACTAAATTGCAAGTAATGGGATATAACAGGCATTGAAATATATTGTAACGCTCTTTAATTACGAATTTGTTGAAATATGCGATAGACAGACATATAGATAGAAAGATAGATACTTAGATTGGGAGAGTGACTGAGGTAGATGGAAAGGGAGAGACAGCGAGAGAAAGAGAAAGATAGATAGAGAGAGAGAGAAAGAGAGAGAGAGAGAGAGAGAGAGAGAGAGAGAGAGAGAGAGAGAGAGAGAGAGAGAGAGAGAGAGAGAGAGACGCAGAGGGAGGGAGGGAAGGAAGGAGGGGGGCTTTAGGTAGAGGACAGAATAAGGGCAAGACTGACATAGCTTCGAAGAGAATGTTTAAGAGCGCGAGCGAGATGGAGGGAAAAAAAGAAGCCACTCAAGGATCAATTAGAACAATTTTCACTCATGACAATGAAGACCAACACAAAAGCCATTTATGTTCAGTGGCCACAGTTTTGAGAACGTTCAGTGGCTACATTTATTTAAAAAAAGCCCACGTTCCACTCAATGTGGGTTCCAGATCCACCTGAAGCATATAACTGATAAAGCATAAAATCATTATAGTACAACATATATTTTAGTAAAATTCAGTCCCTTTTTAAAAAAAAGTACATACCACAAAATATAACGGTCCCACATCCCTCTTACAGTGAATGAACACATGCTCTACCTACGCGGAGATCAAGATTTGGCTTAATATGTATAAACATAGAAAAAAAATCTTGAAAAAATGTCGAAATCTGACACTGATGCGAGTAATATATATTTTGACCATTATGATATTAATAACATTAAATCATGATATTACCTGCAAACTATCTTAGGCATTTTTATGAGAAAAAAAGCCCAATAAATAATACGCAATTATTGTGCAGTAGGCAATATGTGCAATTATTTAGAACAACAATCAAACCCTTCTTTATTGTCAATAACAATAAATATAATATTATAATTGAAAAATTTAACAAAAAGGAGTTCAATTAGAGCAAATAAAAGCAATAAGAAAAATAACAATGATGGCAATAACAATAATAATATAAAAAAAATCATAAACAAAGAAGTTATTTTCATAAAGTAGCGGCATTGTTGATTGAAGCTGCACCAGTAACAACAACTGCTATTACCACTATTCCACCCACTAATTTTACTCATTCTGCTAATGGTGTAACATCCATTGCAAATAACTACTATATTAAAAAAAAAAAACCCACATCTGATGATAAGAATTATGATAATGGTAAGCACAATCTCAACAGCGAGCAAAAATTCTAAGAAAAGAAAGATGTTGATGACATGAAAAACATCAATACTTGTAACAATAACGGAAAAAAATAAATATAATATTAACAATCTACATGCCATATAAATAATCTCATAGTCCTCGAGAAAAAAGATTTCAATCAAAAAGATCTTTTATCAAATAAATAAAGATCAACCCAATATAACTTAAGTATAAATGAGAGGTTCATAAGGCTCATACAGATACATACAAACTCAGTTATTATAATTTCAATTGAATGAAGAATGTGTATAGTGGATAATTTGCATATTTTCAGTTAGGTCTTCATGCAATCCAGACAGGAGAATTTGAAAGGCACATAGGATAGCATATAGTTTAAGCAAAGCAAAAAAGTTTCTCACTGTATTCTTCAAAGTCATCTTAGTAGCTCATTGGCTTTGATTCAACATATAAATTATATCCAAGGTAAGGACATCTAATTTTCAAAGTCAGAAAATGTTGATCCACCCTATTTGAAAACTTTGGCAGCATAGACATTCTTAAGTACTTTTATCCCTCAGGTTTGAGGCTAGAAACATTATGTTTGCTTTCTTTAAACAAATATTTGATAAGAACCCACAGAAATAAAAGAATTAGAAGCAATGCCAGGAGGTACACCAATAGTAGATTTGAAGCTTTCTTGTTACTATTTTTTGACAATCTTTGAGAAACTTTTCATGATGTAATTACCATCGACAATGAATTAAACAAAAATGAGTTCAGATCAGGTTCACATAAAGGATTGCATTTTGATTTCAATTAAAATATTACATAAAATTTATAAAAAAAATAGTAAAGGCAAAGCGACATACAATTAGAAAAGTAAAAAAAAAAAAATTAAACGTTTTCTCATAAATTTAAAGGGAATATTTTGTCATTTTGATTTTATGTAGGGATACTCTAATTTATTTGCATTTGCTTTTCATATTGTCACCTAACTCATCTTTTGAATAGTTAAATTTTCCGTTGCCAATGGTATCAAACTTTAGAATAAAGGTCTAATTTGCTTGAACTTTGCTTATTGAAGTTTTCTGCAACAACAAAAAAGGTATACTTGCAATGTTTAAATGCACATAAATCCAGTCTAATTCTCCAAATTACTCCATTTGACTAAAATATGGATGAATCAGAAGGTTTTGGTAGTCCCCAGAATTTCAGGTTAAACAGTAACCCAATGCTTTCTTTAACAACATTATAGATTTAGTTTCATATGTTTCTCTGAGATGATTAACTGATTGAGTGGAATGAGCAGACGCATGCTATACTCAAATGAAACTTCAAGGAAGTTGATATTAAAACTAGTAGTCGAATCACAAGTAATATAATAAAAAAAACAAAACAAAAAAAAGCAAATAAAATACCAATAAAATCTTTCATAGCATCTCAAAGCATGAGTTTAAGATAGCGGCTTGAAGGGATTAAATATCACAGAAAATTATATCAAGTTAGGGATGTATTTCATTTCACAAATATAATGCACTTGGTTCAAAGGTCTAAGGGAGCAGATAAATGAATATATGTATGGAAAAAAAAATCAAAGGAACCTGTCATAAAGAACTTGTTATATTCTATAATGTAAAATATTTTATTTTTCAACTTCGACTGGAAAAATTCTTGCAATCCACTTCATTTTAAACAAAAAAATTCCCTTTCTCTCCTCTCCACCCTGGGTGAAGAAAAAAAAAATAAAAACCATAAAATATTAAGTTTACCAAAAGAAGCATAAATGCTGCAAATTTGTCAGTGATGATTTTACAAATTATGAACTTTCTTACATATGCATTTTCATTTTATCTTTATTGAAATTCTCTAAGTTTTCCTTAACTTTAAACAGATATTGCCGAATTAATTTGCAGTTGTTTCCCTCTTCAACCTTATGGAAATTTTGCTATCAGTATACAGAACGCCCATTTTGTGTAGTTCTGAACCAGACATTTATGTAGCAAAATTGGCTCTGTTGGTTTATGAAACAATACAAATCTACATTTAGGCCTAGCCTGAGAGTTGAGTCATTTTTATTGCAATAGATCGATATTAATTTATAACGTATAAATGTTGTATGTTTGTTGTACTTGATATTTATGTGGCCAATATTGGTGCTGTCATCAAACAAAAAAAAAAGAAACCAAAAGTATTCAATATGATGCGATGTATTACAGCTAAAAAATTATGTAAATAAAAGTTGTAAAAAAAAATGTCAAAAGCCACCAAAAGCAAAAAAATTGAAAGTAAATTAAAAAAAATATATGTAAAACAACCGGTAGCATAAATATAATGCCAATAGAGGAACTGAACATGAATGAACTACCAAAGAAAAAAAAACATGAGAGTACCAGGTGTCAGTAAAGAAACTCAAAGTAAAAATCTTTATTCAACTTGGTAATGAGGAAATAAAAGAGTTAATATGATTTTCAACCCTCTAAGTATTGTGGGAAGATGCCCGTGGTCTTTACTTTACCTCATGGATGCACAAAGTATACATGAGAAGGCAAGACCTTGATTTAGTTGTATCACATGCAAAAAAACTGCACTGTGCTGTTTTCAGCTCCCAATTTCCAGCAAAGTGTATAACTTTTACAAATGTTCATTTAGGAACATGTTTTAGTTTTTAACAGATAACAACAGATAACAGTTTGTATGTCAAATAAATAATAAAAAAATATTTTTTTAAATTATTGATGAGGTGTGTTCCATTTTCAAAGCATCAAATACATAATATTTAACAAAACCTCTATAAATTAGTATAGATGAGTTAATCTTTTGACCCCTTTTCAAGGAAAAAGTATAGAAATTCATGAGAAGCATTTCAATTACTTAAATTTTGTTTCTTGCTGTATGAAACATCTTCTGTAGCTTATCAACTTTCACTTCTGATTAGCTAGACAAACTGTTTTCAAACAATACACAAAATGGTTCAGATTAAAATGTTTAAGCCCATCCTAAGCATAAAATTATTTTTTCCAAAACATATAATTGCCTGAATCAATGATGCCAACTTATATGTTTTAATGCAACATTTCATTATAATTTTTTAAATAAATTTGTACATTTAATTAAAAAAATATGTGCATCATAATCAAAAAGAGTCTAAACTAGTGTGCACATTTTTCAGTAAAAATACCAAATTACAACAAAAAGACCTCTCTTGAAATCTTGGCAGACAAAAAAAAAGACATGGAATAGCAAAAAGAAAAGTAAATGGAAAGAATAAGAAATGCAGGAGAGAAAAAGTTGAGATTGATTATAAGGTTAAAATAACATATTAATCTCAAAAAGAGTTCATTTACCATGGGTCTTCTACATTTATGAAGTTACTTTAGCAATCTTTGATTCGTGGCCAAACAATATAATTTACCCAAGGAAAGAAAGGAGGAATTTTGATAATTTTAATATTTTTCACTACTTGAGCTACTTTTGATCTCTTGAAATGTAAAAAAAAGTTCAAACTTAAAAACCTGATACAAAGTCTTATGAACACAGTTATAATTCTTTCTCTTTTGTTAAAAATTACAAAGGAAAAAATGTATAAATACAAGACAAATATATATGTATATATATATATATATATATATATATATATATATATATATATATATATATATATATATATATATATATGACATACAATTTGCATAGAATTAAATAGCTTTAATATTACATTGATCATAAAAAGACCTGTCTACTTCAATTTTGTCTGACGGTAATCTCAACTTTCAGCAACCATTCAAATGTATCTGCCGAATCTGCAGATTTACAATAATGTTAGCAAGTCTGGTGAAATCTGCAAATACCCTTTTCTTTGTGCACTGAGATAGCGAACATAGTGAGTGCATACAAAACCTAGCACAGATACAATGTTAAAGCTGCCTGTTCTTAGATCTTTATTCTTTTATGCTGATTGTTTTCTTTTTTTTTCTTTTCCTCCATTACCGCAAAAGTAAAAATAGAGTTGATGGCAATAATCTATAAAGAAAAAACAAAATTAACAACTCTGAAAAACTAAATAAATAGAATTATTAACAACCTCAATCAGTACAAGTATACATCAGCATTAAAAATCAATAAAAATTGAGAAAAGAAAAGTATTATGCTTATAAAAAATCGGGAAATTTTACATTAGTCTGAATCAAAACCAACAGAAAGATCAAGACATCCTGAGTACAAGAAGCTCAGGATTCCAAATCATCATGAGTGCCGAGTATCACCGTCATCATCATCATCATGAGTAGCACTCTCCAATCCCATACGGATCACTTCTCTCTTTATCCTCTCATACTCCTCCCTTCTTAAATTTGCTGCATCCACAATGGCATCAACATCTTCTTCTGTGAATTTGTAGTAGCCTTCCTCCTCTAAAGTAAAAAAACAACAAAAAGAAAAGAAAAAAATGATTAGATCTTCAAATGCTACTTGAACTAACTCTTTGATAAGCAAAATTTACAGAAGCTGCATAAAGCATTAAATAATAGGAAAAAAAATTTTCAACTCTAAATAAAGAGGAGAGTCTTTAATAAGAAGTAAGTAATGTTCCTTTCATCTAATCTCCTGTTACATTATAGAAACATTTAAAATCCTTTAACTAAAAAAAAAAAATTCTTAAAAAAACAATTTTTGTTCAAAGCTTTTCAGTTGAGCAAAGTACAGAAAAATTAATAATCTAAGATTTATCTAGAAAAGCATAATGTTGTACAAAAATAAACTACGTATGTTACCTTATGAGTAATCAAAATCAAAATCTGCAATTTCATTTTTCCAAAACAAAGATTACTGAGATGAGATTATTTACATCTTTATCTTCAAAAATGCAAATATTTATATGCTTTCTGTTAACAGCCAAAAGATTGCATCATAATGGTAGTAAAATTGCATGTGCTGGAGCTGGCAAGTTATGATTTGTTTTTATAACATAAGAAAACCATGACGAATAGAACAAGATTAATCCAAGACTGTGACTGGTAAAGAAAGGAACTCGCTGAGAAAAAACTTTGAGGCATGATTGACTGAGTTTGAAGCTAAATAACATCTTTATTAAATTATGCAAGATTGAAGGCACTATAAAAAGTACCAGAAACACACACGCAAAAAAAAGGTCTGGTCTAAGTGACAGATTAGCAAACAAGAGATTTGTACTGTAAGATTTCAAGTACGAAATAAAAAATTAAGCCGATTATGTGAAACACTTGGCAAAAAAATTGAGAAGATCTAAGCTGTGAGAAAAATTTTAAAAAAAAATTTCTAAAAAGTATAAAATCCTAATTTGGGTAATTTGATTAGCTACTTTGTGAGCCTAGTCCACCACAAGCAGCAATTTAGAGATAATGCGTACTAAAATCAAAGTCTAGCGTATAGCATGATAAATGTCAAAGCAAACCCATGTCATATTATTAAACAGGTGGTAAACATATTTAAAAAAATTCAGACTAAGTATTAACAATGAAGGTATAATTAGTAAAATGCAAAGAGGATTAAAAATTAAATAGGAGAAAGAAAATCCACATCATCACAGCGGCGCTCATTAGATGCATTTTGATGAAGATTGTCCTGTTTTCCGTTCAATATTGCATTTAATTGTGTAACTCTTGATAAGAAAACAAGCAATTTAAATAGTGAAATGACATAAAAGACAGGCAGTAAAATATTTTTGTATTCTCAGCCAAGGGTGTGAAATTGAAAGTGCTTTGAGATTTAAAAAAAAAACAAAAAAAAAACAAAACAATGTGTATCCACTTCTTCAGAGGTGCAAATGATCTAATAAATAATGCAGCAAAATTTCTAACCAGCTATGGGTTTTTACAGATAATAACTACAGATTATAAGCAGCTAAAACAATAACAAGCTTGATATTATTTATTCGTATTATATCAGATTATAAAAGAGCAAGTAAAGTTTTGACAATGGTCAATCAATAAAATATTAATCATTTCTTAAGCATGATTTATTTTCATGTTTTATAAAGATTGAGTTTATTTCAATTAAAATAGTAAACATGACAAGCATCTTCGCTGACTGGTACTCTGAAATAGACAGGGGGCACAACAATTTAGAAGTGTTGCAAAACGCCCACTTAATAGAAGTGAACTGCTCTAGAATAATTCCATTGATAGATGTTTACAAAATGCATTGTGATGATTCAGTTGTCTCTATCATGTGGGAGGCATAACTTTGTGAGAATTCATCATCTTTCTATT
Source organism: Elysia crispata (assembly GCA_033675545.1). Taxonomy (NCBI): domain Eukaryota; kingdom Metazoa; phylum Mollusca; class Gastropoda; family Plakobranchidae; genus Elysia; species Elysia crispata. The sequence goes on along the minus strand of JAWDGP010002858.1, from coordinate 274,269 downwards.
CTTTATTTTGTTTATGCTTTCAATTATAATTCTGTCTCTATCATAAAACTCCAATAAAACTATTAGTTGAAATGTTCCATTAGAGAGGAAATATATTCAAAATTGAAAAATAATAATAGTAGAAACTATAATGTCTGATGGTAGAATTAGAAAAATTCTGAAGAGAAGGGATATGCATGATTAAGACAATAATGAATTCTCATGCAAAGCTACAAGATATTGACAGTTCAGCAGTCTCCAGCTTATTGACAGAGCTACAAAAAAAATTAATTGTACTGTTAGGTGGTTTTAGTATGTATTGCAGGGGTGGAGGAGAAAGTACTCGAAAAACAGGCACCATGACCCTCGCCCAGACAAAGGAGTTGCATGCAACAGTGACCATATTAATGATAGCGACATTTAGAACAATCTTTCATTCTTATCCACTATATGGTGCAAACTGAATTAAATTATAGGAAATCGTTGAGGAGACACCAGACTTTCTGAGATTTTGAAATAAAGAAAAAAAAAAAATCCAACACCCAACTCACTAGGACTGGTCATAAGATATGTTGAAATAGCTATCCATATTTAATTTGAATGGTAATCTTATGCCTCCCTTTAAATTCAAGTACCGTTGAACATTCTAATGAATATACAACAATTACAAAGAACATTTTTTACCTAATATCATTTAAGTAATAATTTAAAATGCAGCATATGAAAAAACAATAACTTCAAAGAAAGTTAAATATTTTTTTATAAATTCAGTTTACTGAGTGGCTTCTGCAAAATGAGATAAGATTTTTTTTTAGCCCTTGTCGTTCTCTTAATTAAAATCACGTAAAACTTCCTGATGAAAAATATTTGGGAAAATTAAAATTGTCATGTACATTTTTTTTTCACATTTCATTTCAATAAATTCAACTGTATAAAGTGTCAATCAAATAAACTGCTAATCCAAATCTAGGTTTCTCCTGAATAAACTTTACCACAATTCTTCAATAATGTGACATCTGAAGTTATAACCATTCCGTTGAGACAAAGAGTCAGAGATAATTTCAATACAGGCTGGAAAGAAGTTGCATATTACCTTTAAAATTTTCATGACCTGCCAACTCTGCACAGGCCATATTCACAGTTTCAAATTCACCTTTAATGAAGCAAGAAATAAAAAAAAAAAAGGAGATGTTTTTTTCGGTTTCAAAGACAAAAAAGTATAAGAAAAACAAAACAAAAACATAATAAGACTATACGTCTTGCAGTTAGCTAAAATCATCGAATTGTAGGTCTCTGTATCAAAAGAAAAGATCTGATTTGCTCTCGAAATTATGTACATGCATAAGTCTCTTAAGAAGGAATAGCTTTATCATTTAATACATTAATTTTTTCATTGGCGTACATGAGGTATTTGAACATCACACTTTGAGTCCCACTCAGTATTAAAGTATTGTCACTGGATTTCCTTTTTTTTTTTTTGCAACACCATTAGTCTTTAAAATAATTAAGTTGTAAGCAAGAGTAATTTGAACCATTGTGCTACTTTTCTTCCTATGTTATCTACTGACCCTCATCAAGCAACTGATTTAGATATATTATTTATCTAGACATTGATTAACTACTGAACACACACACACACACATATATATATATATATATATATATATATATATATATATGCTATAAACTAGGAAAGGAAACTTGAAATTGACATTTGTGACATTATCGAGTATTGGGAAACTGCAAGTACTGGATGGATAAAATCATAAAAATATCAACTACGAAAAAAAAAATAATGAATCTAAACATTACATGCACACCCTTTATTTATTTCTTCTCGATCCATTGCAAGAAGCCAGGAATTCTTACTCAGCTGTAGCATCATATTAAGGAAATAATCTCTCCGAGAATTACTGCATAAAAAATCATCAAGGTACGTATCAGCTTTGCCAGAAATTAAATCATGAAAATGATATTAACATCATTATGCTCATTGCCAAAATGTGTATGGTCAAATTAAATGCAGGAAAGCGAATAGCTGGCCCTAATTTTGAGACTCAAATTTCCTTGCACAGATGAGCAAAACATGTTTCAAACTCTTTTCATGAAAGCTGTGCGTTTTTTTTTTGTTGTTTTTTTCATTATCATTGTTGTTGTTGTTGTAATTCATGGCTACCTAATTTATTAGAGGTATAGCAGGTTTTAACAGTAGCAATGATGAGTATATTGTTATTTAGCTGTTTCAGTTTCTCATAACAAACATTTCATAGAGTTATCTGTTGTGAGTCTTCATTCTTCATCTACTAAGTTTTCTGTTCATTATACTGAAAGTGGTGTCACTTCTCTTCTTTCTTGACTTTAGTAACATCTCTCAGAAGGAATTTAGTTAAAAGTGATCTATCAGAGAAACAAATGATTAATAAACCTGCTTTATTAAAAAAAAAAAGACTTTAAGTTTTATACATTTATTGTAAGTTAGCACAACTGTTTAGTCAAAGGTTTAAAACTACATCCAGGCTATTGAGATCAACAGTGATAAGCCAAGGACCTCTGACATTTGTTTGATGTCATACAGCTCCATTAAATTTGTTGTTTATGGAAGCTTATACTTTTTACAAAGGTAGATCTAGTAGACTGCGAGAAATGTAAAGATTATAGCTAGATTAATTTCCTTGCAGACTGAAAATTCTGTTTTCAGAAATTTAATGAGTTTATCTTTCAACAAGAACTTTTTTTTATAAATCATACAAAAATTCATCGCAATTGAAAATTTCTTTGGGCATAATCAAATAGCTTTTTAATACAATAAAATGCGTTTGAAGCAACCATAGTTCAAACTTTTTAATATACGTTTGGAAAAAGAACTGCACATGTCATAATTACGACTGCTAGCATTTCTTCAAACATGGTTTTAACATCATGATATATTTAAAAAGAATTTCATTTATATATAGTGAAGGTCATTGCTTTTCATTGGTGTAAACATCGTCTTTTGAAATGATACCAGCACAAAACATTTTGAAAAAGCAGTACCAGAGTTAAGGAGATGCAAAATCAGGTGAAAATTTTAAATCTCAACCACAGGCAATGCACAAGTATGCTCGCATGAGCTGTGCTGACCCTAGACTTTTTTGTCCCCTAAGTTAGCCACGCTCTGCCTCACAGGTAATTCATTACAGATCTACTCACTGTTAGCTGATACTTGGCGTGCACTTAGCAAGAAACTAAAGGGCCATTCTCCATGGCTTTTAAACAGCTGTGTATTATTGTCATTATTATTATTATTATTATTATTATTATTGTTGTTGATCTTGCTGTTGCTGCTGTTGCTATCATGAAGATGACCATGCCCACTTAAGTTAAAACCATGGCCATTTATTTTTGGCAAGACCAATCCGCCACATTGGGAGACCTCACAATATACACTTGAAGCCTTTGTCTTTCTGCCTGTGTGTGTGTGTATGTATGCCTGTGTGTATGTATGTATGCCTGTGTGTCTGACTGTCTGTCTCTCTCTCTCATGCTTACTCTGAGGTTGTATGTTGGGAGAGTGCACATCCACATTCATTTTAACTTTAAAACAATTTCAACTAGATCTATCATTATCTGAATCAAACCTTACAATGCAACCAGTGTCAAAAAATTAAAAATAAAATTCCGCTTATATTGTTTAGCAACATTTTTATCATATCAGAAGAAATCACAAGAAGAGTTTTGAAGAAATGACTGTTTCCAGAATTATGGAAGAAGAAAAACTAGGGGGAAGAGGTGCCAATTCATTAAGGAAACATTACTCCAGCCAATGTGAAGTCAGATAGTAATGAAGAACAATGAAATACTTATTTTATTCATTTAAAGTTTTTGAGCCTGCTCGGACTATCTCTATTTCTGAATACAATTGATTTGTTCAAATAGAATCTGCATGTTCACTAAAGTAGTCAATAAGATAAATACAAGAAAGCTTTCATGTTAATACTTTCTGCTCTTGATAACTTCCACAGCCGATTGCTAAAACTTATTATAGTGCACTGTTTTAATCATATTTCAGATTACCCAACACGAAATTTCTCAGAAGCCAATTTCAGTTTTCCTATTCAACACATAATCATAATAAAGCTTTATATATCTCAAAAACTATTTAATGCAGAGTATTCAGATATCTTACTGGTTAAAAAACCAAGCAAAATCTCATGAAAAAAAAAAAATTAAAAAAAAAAGAAGAAAACCACCTTTTTTTAAATGAACCATTTTCCATGGGAATAGGATTAAAGTTCCCACATTCCAGTCAGGAGCAGTACAAATCTCATGACCAGGTTGAAAAGTAGGGCATGAGGTAATAAAGATAAATTACCTTTGCAAGTTTCATGACCTGCCAGCTCAGCAGTACCCATATTCAAAATGTCAAATTTACCTTTGATGGGTAGGTGACCTCCAAGCTCAATGCATGCTACATTAAACTCATCTGATGATTTTGTTCCTACATTAGAAAGATGAAGAACCAAATGAATTTTTTCAACTTCTTCATTTAGAGATCAACAAATAGGATCATTTAAGATCGATAAGTGAATCTACCTTTGAATAAAATAAAAATCCATGGGTGTCATTATTCATTTCATATAGTAGACCTAATTATGGGATAAAATGCAAATGATTTTTTTTATCCTAAAATTTGGGATCTAATTTTTATTCCACTGTCTTTATGTGGAATGAACCTTGAAGTTTATTTTAGTCCAATCAAAACTAAACATTCATAAAATGAAAGCAAAAATTTGTGAAAGTTAATCTAACTCATGATTAACTATTCTGATAAAAATAAAAGAAACACAAGTAATAATAACCATAATGATGATTTTAAATCATTGCTATATTCTAAGTTGATAAAACTCAATGAAAGCTATAGATATGAAAATAGATACAAATACACAATGCAGGAAAAAAAATTGTTGTGTAATTAAAATAAAATAAAGATGGAAAAATATCGGGTCTTGACACATTTTTATCATTCCCTTGTATGTTTTCCCAAACAATTTCTTCTTCACAGAAAATGACACATGATTAATAAGCTTTATTGCAGACGCAACAGTTCTATTCAGAAATAATTACCTATATATTTTTTTCTTGGCCAAATGAAAAGCCTAACTGTCGTAAGTCCGCTACCACGCTTTTCACCAAAGACAAGACCACGATTGATGTAAACATTATGAGCAATGTCTGCTTTGTGAAAGTATGAGCTTAGTTTGAAGGCTTCCCTGTAAAATAATGATACAATTTATAAAATTGCATTCAATAACTTTAAAAAAAATAAATCAAGCGTTAAAAGTGTAAACAAAAAAAAATTAATTAAAAAACTACTGGCAACAAAGATGGTTATTATCCTTTTAAGTTTAGAGACAACTGAAAATAACTCAAACACATGAGAAACTTCGATGAGCTAGGTTGCTTGAAATGGTTTGCTCTAAGTAGATTAGCTTACAAGAGGCTATCCAACCAAAGACTGTTTCTTGATTAAAAAATAATGTGAACAAAATCCTTTTATTGATCTCAATGCATTGGTCACCATGTTTGGCACTTTGAATACTGTCGTAAAATTCTAAACTACAAAAAGATTTGATAGGAAAGAAGATAGTCTACTCTACAACCGTGAAAAAATAAACAACTAATTTTCTTCAAAATATTTTAAGTTCAAAACAAGTAATAGCAAATTTCAGGATGTTTCAAGAAAGCTTTGGATCAAATAACTCACCGAGCCAACTGTTTAACTGTGGATCCATGAAGCTGCAAGGCAAAGCCAGGGCATGGCAGTGCAGTGAACTCAAAATACTTGCCTCCCAAGTGCTCCACAGGCTGTGACAGTAGGGCCAAAAGAAAAATAATCAAATGATAGGTTAGCATAAGGTGATGGTTTTCTTTTGAATTATTTGCACATTAATCGTGAATATTGAGCCATCAATCTATATTATGTAAAGATAATACTATAAAACGAAGAATTACAATTTGAAGTAAAGAATGAACTTAAACTAAAAAAGTAAATTTAAACATTTTTTTTTTCAAAAGAGTATTTTTTTAAAGTTTAATAAATTAAATTTATTGACATGAAGTTAAGGTGAAATTATAATCTCTCAGAAATAAATTAAAAGAAAAAAAAAATTGCACAATATCCTCAAGTTGGATTCAATCCTAATATCTTTTTCACAGATTCAATGAAAATTCGACTTTAATTCATTCAAACCAATATTTCTTTTATTATCTAAACAATTTAATATTTCAGTTTTTTTTTGAAAGCATGAAAAATAAAGATAAACATGATAAAATCCAGCTGGTTTAGTTTATGTCAAATCCTTGGGAGTACACGAATCTTAAATTTGAAGAAAAGAAAATTAAAATGAAAAGATGTCGGTCAGCACCATTCGAGCCTGTAAATAAAAAGAGGAGATCCCACACTGCTGTTAAAGTCTAATGGTACAATACCACCAAGAGTATTTTAGTTCAGATAACCAATTTAAACCCAAAAGTTTTTCACCATAATGGGTATTTCATAGACATGCATTCTCTATTTATATCTAATTAGTAGGTATTTGGAACTATCAAGATCCTCAAAATCATATCATTTTACAATCTTTCAAGGATCAATTTTATTTCAGCATGCAAGGTAATGTGTAGATGTGTTAATTAAGGACAAAGAGTCTACAGACAGGTTTAGCTGAATCAATTTCAAGCAAGAGTCTCTTTTGGTTTTCAGTATCGATCAATCAGTGATTAGAAGAACATCATTTTTTTACATCAAGTTTTTCTGTCTCAGGTAATAATGTTTCAATCTCTCTGAATCTAATGATGATATTTCAAAATTTTCACTGCATTATATGATATGCTAAACTTGTTTTCAGACTAGTCTAAAAGCTTCTGGTGTTTAAAATTTGCTGTGGAAGTGATGCAACTACCAGTTCATTTTAATCCAACTAGTAACTTTCATTCACCCTTCAAATTTGAATTCATGCAGTCAAAGTTGAAGTCAAATAACACTATCTTCAATTATGTGCTCTGGATATTAGCTTTTTCAAAATCATCAAATGTAAACTATGAAAATCTTCCAAATTTTCACTGGTTTTACTTGGATAATTTGCAATTGTTTTGTTACAAACATTAATCGCATACTTTATGCGCTCTTTTCCACAAAAAACATATAGAGACCAAGTGACAGGGTCAGGCCTGACAGAAATTCTTTAATGTAAGTATTGTCATAACGCAAAACTTTTGAAGACTAATCTTGAAACTTCTCTGGGTAGAGTTAGCAAGGAAAATAAAACGACAAAATGAAATAAAAAATATGGAGAAATCCTTTTCTCATAATTCAAGTGATCTTGTTAATATCCCATAGGCATAGCTTTAACTGTTTATATGTACGTAGAATAAAACATTAAATAGGGCGAAAGTGGCTTTCAACAAATTTGTGTGTTTGATACAGTAATCCATTCTTGTAGACCTAGACATTGGTATGACATATGTTTAGCCAATATCACAGGACCATTGGCAATTGAGTTCTCTCTCCAGTTCTCCAGAGGTGTCATTTTTTTTTCTCATAAAATAATAGATACACAACAACAACAAAAAAGTTTCTGTGAACGCAGGGAAAAAAGGACACTTTTGCAGTATCAGAATTTTTTTACATTTTCAGTTGATCAGTACGTCCAACCATAACCAAAAACATGTTCTCCAGAATTAATAAGAAAGGTGCAATACGTTAAAAGCTTATTTTCAAATGATAAGAGATTTTGCTAAAACTAATAATGAAAAAAGAGAGATTCAAGATTTTGAAATGAACAGTTGAAAAAGGTATTTCATGATTTAACACAAAGTGGTTTGTTAAAAACCGTTTTTCACCTCAAGATACTCTTTATAGAGCAGGATGAATGAAAAAAGGAGGTATATGGGAGTATTACAGAGGTCAAAGTAAATGTGTGAATTGGAAAATGCATTCTAAATCTACATACCGACTTCAAGACAGTGAAATAAGAAAAAAAATTTTAAGAATCCAAAATAGTCACATAAACAAGTGTACTAAGTATAAATATAAACAAATAATAAATTCATTTTTTTTAAAATCAGAAATATTGAATGCAGAACAAAACAAAAAAAAATACACACATAAGAACAGTCATTACAAAATGAATTTGGAGCTAATGCCAAGAATTGAAATATGGGTTCAAAGGAAAAAATTAAAATCCACGAGAATCAAGAGCACAAAAAAAATCTATAAAAGCAAACCTTTTTAAGACAAATATGACAACACTGAGAAAAAAAATTATAAAGTGAAATGACTATCAGAGATATTATTTCACTTTTTTTTTTTACAATATAATAGTCTTTATTGTTGCCATAATTTTCTCTTCTTGGCAAAATTCTATTAACTACCAACATGAGGATCCTTTATGAAACTAGGTAGAACTGTTTATAAAGCATTTTATATTACTCACACAATGGTCAACTATCAATTCATAGTCCAAATAGTAAGCATGGAAGTGAAGGTGATTCACAGATGCAAATGCACATAGGCTGTTAAACCCAAGTCTAAATCCTCTGAAAAATGCAAAAAAGAAAGGAAGAATAGTATCTTATTATTACACAGTGGGAAATTTCATGTAATAATGGCAATGATGAGGAAAAACAGATTAAATGAAAATCATAAATCAGGGGTCACATTAAAGGGAAAAAAAAAACGAAATAGAAAAGCTGAAAATTCTCTCAATTACCACAATGTTTGGTACTTCTTTATATTTTTGGAGACAGATAATTTGAGCAATTGATATTTAATTTAATAAAAAATGGGGGGAGGAGGGAGAAGGGAGGAGAGGTAAATATCATATATTTTTTTTCCTTCAAATTTCACAATATCAAGCAGTTATCTTCTTTTTTAAGTAATGAGAGGGGTTTTCACAAAGACATATTTTGCAGGCCAAATGAGATTAAAATTATTGATTTGGTTTGATAGAGATCAGAAAAAATAATTTTCTAAATACCTTAAAACATGAAAATGTTGACGCATTTTTTTATTTCATAAAAAAGATTGTGATTTTTCTTTACAGGGCACCAAAACGAAACAAAATAAAAAAAAAAACACAAAACAAATCGCTTTTACTATGGAACATATAATGGATGAATTCCAACTAGACAAAATAGATAAAAACTTACCTGTGCTTACTGAGTAGCATGGTTTCTATTGCCACTTCCAATGCTTTCTGAGTGAGAACCTGTTTTAAAAATTTACAATCAGAAATGTAAAAATGCTTTCAAGGATCAACAAGGAAAGGTAACAACAAAGGAAACAATTCCATCCATTTTCTGATTCAGATGTTACAAAACTTTGCCATATATATCTGTCTTGCTTCAATAACTTTCAAAAGATTTTTTGTGTCAAAACACAAATTTCATTTTTTTTCCCCTTTCGTGAATGAAAGCTTCATTAAACTACATGATGATACAGAGTAAGTAATAAAAATAAGATTGTAAAATTTACAGTGGATGATATAGTCCTTTGTCCATTGATTTCAAAAGAAAAGTTATATGTCTGCCTGGAGTAATTGCAGGCCATCATCAAGAACTGTTCTGTTCCTATAGCAAATGTAAATGAGGACAAAGGTTCATCAAAATCAAACCCAGTTATCAAATCTATACACCTGAGAGAAGTCTTTGTAAGAGACTGACGATGTTTGCTGCAGTCTTTTTAAAAGAAGCTTTCAAAATGATTTAATTTTCATAACACTTCATTCATCTTTTTTTTTATATAATATTTTCTTTATTTTCTTTTACATTTGCTACTATGAGAAAAAAAATTGAGATCAAGTTGCACGATTTCAATTTTTAACATGTGTGAAAACTTTGGGTGAGTCTCATTGCATATCTGCATAGAATGCATATGACGTAAAATACATTGAATTTCATAAATGAAATAACCCTAGAAATGCTTTTTTTTTTAATAATATAACTATCATAACTATTAGTAATACCGTTATTGTTCTAATAACTTTTACTACTACATCTAAAATAATAATTATTATTATTGTTATAATTATTATTATTATTATTATTATTATTATTATTACTATTATATCATTCTTATTTTCAACATTATCATTATACTTATTAGTTCCGATATCAGTCCTATTACCTGAGGTCTCATCATGTCTATCTCAGGCAGCAGGAGGCAGTGACCGTACTCCATGGGACTTACATTCACAACCAGGCAGTGGCGAACCTCTTCTTTTTCCTACAATATGGAGAAAGAAAGGTACTATTAAAAGCGGGATTTTTTTCATATTATTCGATACTCTGTTCCAATAATTTACATATAAAATATTATCTGTGCTTTCCTTGAATTATTTGCTTTCTTAATCTTACTCATTCAATATGATTAAAATGTTGATATCATTTAGAAACAAAAAATACTACAAATTAAAGCATGAAAGTTTGCCGCATTAACAGTGTTCCTGGATGCGAATAACATATATATGTAAATTAAAACAAGGTTCAGCTTTTTACCATTTCAATCAAAATTCTCTGGAAGCCTAATATCATGATGTAATAATGGAGTGCAGGAAGAATAAAAAAAATATGAAGGATGCCTGTGTATTCATTTACTAATCTCATCTCTTACATCTCATATATAACATGCCAAAATCTTTTAAAAATCTCGCTTGAGAATATCATTGGCTTGAAATTATCCAAAAAATGGTTTAAATCATAGAAGGAAACAATAAAAGAAATTAATTACAAGTTTTGAGATATGGCAGTTTTTTAACAATAAAGTTGCATCTACCAAAATTTTTTATCATCATTACTCTCCTTTTTTAAGCGGATAAATCTTAACCTGTACATTTTAATTCTGTGTGGCTCAAAACAGGAAACTATTTGAGGAGATAAAGCACAAACACTTATGAACCTGAGATGATGTGCCATTGATTGAAGTTTCAATAACTGCATCTCCATTACACACATTGTTGGCCGGAGGGCTGTGAACTTTTCGAATGTTAAATATCACTTCTTTACTTTTGACCCATGTAAAGTTGAAGGATTTTGGATTGAAGGGCTGATACACACTGGTAATCACTTGGGGTTTCCTTCTTTCTGTTGCTCTGAGTGTGTTAAGCTAGGTTGGAGATAAAAGTAAAAGAGAAACACAATAGAGTGACTTTCAATTGGTGCACTTAGAGAGAGAAAAAGGGAACGTATTATAAACCAATGCCTCGTTTGATTCAAATATCCTTTTTTTTTCTATCTGATGCATGACTCAAGATTTTGCAAGGTAAATATAAGATCATGTGTGCATGAAATAGTCGCAACATTAAGTTTCCACCCAATTTAGAACATCTACCCAAAGAAGGCCCTTCTTTGTAAAAGTCTTAAGCTTATGAAAAATTCCCAAGCTATTGGGCACCAAATATCCTTCCCATATTTTGGACAGTCAAAGGGACTGTCCCTGCAGCTGCAGCTTAGGTTCAAAACTAGGAAATGTCGGCTAGCATTAAGCTTAGATCTTTGATAAACTCTATACTACTCAGAATAAAGAAAAAATATCATGAATTCTAATTATTTCAGTTACCTAATTTAAAAAAACAACAACAAAAAGATAAACTAGCATATCAAACAGAAAGCAACATTGCTAAGTTAGATTAAAATCTACATCTAGGTCTAAATCTCGCCAGTTCTGTCAGTAGATCTCAATGCAGCAGAGTAGCCTAGTCTTTGACAATCTTAATCTAGGTTTAAAATCTACATCAAAATAAAGATGAAAAGTCGAAATTTACAGCTAGAACCTCGCATAATAGGCTAGGTCAATTAAACAAGTGCCCTGCTCGTTAGCATAAATGATCGTGACCTGCCACCCATCGTGATACCTCGTTGCTATTAGTGCATCTGCCACTCGTCCTACATTTAGCAACTTTGTTAGTCCATTCCTCGTCTTTCCTTGCTGTTTTCCCTGAGTAATAGGCTCCATACAGAAACATGCACCCATAACCTAGATTTGTCAGTGTAACAGTTTCAGATCATTGCTTTCTGTTAGTTTAAAGCTATTTCTTTATGTTTGTATTACTCTATAGGTATCATTAGAGACTTTATTTATACATGTGAAATTTTGTTATTTCAATACCCCCATCCCCACCCCCAGATATGTGAATGTTTCTAATAATGTCTGCGTAGGTTTAAAAAAAATAGGGCTTACACATTAGAAAATCATTGTTTACTTTTTAATTGTCTAAACTGGGCGTTTGTGAAGGAGTATTCCTTGCACTGCAACCACTCCCAAATGTGGGCAGATCTTAGCTAAGACAAAAAAAAAGCATAGGCATAGCCCACAGTTGAAACGTTCTCATGCCCTTGGGCAATGATCACTATATTAGCCACAATCAAAAAATAACCATACAGGACTGTTCAAGATTTCCAACACCACTGAGCAATTTGTATATACTCATGGTTCGAGTAAATATCAAACGCAGATACAACAGGATTACCTGTGCAACATACTGTTTTGATCCCGGAATAATTCTAGTGATGATGTGGTCTATATTGTAGCGAAACACACCATTAGCCATAGCACAGTCCCATCTTTCAAAGATAGCTTTGTCAAACTGAAAAACAGAACAATATCTATTACCATGTTTTCTGTTTCAAGTGCTAATTATATAAACATTCCTTTGTAACCAGTAACTATCATAAACTCAAAATTAAAGAACTTATCTTTGTTTCTAAAACACTTAGACGATAGCTTTCTCATGTAACATATGCAACAACTGTATTTGGAAAGTATGAAATAAAACAAAAATGTGTTTCTCTTAACCTAGTGGTCATAATCTTATAAGAGATATGAGATTTTTTTCCTACTATTTTGAAATTAAAAAAGAGTGAAAAAAATCTAAAATTTGCAATACAAATCACATTACCTGGATCAGAAAAATATACAGTTTTGAATACTACCAAAGGTAATATATTCATATTAATATTTGGTACATGGCAAAATGTCTATTTTATACAGATATATTTGACTTGACATAAACAGATTTTGTTAGTAAATTTCAAGTTTTCAAAATGCAACTATAAAATAAAATAAGAAAAGCTCTAAATCTCCCTCAACCTACTTCAAATGCTTTACGTTAAAAAAAAAGTGAATATTTGTGCTTATATCAAAATTGAGCTCCTTCATAAGAACAGAGCGAAATATGTTAACCTGACCTTTCAACTTATTTGCGCTGGAGGCTTGAACCATTCTGTCCATTACAGCAGACAAAAAGTTGTTTTATATCCAAACACCTCAACACCATATCACAATACTTTCCATCAGAATTATAGAGGCGCACATGCATTAGATGCTTTTTGTCAAAGGCATAAACAATTAGAGTGCCCAAGAGGTAGCAGTTTTGTAAATGGACCCCTTAATACGAGCTACAATACCACAAAACATTGTGATCAACACCTGAAAAAAAATGGCCAAAAATTTTGCATCTAAAAAAAATGTATTCCCACCTTGCTCACTTCTGACTTGGAGCCATCCTCCTCCCAGGGTGTAACATGTGGGATAAACTCTGCTTCTGTGTAGTTATAAGTCTCAATCTCCTCAGCATCTTTGCTATCCTAAAGTTTGTAATGTACATGCATAAAGACCATGGCATATAAGTATGTTTGCAAATGAATTATTGATCAAAACATATTGATATTATTTTATGAAGAAACTTAATGCATTGATCCATTGAAAAATTATGACAAGCCTAGCATGAGTCATGCTCTCAAGACTTATTTCGGTATGCTCCCTGATCAATCAAATTCAAGTATCTAATTATTTGAATCTTATAAAAAAACTCACTCAAGGTAGAAAAAGGATATCCGCATATCAAAATGTCTACTTGCTGTTCTGTTGTATCATTACCTTACATGGGATGTGGTTGTAAAAATTGGCTATTTCGAATCATTTTTGGTAGCTTTTCAGGGCAGACTGGGCCGAGTCAAGATGCGCAACCCTGTCAAGAGGATTGGTCATCTTCAGGCCTTGTGGCCCCTCAACAGCTCAATGTAAAGAGACCTTGATGAAACTCATTTTTAAAAATTAAAAACTTTCTTTTTCTAAAATTTTAAAGGTATAAAACAAGCTAAGTAATTAATATGTGTGTAATTAGATAATTTAGATTTTACTGTTTATTCTAGGTCTCTCATCTCTCAGAGTATAATCCAAGATGAGTTAACCTATGAGAAAAGTATGTATTAATCAATGACGTTGCAGAATCAATAAATTGTATGCAGAAAATCTATGTATAAAAAAAATACAAGTGTGACAGTGTAGAGGATGTCACAAGCATGGCAAAGAGTCAGGTAGCCATTTGTGATCATTAAAGTTTGTTCATTAGTTTATTGTAAATTATCTTGATTCTCATCTCCTGCCAGGCATTCTTCATATCATTATGAGATATAATATCCTGAACTTTTTTTTCTTATTCTTTACCTATAATAATAAGTTTGGGTGCAACTACATGGATCTCTTATTTAATAATTAATTATGCATATTTTAAAATGCCAGTAGGCAATAAGAATGATTAACGAATTTTGTAAAAATCCAAATCTATTTACAGATTTTTTTTAACATTCATTATGATGTAGGTTCAAATAGTTGCATGGCTAAGAATTCCTGCAAGGCAGTGCACTTTCATGCACTTAAAGCCAAAAATTCTTATTAGAGTTTGAAAGATTCTAAACACAGACTGGGAAAGTAGAGAGTTAGTCAATTTCCTTTCCTTAGGGCCGCCAAGTCAACTATGGTAACTATACTTTTTTTTTTCCAAATTGAGACTTTTGGTATGTAGAATGTATGACCCATCATACACAATGTAACAAAGTTTCACAAGAAAATTCGAATAATTAACGAATTGTTTAAAAAAAATTTTTATCTCTAATTAGTATTTTTTGCCGTGTAAACTATTTTAAGTCAAGGTACCATAGTATACGCGACGGAATTGGAAAACTGGACTTGTGTAAATCGGACTTACAATAGCTAACAAGTGTAAAAATTGCCGGTTTCAGTGAAAGCCCACCCAAATACAATAGCCCCATCATGTACACCAGAGTGAGTAAAGTTTCCTTTACTTCTTCTGAAAGTATAATATTCTTGTATCAGGTTTATTTGTAAGTTGCATTCAGATGCTTGGGTGTGTAAAATTCTCTCTCTGTCTCAATGGATCTTCTGTCAAAGACATTCCTCCGTAAACTTTTACACTAATTAGTCCTGTAGCAGCACTGCGGCTAACAAAGTTCATGATTTTATACTGTTTGTACGCACCTCCACATAAACGTATATCAGAGTTTTTGTGTTACGGATGATGGCAGAGTCTGATATATGACTGAGGTATGGAAACTCCTTCAGACTTGCTATTTAACTTGCGACTAAACAGAAGACTTCAGCTAGTCACTTGCATTATTTTGAGCTGGTCTGATTAAACATGTGTTTCACAACAGAGGATTTTTTTTTTTTTTTTTTTTTTGGGGGGGGGGGGGGGGTGTCAAGAGTGATGGACGGTTCCTGAGGTGGGGGATTTTATCCTATTTGGACTACTGTCTTGTAAACCTAGTCAGGACACGGAAACCTCGGAAGATTTTTATCTTCTTGTTTAGACACTTTTAAAGAAACTTAGTAATTTAAAAGCTGAATTCATTTTGGCTTCCGAAAATCTAGCTCCGACTGCCACACCATGCTGCATTTCCATCAGAGGCTAAAGGATACAACAGCACAAGTGCTAGCTATTACGTAGTTACTGCCTGAATATAAATGCATCAGTAACTTTGTGGCTGCTCGAGTTTAGCAAGAGAGCAAACTCTCACAACATGGGACACTCATCATGAAGGCGACATTCTAGTTTATAGAGATAACGAAGACATCATTGTTTGGACATTCAAGTGAACAGTATCCGCTCATCATCTTCCTTCTAAATCAAGTTGTAGCAATTGGTTGTTGAGTTAATGCTCAGATGTCAGATTCACACTTTGGCCTTTCTTAAGCAAGCGATGATTCTCCACCATAGTCCAGTCTTACAACTGCTATTAATAACACCAACAAGCATTTCGTTCAGTAGTTCATAAATGCCTAGCCTGCATTTTCATCTAGTATGATCAAAATAGAGTATATTTAGTCTATTTTCTTTTTATCCCCAAAGCAGTGGTATGGATTGTATTTTGAATTCCGATGAGATTGCAATAATAACACATAGTTCGATGGCAGAGGTCAAAAATTCTCTCACCTCTTTGACAACCTCTCTCGGACTCTTGATATATCTCTTTAATTTTTCACTGATGTACGATAGTAAATCCAGTTCCAATACAAACTGCATGTATACCTTTAATCACTTTTGCCTGAATCACAAGATTGAGATATACCTCTTGTATCAAGTAAGACGCTGTAAAAAGTCCAGAACCAGCTTTTGTCTCACTTTTAGTCAAAATCTGATGACTTGCATCTTGTAGAAATACAAAGGAAATTCTTTGAAAGTAGGAAAAATGGACACTAAGTCCACCCAACCCTTCCCGGATAATAAAAGCTCTGAGGTAACTAGCCGAAACTCTGACTAAGACTTAGACAACGTCTCAGAGGATGAACAGCTATCAAAACAAATGAAAAAGGCTTTATGCCAAATGGAAGGAAAACGCACCCAAATGACAGAACCAGAACGCAACACACTCTGAAAAAGTACATGCAAGTTTCTGGTAATCCTTTGCGCATTATAGCTCATACTGGCGACTTTGATTTTGATTCCCCCCCCCTTGACAATGACGAACCATCTTTTGCCTCACATTGTGCTGTTGATCTCCCAGTGAGAACTCAAGACAATCCTGGACATACACATTGGCACCTCATGTGCACAATCAATGCTGCAGAGCCAAAAGAACCGGTCAGCTGCAGCGTGACCTCAAACACCTGTGTTACTGCTTTTCTTGAGGTGCTTCAGGAAATAAGGGCTGACAAAGAAGTTGTTCTCTCGAAAGACATACAGCTCATCTTAGGAGGGAAATACTGCAGCATAAAGTTTTCAGCCAAAAGAGAAGCTGTTAAACCACTAGTTTTGAAAAATCTTTGACATGAGACATTTCACACTAAGCCAAGACAATTTATATTTCACCAACTGTGGCAGACAAGGAGCACAGGCAAACGATAAGTGCACTTTCGAAAAAGAATGGCGACATTCGAGAGAAGACAAGGGTAACATCAGATCTCAAATTGAGTACTTTGCGGCAGTTCCGGTCATCATTCACGGAAGGAAAGTAAGGGACGATACCTGGGTCCATCAATAAACTTGGTCACCAAGCATAGGCTCTAGCATGTGAAAAAGAGCCATGAAAAGGCAAGTTTTATTGCTTCTTGAACTGTTCAAAACTGAATTTAATCTCGACTTTTAATATCCCAGCAAGAATAGATTTGTCTTTTTCTTTCATGAAAATATGCCTTCAGAGAAAAAGGACAAACTAAAAAGGCAAGAGACAAAGACAGACCGATAAAAAAAGAACATAGCAATTTGTTTTGACTTTTAAAAAAAATTTGATGACTCAATCTGATTTATTTTATAAACAAAATAAAGGTCATTTAATCTATCTATGTATAATTTTATAAATGCTCAAGTTGTATGTAATGTCTGGCAAGGAGGTATAGCTGTGAGACAAGCCAAAGAGATATCGTGATGTTTTTGTTTTCTTTTTTTTTTTTTTAATACCTAAAGGATGCTCATGAAAGAGGCACTGAGAACTAAGTTTAGGTTCTAATTTTAGTTGTGGCAGAAATCGTAACTTTATCACTAAGTTGGGGTATGCTTTCAGCAAATGGAGCAAACCTTTTTATTAGAGGCCATAGCCGACAGCAACAAAAAATAAAGAACATTGAGCCACTAGGGCAGGTTAGCAATCACATTTAGACAACTCCACACTCAGCAGGCATTATCAGTGTCAATACACACTCAAAACCATGATACACTGTCAAGAAGCTTAATCACTTTGCTGCTGTGATTTTAAGGAAATTGCTGGTCATTTTATCAATTGGTTTAGGTAATGGCACACAAAAGATGCAATGATCAAATATTAAGTCAATCCCAAAATTAATCAAATTTTATATGATTATGATCCAGAGGATCACTAACCCATTTGGCAAAAACTCTAAAATTCATCAAGAATTTTCTTTTCAAGTAAAGACAAAGGCACAAGACATTACACAAAGGTTGGTTGATAATATTTAAAAAAATCATCTTACTGGTGCTGCACAACTTTCAAATAAAATCCTTATTTAACACATTTAACAAAAGTTTCAATACAAATTAATCTGATGTTGATGTAGTTCTTATTTTATTTTGGTATATATATATATATAGTGTGCGTGTACAAGAAAGTAGATTCACCATTCTGCATAATTCAGATAAACTCACTCTAAAGAAATGCAAAGTTGTGTTTATAAGGCAGCCAAAGAGTTAAAAAAGTTATGTCAAATCGCGAGAAACTGTTTACTTTGTATCTACACTTCCTAGTTGAATCTCTGAACATTGGTATTACTTTGAGATTCAAGATTAAGTACGTTAACAATAACATTTTTAGTTCTGAAAATCCTTTTTTAATCTTGATGATCCAATTCCACGGATATGATGGACTAAGGTATTATAAAAATTATAATACACATTTCCAGACTATGGTATAGGTATTTGTGTTCAGTTTCACACGAAAACTATTACCATAGTTGATGTGTGTTACAGGCTAACATTTTTTGATGTAACTCAAGATACAATAGTTAAAGTGTGTAGTTTTCATTGAAAAAAATATGGTAACTCTTATAATTAAGAAATTATTTAAGATACTAATTAATGACACAAATATATTACCATGTCTTAAAGTTGTATAATTATAAATATGAAACTTGCAAACATGAGTTACCATAGTTTACGTGGCGGCCCTCCAATTATGAAAATATAAAAAATGAATCTCTACTCTAACAAGATTTCATACATTGATCAAACATTCATGTACAAAAAATAAAAACAAAATTAATTCCACACCTAACTGGGTTTTCACTCAACTCTACACCCTGGTTCTCTTTCTCTCTCTCTCTCTTTCTATCATCTTAGTTAATAGCGTGTAAGTTACTTATTTCTCATTCTACAGAAGACATGAATGCCAAGCCAGATGAAAATAGAAAAGGATCAAAATCACTTACTGAGGCCATCTTTCTGCTATTCTTGATGCTTCCCTTTAGACTTGCCCAGAGAGTGAATAAAAAGAGAAAGTTGAACTTCCTTTTAATTAAATTCTCTCCTTGATGAAAAGCACAGATTTTTTGTGGCTTGCTTGATACTGTATGGCAAAAAAAGCAAAAAAAAACAAACAAAAAAATCCCCTAAGAAATCACATTCATATGTTATCATTTTTCGTTCCAGTTTTTGCACATAATGATTAATAATAAAAAAAAACAAGCAATCTTACACACAGGCTAGGTCAAGTGTACACAAATAAGTAATTATGAAACATTGATTGAGTTTTATCAGCCACCAAGGCAGGTACCAGATCGTGCTAATTCTCAGGTCAAGTGGTAGTTATGCCCTGAGAGAGGAAAGATTTGATGACTCATGATGAGTTCTCTTTGTCAACTTCTGCTCCTCACAAGTCATTCTGGAAATAGCCGGTGAAAGCTAAAAATGCAAAAACAGAATGTTGTATGCTGTGTGAGTACTTGAGAGTTTTTCTGCCTGTTTGTCTTTATTCATCTCTTTCTTCTCCAACACATTTTCATTAGAAAAACCACAATTATTTCTAGCTGTAACTATTACAGAAACTTGCATTATTTTACTTATGTGCGGTTTAAATAACACCATTTCTAGTCTTAATTACCTGCATTTTAATCTCTTACTAAATAGTTGAATGAAATGTCTTATCTTGATTTTATTTTAAATTATTTGAAACACAATTTACCATTCAAGAGTTTGACAATTACAAAACTGTTTCTCGACCTCTTATCTTATAATTACATAAAGGCATAATGATTACTATGTCACCTTTTTTTAAAGCTTGATATTACTTTTTTTTAAAATCTACCTCGCAATTGAGACCAGTGACATTCACATAACTCTGACAAGGTGAAAAAAAATTCTGGATGATAAAATACAGGAAAGATTTACAACTTCATAAGATTACACACGAATGTTATTTGTGATCCCATTCAGGTGTAAAATGTCACCTATGTCTAAAAATAGTGCAGCATTTTTGTCAGTTATTTAAGAAAGATGCTCTATTTCTAACAGGCACTCATTTCAATTCTATCTCATATGTTGAGTAACGTATGACTATTGGTAATTATGTACTGCAGTTTATATTTATCCAGTATTTTGAGCCAGCTCTGTGAGTCTTGTGCTATATAAATGATTTTATTTTTATTCTCAACCTTTATCTTTTTTTAGTGAAAAGACTAAATGTATATTGAGTAATTCAATGAACTTAAATACATATGTACTGATACTCTAAAAAAAGTATTAAGAAGTTGAAATAACCACAGTAAAAGAGCATATTTGACAATTTGACTATAATTAAGTTAAACCCACCCCATGTTAAAAACTTCTGCATGGTAAAATGTATTGCAGAAGAGAATTGGCCTAGCAGATAACAGTCATCTTCTTTAAAGTATCACCCTGAAACAAACTGAAAAAAGGGTAGTCTAAGGTTAACTTTAATACAAAGTTACTTTTTCGATTATCTTGCTGTAAGAGACATAATGACGATAGAGACTAAAAAGGTAGAGAAAAATAGAGACAGAGATTCAGAGAGAGAGAGAGAGAGAGAGAGAGAGAGAGAGAGAGAGAGAGAGAGAGAGAGAGAGAGAGAGAGAGAGAGAGAGAGAGAGAGAGAGAGAGAGAGAGAGAGAGAGAGAGAGAGAGAGAGAGAGAGAGAGAGAGAGAGAGAGAGAGAGAGAGAGAGAGAGAGAGAGAGAGAGAGAGAGAGAGTATTCCCAAGAATAAAAAAAAAATTGCAGTTTTTATCTTTTTTATCACATAATAGTAAGTTCAAGCTGAATGAAATCGTCAATTTCTCACAAAGCATATCTTCTAAACAGTAGTGAAGGGGTAAATAGAATGTGCCTAAAACAGCCAAAACTATATTCGCAAAACTAATGTGTGAATGTGAAAGAAGTGAAACTTAATTTTAGATCACAAGGGTTCCTTAGTCTTAGATATTTGAAGCTACAAATTACTGTTGCACTTATCAGGCTTGACTTCTACATTTCTTTTTACTTTGCTTTGCTGACCAAGAAAAGTTTTAGTTTTCATGCCACCATTTAATCATTAAAGTAATAAAAGCTATGATCATCTGATTTGGTTCAAAGTATAAGTAATAAAATTTCTACTTCTACAGCACCATCACAGATAAACTATTGCAATAACTTCTACTGCTTCTACCACAGCCGCTGCAGCAGCAATAGTAGTAGTAGTAGTAGTAGTAGTAGTAGTAGTAGTAGTAGTAGTAGTAGTAGTAGTAGTGGTAGTGGTAGTGGTAGTGGTACTGGTAGTGGTAGTGGTAGTGGTAGTAGTAGTAGTAGTAGTAGTAGTAGTAGTAGTAGTAGTAGTAGTAGTAGTAGTAGTAGTAGTAGTAGTAGTAGTAGTAGTAGTAGTAGTAGTGGTAGTGGTAGTGGTAGTGGTACTGGTAGTGGTAGTGGTAGTAGTAGTAGTAGTAGTAGTAGTAGTAGTGGTAGTAGTAGTAGTAGTAGTGGTAGTAGTAGTAGTAGTAGTAGTAGTAGTAGTAGTAGTAGTAGTAGTAGTAGTAGTAGTAGTAGTAGTAGTAGTAGTAGTAGTAGTAGTAGTAGTAGTAGTAGTCACCATTGTTACCTCTGACATTATTGCTGCTGCTGCTGCTGCTACTACTACTACTAATACTACTACTACTAACATTGCTACTTCAACTAAGACTACTTCTACGGAATAGGCTTACTATTTTACTTATTTCAACAGCTCATATCTCCAAAGTGACACATTATGTTACCAATAGTTACATAGTTAAGTCGTTATGGTCGTCAAAGTGCTTGTAACACCTGCACACTTTTACAAGCAGCTTGTTGGTTCATGGGTATTTAATGTTAAATCAATCAATCTATGAATATCTCTCTCTCTCTCTCTCTCTCTCTCTCTCTCTCTCTCTCTCTCTCTCTCTCTCTCTCTCTCTCTCTCTCTCTCTCTCTCTCTCTCTCTCTCTCTCTCTCTCTCTCTCTCTCTCTCTCTCTCTATCTATCTTTCTGTCTGTCTCTCTCTCTCAATATCAATATAGAAATCATCACTTTTTGATTATTAAAGGGGGGAGGGGTGCAGAGCAGACTATTTCTCCATCTGACGATAATAAAGACATCTCGATGAAAGTATCCACGAAGTCTCTGTGCTTGGTACAGTTTCTAAATCAAGATAGTAAGGACCTTCCAGCTTATTGATATATTGTAGTATCGTAATGTATATTGTTTACTTGCACCATAGCCTAGATGGTGATACCAAGGTTATTAGCAATCTCAGTAGATAAGGAACATGATCATATAGGGCCTATTCACATGTAATGCACATGCATACACACATTAGCCCACAGTATCATTTGGACTCTTTGTTGTCTTTCTCTATATCTAACTGACGGATAAGCACATGATTTGTGGATTTGAGCCTTAAATAGCTCTGTATTGTCATTTCTTTAAAATTTCCAAACGAAAAAAAAATGATTTTCTGTAATTTAGTAAGAGTAAGGGGTATTTAGAAAGATTTACACAAGGAGACTGATGATTCCTGGTGAAAAGGACAAAGGTACAGAGTAGATGGCATTAACAATCTTATTAACATTTCATAGACTCACATACAGGTGTGAGTTATTATCCATTAATGGTAAAAATAATGCAGAAATAGGGAAAGAGGTTGGAAAATTAGATTTATCATGAAAATAACAGTATGTAAAAAATAAAATAATCTCTTACACTGATGTTATAGACAGTCCTAACGAAAAAAAAAATAAGAATTTCATAGATTTAATTATTGGATTCAACTTAATTTTTCACTCTTAAAATTAAGCAGATGAATAACTTAAGTCAAAAACTGAGAATCACAGAAAGAGAATATAACTAATAAAAGTGATTCTTATCCACAAATGCAGGCAAGAATGTTGTTAATCAAACCAGTCTAGCGTAAGCAGAATTTAAGTTAACCTCAACTTGTACCTGTATGTTCAATCAGAGATATATCAGAGATGACTCTAGGCACAATCATTACCCTTTGAGATAGACCCAATCCTAATTTAGCTTAGAAATCAAGCAGTATTGTCCTTGGCGTGCATCGTGATTCTGTCAATATAAGTCTGATCGAGAGAAGGCCCAAGCACAGTGCCTAAAAATGTGTGGTGTTAACCAAGGGGCCCACTTAGTCCGGTACCCAATGGTGCAAACTCCCAGGCACAAGCTGAACAAAACTAACTTGCTCGCTTACTAACTTCTTTTTTTCATCAGCAACTACTTTAAGTCATCAAGACATCTCGCCAGATAAGTTGGTGACCAGTGAAGGTTTTACAGGTTCAAGACATTTTAAGAGTTCACCTGCCACTAATCCTGACCCATGGGGACAACTAGCATTTGCTTTTTCCTCTCTTTTTTTCTTTTCTTGCAGTCTATGTGAATATACAAAAAAATTATAAATATATATGTTGCCTTTTATAATGAGGTACATTTAATTAATTTAACGCCCCAAAAGTCGCCCACCTATAGTAAGTGGGTGATTTTTGTGTAGAAGGTCTCTAACTCTAAAGCCACTGACAAGGAACACACTAAAACCGTTGATCAGATTTATATAAGGGATATTAGATAGAATCAAGATGGTGGGCAACTTTTCTGATGTGAGTTGCTCCCTCTCCCTCAAGGACTAGATGAGACTGAACATCAAAACTGGTCTTGTGAACTTGCTTCTCTCTTTCTTAGCAGCCTGAATCCAACACCAGTGATTCAATGGCACAATCAAATAAATTAATAAAGACCAACTTCATGGTCACAGTCAAGGCCCAAGTCGATTAATGCCTTTCCAGTACTGAAACTTTGCCACTGTCGTAGAAAGTAGGATGAAAGTAATCGCTTCATGAGAAAAGACAAGCATATTATGTTCAATATATGCATATGCATCAGAGCAGCAGTACAAATAATAATAGCACTTTAAAGCACCTATTTTTGGTGACACAACCATGTAAGCATATTACTGGTGCATCAAATATGACCACATCAACAGAAAGACATGAGGGGCAGGAATCTGAATCCATACCTCAATTTGAGAACAAGTGTTGTGAATATGATTGGATTATGATTTGATCATAATGTATTGCTATTTTCAATTGCAGTCAGAATAATACCCAACATAAGAATCACAGACATTTTCAGCCATGCCTTTGTTATAAAACTAGATAGAGATGTTAGTTTATTAGAACTGTCCATTTGCACAATCTATCAATCGCGAATGTGCCTAATATATATACAGAAGCAGTTGCACAGCTGTCGCTTAAATCCAATTATTTTCTATCTAAATCTCATTTATTCTATGGTCAATGAGATGGTTTGTTGAGAAAGATTCGTAGTCCGGGTTTCCAATCTGCATTAGAGTGGACTATCAAATTTGCACTTCTACTTCCATCTCCAGTGTTGACAGTCCGGTCATGGTGGAAACAATAAACTGATTTTCATTGCATATCAAAATGAAGGCAAAAATCTAAGGGCAACTTCTTCAGTAGAGGCATTGCCATACAAAATATTGAACTTGTTTTGGCTATTTTTTATAAGAGGTAACAATCTGGCTATTTGTGGCGTGATTTGTTTACATCCGTGACGGCAACACTGCAGTATTACCCCTCTGTCATTCTTAAGAGGTCTTCATTATGTCTCAAGTAAGAGCAAATAATTTTCTAACAATGAATTAGCCTAAAGCCTAAAAAATTACGACATACATATATATATATATATATATATATATATATATATATATATATATATATAATATCCTATATTATTATTAGGCCTATATCTTATTATACTAACGAAGTGACTATATAGAGTGTCACTCTACATAGACTGATAGAGCTGTGCACACTATTCAGAGTAACAGCTGAGCTCTTCTGTGACAGAAACAAAAGACTACGAGACAAAGACCAGTTTTGCGCCACTCAGCGCCAGCCTCAGCCTGCCACTGCCAGTAGCCTACTATCCAAACGAATGCACATCCAGCGAGAGTAGATTTAGATCGAGAGCTAACGTTGCTATCTTAAAAGCTATTTGAAAAGTAAAAAGAGTAGATTCGAATAAATTTAGATTACCGTAGCTGAAAGTGAAGTTAAATGGAGCGTTTTGCCGTTGGGTCGTTTTTTGCCACTCTAGACAGCTTTGAACTACAGTTTAAATCGTACCAAAAAGAACAAGGGTTCTACTACTAAAGTAATATCATCCTCAAGGTGTATAAAGCCAAGAAACACTACGTTCCTTGATTTTTGCCTCGACTAGACCTTCTTTAGTATGTTTATAAGAAACTATATGTACATGTAAAATATTACAGCAGTAATTAATATTCCACCATTAACCATGTAGCATATTATGAACATAATCAATAAACATAGACTGTGAAACCATATTCACTTTTTAATATTTTTTTTTTAAATTTCTGTCTGGTCATGCTTGCTTGCTTTAAAAGTGGTTGCGGAATATTTAAACCAAACTTTAACATATCATTTCTTACTTGATTTCACGTTTAAAGTAACAAAAGTCTTTACTTTTCAAGAAAGCAGTTGCTAAACAAAATGATACACTTCACTTGAATGGTTAAAACAGCTAAAGTTGGTTCATGGTATCTTAAGATTTGATACTTGGAAACTGATTCATTGGCTTTTCTCATCAACATAGTGATATCAAGGGCAATAACCCATGTTTTGAGTATTAAAAATCTCAGACTGTGACATCCTTTTTAGATCATCAACTAAGCATGACTTTTTCTTCTATTCAACTCAACTCAAAATATGCATTCACAAGCGGTAAATACATGTAGTTTAGTTTAATGAAAAGAACGATAACTAAAAATAAAGGGCAATAACTCTGTCAATACTTTTGTAACGGGCAAGAAATCTATTTTGATTAATGTTCACAAAAGGCCTAACTACTTTCCTTCTTTAAAGTATATAAAATTATTTGTAATTAAGGAGTTACAAGCACTTAAATATTGGCCTACTGAGCCTCATAATATGCTTGATAGTTTTTGAGTTTCCTTACTTGGCAATGCACCATATGTAAATTAAATTTAAAAATTGATTTATTATCTGATTTTGAATTTGGAAACCTAACAACCATAGTCAAACTCTTATAGAAGGAGTAAGCAAAACACACTTTAAAAAACATTACGGTTATGAAAGTTTCACTTTCTTCACCTATTTACGTACATGTACTGCATCGTACATCCTAACCCAGCCGATTACAAATCTTCTTAGAGTGTTACTCTACATAGTGTCGCGGTCTATGAAGACTTACATGTATGTTATGTTTGGCTCTATGTAGAGTATGTAGAGTGTGACTCTAAATAGTGTCCGGCTTTATGTAGAGTGTGACTCTAAATAGTGTCTGGCTCTATGTAGAGTGTGACTCTGAATAGTGTCCGGCACTATGTAGAGTGTGACTCTAAATAGTGTCCGGCTCTATGTAGAGTGTGACTCTATATAAAGCCTTCCTTATACTAAACCAACGTAACCGATCGGAAGTCCTACCTTAATGATTAAAAAAATACAATTCTTGACTTACCTTTCGCAAATTGTGGCGAACGATATCGTTCTCGATCATGGACTAGATCTATATCTATTTAGTCTCATCTAGATCTAGAATCTAGGTCTAGATCTTGATCGGTGTTCCGACTAGATCTAGAAGAAATTAAAAATTGTATTAAATACTAAATCTAGACTCTAGATTCAATGATATTAAGGTAGGTGGAGAAAACCTGAATAATTGAATAATTTTCCTTTGTAGTTCTACACTCTAATTGCATTTGCTTTGCTCATCTAGCATATATTCTTTGAGATGTAAATCTAGATCGAAATACTACTATCATGTTGAGTGTTGACGTTGTTGTTATGATATAGCTCTCATGCTTCCGGTAATAAAAGACTCCGACAAAATAGTTTTTCGCAATATTGTAGGCTATGGGTATGAGGAACCCTCGGTTTTTGTTTTTTTCCTCTTTGTTTGCTTTTTTAAACTTTATGTAAGGGATTTATCAGGCAATTGATATCAATGTACTTGAAAATAATACCGGAGACACAGACATAGGAGACGGGAAACCCACCTAGATCCAGTCTCCGATGGGATTTATTGGAAACCCACCTAGATCCAGTCTAGGATGGGATTTATTGATTGATAGATAGAGCAGCGCAGAGAATATCAAATTCATACCACTTTCTCGCTCTCTGTTTCTATACCTCTCTTTCTCTTTCGGCCACTGTATCTGTCTCTTACTGACTTTGATTCTCATTTTCCGACCCTCTCTAACTTACTATGTTTCCGTGCATCTCTGTCTATTTTTTTTTTTTTTTACCTTTCTTTGTCTCTTCCTCTCTGTCTATTTAACTTTTTTTCTGTCTGCCCCACTCTTCCCCCCGCCCCTCTCTCCCACTCTCTTTCTCTCCCCCCCCCCTTTTTCTCTCCCTCTCTCTGATCTCTGAATCTCTCTGTCTCTCTCCCGACCTTCCTAACTATTACGTGCTATCTCTCCTGTCTTTCCATCTCTATCTTATCATCCCCATCTCTCTTTCTGCTTCACTCCATCTACACATCTCTTTCTTCTTTTATCTACCCACACCTCTCACACTATCTCCTTTCTTGGCGTTCACTCTGTCTACATTTTTTTTCTGTTTCCCTCCACACACACACACGCTCTCTCTATTTTTATTCCCCCCCCCCCCCTCTCTCTCTCTCTCTCTCTCTCTCTCTCTCTCTCTCTCAGTCTGAAACACAACTTTATTGTCTGTCTATCAGCCTCTCTCTTTCAACCTCAATCTGTCTTCCCACTTTCTGCTTTATCCCCTCTCTCACTTTCTCTTCCCCTCTCTGGTCTCTCTCACACAACCTTTCTCTATTCTTATTTTCCTCTCTCTTCCCCATCTTTATTTGTGAATTCCCCACCCCCCTCCCACCCCTTTTTTGTCTGCTTGTCAGTGTCTATCTATCTTCCCTCTCCCTCTCTCATTTCTCTCCTACCCCCTCCTCTCTCTCTCTCTCTCTCTCTCTCTCTCTCTCTCTCTCTCTCTCTCTCTCTCTCTCTCTCTCTCTGTGCAGGTTTCTGTTTCTCTTTCTTTGAAATTGTGGGTTAACTGCCATGAATTGAAGATTCCAAGTGATATCGTCCATTTCTATGAATTTCACCAATACTTCAAGGCGTCTGAAAAATAATATTACTGTACACTATAAATTTTCACCAGTACCTCAAGGCGTCTGAAAAATAATGTTACTATACACTATAAAATTGTTTTTATCGGTTTCCGTCAAGCTTGCATTGTGATATCCAAAGAACTGTCACTATTTTCCCCTTGGCAAATCTAGCTCTGACAAAATAGGCCCTGAAAGCCATTAGCTTAAGTCGGCTTTGTAGTGAGCGAGTCTCCCTGGGTTTCCTAGAATGAAGTAGAATAGTCGAGAGAGTTCGAATTGTTAAAGTTTGCAGGTTTTTTTTTTATTCTTGTAAAACTGAATACCGTCTGTATTTAGTGTGGAACAATAAGGAGTCCCTTGAAAACCTACCGTGCCGAATCTTTGCTAACACCTTTCCGATAAGAATAATGGTAAAAACAGCTAAACATAATTATCCCACCCAATTTATTGAAATAGTATTATGACAGCACGCTTCTGAGTCATGGTGTTATGACACATATTGCAGATATTTATTGTTTTGTCATGGCGCAAACAAATCAACAGATGGCACTCCGACCTCCTTACTGAGCATATATAGTTTGTCAAACGTTAACATGAGGCAAAGTCTGCTGTAGCATTGTTTTTTTTCCTGGAATATGAGTTGCTGTCAATCATATGCCTCTCTGTCTCGCATACCAGACTATCCCAATGGAATTGTATTACATAGGTAGGAATGTGTCCCTTCATCCATATTATTTACATACGCAGCTGCTGTATCGTTTTCAATATTAACCCGTAAATGAAAATGTCTTTCACCGCTATAAAGATTTTTTAAAGCCCCATCATCACAATCTTAAGTTCTGGAAAGTTAAAATGTATATCCAGTTCCTCATAAGACCAGAAGCTCTAGCTCGATTTATTTCCTATGAACTCTCCCACCCACACCCACACACACATACACATACAAACACACACTGTACCGATGAATCCGTTGTTAAAATTAAACATGGATCGGACATATTAATCGATCTGAATGATTGAAGTCCTTCTCCTACCCACAATTTAATCTTTTTTTTTTCACTCTTAGGAGTGAACTGAAAATATTCTTCATAATAAAACATCCATTTCTTGCGAACTGCAATTTTTTTTTTCAATTATTTGGTGAACAATTATGGCACACACTGTCTTGCAGTGAAGAAATAGCTACTCAATCAGTTTTCCCAGTTGTCTAATTCATCCTCTAATAGGAAAATGCTCGCGTATTCCAGTAGTGTGACATTCTCTTCATTTAATATAATCGCGAGGTTTTTCGAATCTAATGTAAACCCTTAATAGCATTATTGGAACATACGATTATTTTGCTTGAGAGGTAAAACCCTAAAGACTAAATAAAAGTTTGCGTATATCGCACATTACGCGCGCACTCTTGAAGCTTGATCGCTGCATGTAGATTCTAATTTCTATCACTCACATAAATTCACTTATCCCTCAGGTCGGTTAAGACTGGTATTTTTGTAAAAGCATTTTTATTTTTTAGTAATTTGTCTTTTGAAATCATTCTATATCGTTTAATAACCTCAGAAAATTTGTTTTCCAGTAAAACATTGCTTATAAAATTAACATTGTATAATTACTCTTGACCTTTCAAGGGCAGAACTACATGTAATTACGCTCATTGCTTTATCTTCACAAGCGGGAAGATTCAGGTCAATATTAGGACAATGTTTACTTTTTCCTGACCTTTAAAAGTCAGTAATAGTTATGCCAATGGCTTTATCCTTTCCTCATTAGGTGTCTACTGGACTCGGTTTGAAATAATCTCTCGTAATTTTATACTCTTCGAATTGTCCACTTCTTACTCATTATGAACGAGTAGTTTCTCCTCCAAGAGGACTAGAGCGACATACCCATCTTCTTGACTGAAAAGATCCTATTTGCCTCTTTCAGTTTAGCTGCTTTGAGCCGTAATTTACTTCAGTTCATCTCTCATGAGCTGAGCTGATGGAGCGTCATCAGCCAAAACTATGTCCGGGCAATAGAGATAAAATTAATATATTGAAGAACTACCAGTAAATACATAACAGTGCAATTATGAGATAAGCAACTTTGAGGGTTTTTTTATATTTATGGAATAGAGTTTAGGGCTGTTACTGAATATTGTCATTACCACGTGGGAAACATGTTGCAGAGTTCTTATCATGCACGTGACTCTTCGTGAAAAAAGTGTGATTAAAGCCGACCATGAGAGTAGGAGTGATCTTGGAAATTTATATCTATGGCCAGGATGGAAGTTATATAAAATTAGGTGTTTATGTAATCTTGCCTTTCATAAGTTTGAAAAAATAACCTTTGAAAAAATTATACCATTTCATAAGTTTACAAAATAACATTATTTAACACAGCCATCCCCAAGTTAAAAAAAAAATAATAATAATCATAAAGAAGGCCTATTTGTTACTCATAAAATAATGTGAAAATGACTTGGTACATAGAATGTTTTTGTAAAATTTAAAATCAATAAAGCGAAATGCAACACATAATAAAATCATTTAAGGTAATTTCATCTGATATGAAGACAGAAAGATGTTGATCACGCCCTCTGCAGTGTTTCAACTGTCTCCCAAAACAGGAATTCACATTGGTAACTAAAATTGCACAGATAATATTATTTTCTTTCATGATAGTCATACCCATTTTTTATGGTCATGTAAAATACTCCTATGACGTTAGTACATGTAACGTAAAATAGATAATAACAATAGACCTTTGATAAGGGACTTTTACAGTTCTTTATAACGTTTCTCAATATAAAAGGTAAAATATCGCTTGAGCTTTTCTCTCGCGATTGTAACGATATGTTACAGTGATTTCCACGTTTTATGAATTTATTTTATTGTGTCCAATTGGTTAGCTTACAGCATTTTAAATGCATTAAGTGCCTACTCGATATGAATCATCAATTTTTAAAATATTTGTTTTTGTACTCGTTTACATCGCGAATTCAGTAATCGTTTGTACTTATCACATATTACCGTTGTTTGATTGCAATTCATTATGCACATAGATTGGAGTCAATATTGGAAATTTTTGTTTCGTTTAAAGGTCATGAAAGTTTTTTTTTTTTTAATAAATAAATATTTGAAAGTAAGTTTGGGTTAAAGAATATGTGGTCTTGTCCAATTAACCATAGTGGTTTCAAAGTCGTAAGTGACCTTCAATTATGGATACTATGTGGGATAGGTACCTTTGGTTTATTGATAATACAATGATAATAGTATTTCATAGTTAATAAATTTAGTAATCGCTTTATTCCTCCTATAACTCCCCTTATTACTTCTTCTTTCACCAATTCTCGTCATATAAGTATATAAAGGTATAAAGTTGTACTCAATGATCCCCAGCAGTCATGAGTCAGTGTGTACAAGAGTTGAATCGGAAACGCTTGGGAAATCCCTGATGTCAAAACCCAATGAATCATCTCAGATATGCATTAGATACGTCAGTAGGATGATCATACCCACCTGAAGACAATGCCAGAATTCGTCCCTAGTCTCCATCCTTCCATATGAGTCACCGATGACAACCACAATTAAATTGTGCATCTTATTATACTAATTTTAAAGTGGAGTCTAACATTTAGTAGGCCCTCCGTAAATTATATAAAAAGGGGTATCTCTCAAACTAAGTTTACATTCGACCATCTTACGAACGACCGTCAGTTTGACCAACATCCAGAGGCAGTCGGCACTGAGGGAGGCTTCCTAAGCCTTATTACTGAAAACTGAGCCTTCCTGAGCCTTATTACTGAAAACTGAGCCTTATTACTGTATACTGAACCGTCCTGAGCCTTATTACTGAAAACTGGGCCTTCCTGAGCCTTGTTACTGTATACGGAGCCTTCCTGAGCTTTATTATTGTATACGGAGCCTTCCTGAGCCTTATTACTGTATACGGAGCCTTCCTGAGCCTTATTACTGAAAACTGAGCCTTCCTGAGCCTTATTACTGTATACTGAAGCTTCCTGAGCCTTATTACTGTGTACTGAACTTTTTTTGGCCTTACTATACCGATGCTTCCTGAGCATTTGACTTTAATGAATGAATAAATCTATAGACACTGCCTCCTGCCTTCATTCCATTAGAACTGAGAAGATAAAAAGAATGAAAGAAGACAACCATCCGTACTAAGCTCTGTCGTTGAGCATTGTAAGCCACCGGGCCATCCCCGCCCCTCCCACAAGAGCTTGCAACTATGTTTCTGTATAATTGTTAAGTAAACTATACTTATCAAAGCCGTGTCACGTGGGAGATATCGCCTTCTCATCGTGTCAGAAGACATGCGAGATTCTTTCAAACATCTCGGTCTGGTTTCTGCGGGTTCCTTTCATGGGACTGAAGGGCTGCTGATTAGCAGTGGTAAATGGGGTAAATATGTGGCTAATTATTAGTCCAGACACTGCACCCAATTCTTAAAAGCAGACAGCACCCATTTAACAGCAAATTTGTCTTAAATTAAATAACTTTGATTAAAAGGATTCTGCATGTGCCAATCCCCTTAATATTATTTCTCGGTTTATATCCTCTTTAAATATAACATGGAATTAAAATGTAGGGCAAGATACAGATGCTTCCTGTGGTTTACTTTGATCAAAATGAATACATTTCGTTCTACAATTGACAATCAGTATCACGATTTGCAACAAATTCAGTTGGATTGAAGCATAGATACATGTAATATCACAGATATATTAAAGTGATGCATCTCAGATATATTAAAGTGGTGACAATAAGTTGTCCCAGAATAAGGCAATCTAGATCTAGATCCAGCATATCAATACAATTTTTTTTTATTCTCTTAATTATTATAGTCACACGAGGTACCGCTGTAAATAGGTCAATTGAGGAGAATGCATAACCACTGAGAGAAAAACGAGCGGTCATCATGGAAGCAAAATCATAAGGGAATGGCGCCCGTAGAGGCGAGTAGCCACCTCAAGTGACCTACGTTTTTATAGAATTACCGTTTTGAGGGTTACAAAGAATCAAAAATAGGAAGTGACGAAGAAACAAGATGTCATTACAAGAAATACCGAGGTAATAAATGAAGATCTGAGTTAAAAAAAAGACAGATGAACAGACCAATAGAAAATAAATGGGAGAGAGAAAGAGCAAAAAGCTGAAGAGAAAGAAAGACAAAGGAAAAAAAATTAAGAGAAAAGTAACTATCTGGCTAGAGGCCAGAGAAATAGACAGGTAATCAGAATTTAATACATTACGAATCCAGCGTTCATCGTGGATCGCTCTTTTGTGAGCAAAGAAACATTATACAGCTAAACAGGAAGTGTCCACGAACTATTCGTCAATGTTTTTATTCACTATTAATCCTTGATACAACCGTCAGATTGGGTTACACTTGTAGTATAAGGATTTAGTTAAGATTTAGATCCCTTTAGATAAGATCTAATCTAGATCTTTTTGTAGAAAACAAATACAATCTAGATCTACATTTAAAAGACAAATCCGATATGCACTTTTATTTAAGCACGCGTCGCTAGACCAAGAACTGGAGTCTAAATCTAAATCTAGAATCTAGATCTCTAGAGATGATTTATTGATACAAGGGGTCAAATTTTAGTTTTAAACTAGATCTAAAGATTATTAATTAAATCTAGAATTTAGATCTATTTTGTAATAGTAAAGCATTCCATATCTACCTGTTTTCTAGGTCCAGTCTACTCTAAATTTTACTTGAGTGTAGATTTACTTTAGCTGTGAGTGTGAGTCTCGAACGTCACAGATGATATAGATCTAGGTTATTGAAAAGATAGAATCTAGATCTAGATCTAAGTGTACATCGCCAAGCCACAATGTTTTCCTCAAGAATTAAAGAAAAGAAATAGTGCTGTATAGCCATGATAAAGATCCAGTGGAGCTCCATAGATATTCTTTGAATAAACAAGATCTAATCTAATCTAGATCTCATTCTAGAGTGTGGAGATCAGCATTAACTTGTTCAGATGAATGATTCTTGAAGAAAAGCATTTATCATGAAGCCATCTGTTTGTAAGGTAGGCCTTCATTGAAAGAACTTATATTTAAAAAAAAAGTGATAAAGCAAGAAAATAAAAACCAGTCTGGATCAGATCATTTCTAGAATTTTTTAAGTATTGTGTAACATAGTGTGGGGTTATTTCACCACGTTTTGATCTAGAGGCATGCAAGAGACAAGGTCTCTCTCTCTCCTTCTATGCATCTCAAGCCGATTACAAACAGTCAAGAATAACTAGCAATCCATCCTCATTTTAGCTATTGATTGGCTCTGTCTATTTTGTTTTAATCATATTTTTAGTCTTTTTATAATAACAATTACCAGGATCAGCTAAATTCGCCATATAAATGAGATATAAGTTTTAAAATGTTACATGCTAAGACATTGCTGCTGTGATTTTAGTCGTTTTTTTTTTTTTTTTGAATCAACTATGTTTGTATTTAATACACAATAATAAATTAATAAATAAACATGTGAACATGTTTATAAAAAAAATTGAAGCTACACTACGCTTTTGCTATAAGCATGACATAATTACAATCTAACGGTAATTGTTTGATGTTGATTAAAAGTTAGGTTTTATAATAAAAAAAAAAGCAAGACCATTTTCAGAAAGGCTTAACATCCAACATTGAATGATACAAAAACCAATAAAATGTCATGTTCAATAGTAATGGCAAAATTAGCCTCTTGTGTTATGAAACAATTTATTCAAAATTTATAATGAAATCATGTAAATAGTGGCAAAAAGCAACCAAAAAAAAAGTAAAGCAAAGACATTTATGATGTATATATTAACAAAGATCAACAAGGAAAAAAATAATGGCTTCAAAGAAACAACATGGGATTAGCAAGAATCAAAAAAGTATCTGAAGTAGAAAATGGGACAGAATAGAAGAGCAAGCAAGAGTGAGAAGGACAGAGACAGGCTTGAAATTCAGCAACTAGAATTAGGCACTATTGCTTAAATAATGCTGATTGGCTAATGAAATAAAATGCACGCCATATCCTCCTGTGTTTAATTTGACACTTGAACTCGCCAGTGAGGGGTGTTTTAAGATGTCTTTTTTAAAATTAGAAGTGTGAAGTGGTGGTGATTTTACCGGCATGGCGAAATAACCCGACACTGCTTTATATTTCATTCTAAATATTATAGGTATTATTCCAGTTATTGGCCCAACTCACTCTAAGCTTCACAATTGTATTCTTTTTAATCAATTTGATATGCTGAACACAAATAGGAAGTTTTTGTTTGTCATAAATAAATTCTTTTCAAGATAGCATTCTTCTGTTGCTCTTAAATCCTATGAAACTAAAAATTTCGTATTCGCCGAGAAACATTCAATTGTGAAGCCTAACGTTATTTGGTAGATATCTGCAAATTTACCTTAACTTAAAACATGCAAGCAAGTTAAGATCTGTAAGATAGACTGCAGATTAAAAAATGTTTACAGTTTCTAAAGACTAAAATTTGAGGTTAATATGTTTAAATATTAGTTCCTGTTACTTTAACAGTTTTCTGATATGTTACTGTTAAGGACCAAACTAATATCAATTAGAAACACAAAGGTTGTCTAAACATTAATTAATACAACCTGGAAAAGTTACTTTACTTTGTAAACAAATCGCCTTCTTTACCTGCAACATAGTTGATTTGAAATTCAATGAAAGCACTTCATGGCAATCAAAAATACTAAATAAAATACTTGACTTGAATTTGCTGGAAAAAAAAAGACTGTATATCTGATATCAAATATTCAACCTCTTTAATTGCTTTCTTTATTGTGGATTGAAAGAAATAACTCATAAAAAATTTAAATGTTATTTGTCTCGACTTTACTAACACATCCGATAGACACCCAATAAAATATATCTTATTTTTATATTTGCAGGCCTGCGGGTGTCAGTGCACCAGTTGTGGAAATGAGTCTGCAACTTAGTAAGTTTCCTCAGCATCTCTGCTCTTTTTAAGCAGACGCAATGTAACATATCAAAAGAATTTTTATTGTTTTTTGTAAATTATTCTACACCAATCTATATATTTCTTCAACAGCTTTTATTCTAAATGATTGAAAACAGCTGCGAACATAAGACGTTTAGGATTATTGGGTCCATGTTTCTAGACAGTAAGAATAATTTTTATTTAAAATTGGACAGTTTTGTATTTCCTTTTCTGACTTGAAGTTTCATAGTTATGAAAAAAATGTTGCCTTTATTTATATCGCTGGGATTTTTATTTTACTTTTCATATCAGGCCTAGAGAAGGAAGTAAGTTCACAAGATTTTAGGATTTTCAAAATTGTATCCTCTTGACTTATCAGCCCTCAACCCTTACATAAAATAATTTGATTGTTTTCATTTTTCTCTTAATGACTTAATAATCTTGTAATTGTTTAATATATTTTTGCAATAAATTCAGAAATGTTGCATATTGAAAATGTGAATGGTGATGAAAACTAATTTTTTTGCTTTTTTCTTACTATTTGGATATATAGTATTTAAAAAAAATGTTTTTTTCAATCAGTCTTGTGGATATGAATTTATTTTGCTATCATAGATCTTGTTTTAGAAGGATACCTTACAAGTCCCAAATTGGAATGATGGATACAAACACTTCATCTTACATTATTTCCTTCTACTTTAAATAGAATTAGACTTGTGAGGGCACATGGAATGTTTTAGATTTTCTCTTATATTTGCAACCTTGACATCTGAGGAAATTTAGTTGTTTGGTTCCTTAAACAACTGTTAAAAGTCTATAAAATATCCTTTGCCTCCTTTTTTTAATTTGAATGTGATTAACATCTAATTTTGTCATCATTTATCTAACACCCCTGTTTGGACATTACAATTTGCCATTTACCAAATTGTGTTGCATAAGCTGCTTGCTCTGAAAAAAATAGTAGCAACAGCAGCAGCAGCAGAAGTGTTCACAATATGATATTAAAAATTAATAAGAATAAAGAAGTTTTCAGGAAGAAAAAATGATTAATAGAATTTGATGAAACACTTGCCAAATGCAAGACAAGGCATGTACATAGCTTGCATCTGTAGAAAAATGAAACAGTCCAGCCATGCTATGAGCAAAGGCAAAAAATTTCTGTGAAAAAAAAAGGTCTTCAAAATATTTCTGAAAAGATTTGTTTTAATGCAGATCTCTGTAGGAGCATATCGTAATATTTGAAAATACATAATTTGCAGACAAGCTATTTTTCTACCTGCCAAGATATTATGTTTTGTGAAAACTATATTAGTTATCCTCACAAATTTTTTCACCGACATGGTATGAATTGACTTAAGTTTATCATTTGCACCATGGAATAGCATATGCAGTTGATATTTTTTATTACAAATTTTGAGCTAATTTGTATGCATATGCATAACATGTCATCAGCACATTTTCCTACTTTATTAATAGCAGAGCTAGTGCTATCAAGATGTATTAATGGGTATACTTGAGTGTCATCAGTTCAATAAAGATGAGAAAAATCATAGATATGATTACATCTTTGAAATAAATAGGCATTTTAATTTTATAAAAAGACAGCCCCAGAAATGAACCCTGAACGGAATTTGACCTTGTCAGAATTAATAATTTTTTACTCTTTGTGTCTCAGTGGTCAAACATATAAGAACAAATCCACAGGTGAGTGGTTTGAAAACAATGTTAGCAAGTTTTTTAATAAGAAAGCATGGCCAGTTGTATCGAGCAAAGCAGATAGATCCAGCATCGTAATTATTGAAAGATTTCAACTATCAACGGTCATAAGCATGTCATTAATGACTTTCTAGTGCCATTTTAGTGGTGTATTGTGGCTTCTGTGTAAATTGAAATTTCTCTGTTAGATTGCTTAATGTCAGGTAATCAAAAATTGGAACATGAACTATTCTTTCCAGAGCCTATGAAACAAAGGAAACATTCATAATTGTAGTTATTCAAAACATTGTAGTCTATAAAAGCTTACTTACTAAAAGCAATGAGTAAAGAATCAATTAACCACTAGGGAAAATTTCAACTGCCTTTGAATTATTATGATATTTTTATCATGAGATAACAAAACATCAATATATTCATAAAACGACACTTCGAAGGGATCAACTCAGGAATTGTGTTTTTTGTTTTGCATTTTGAAATTATAATTCTTACATCATTGTCAGTGTCAGCATGAAATACATTAACTATAGAAACATTTTCCTTGAAGGAGAAATAGTTCGGAAAGAGATTATGATGAATTCTAATTTTCTCGGTCTTCTTAATGAAAGATGAATTGAGGATGTTGGAAAGTTTTTTTGTTTTGTTTTTAAATCTGTTTGATGCATCATTTTTTTCTTTGTATTGTAAAATTGGTTGAATTCCTGGAGTCATTTTTTTTTGCTGATCTGTTTTTCATCTCATCTTTAATAATCTAAAAATTTTTAAAAGATTTGAACGGCCTTAAAAAACAAATAACATTTACAGCATAACTTTAAGGCTGTGTGAATTTCTGATATTAGTGATAACTTGCACAATTCTTTCTTATTATCTTATAACGCCGTCAACATCTTAGTGCTCCGATTTTGGTGCCTCGGCTGCCTCTCGCATGTTTGCTGATAGTCTCCTCCATTGTGTTCTGTCTTCTTCTATTGACCTCAGACAGTCAAAGTCGTTCTTGGTTTTGGGTTTAGGTTTGCCGGCTGGTGTGAAACAGAGGTTTTTGTTGATGATTGTTGGCAGTGTTGTTATGGGCCTTCCTTGAAACTTATAATCTTTAGGAATAAAGTATGGCGCCATAGCTTTGTTTGCTGGAATCTTTATATCTTGTTTCAGAATATGTCTGAACATGCGCCACCGGCTTTCAAGGATGGTTATTAAGATCGGTTTTTCATTGCATTTTTTTTTACAGATATTTGTTTTTTTATCTTTAATGGGTATTTGATATTAAGGCTTTGTTTGAGCTGTTTACGGTGGAATGAATCTAGTTTAGCTTCTTCTGTTTGTGTGACAGCCCATGTGCCGCATTTGTATGTAAGGATCGATTTTACTAATGTCTTGTAGAGTTTTACTTTGTGTCTCTCTTTATTTTGTCACCTCCTATCCATATGTTTTTAAGCTTTGTCAGTGCAGCTGTGGATAGCTGTTTCTTTCTTTCTACGTCCTCTTTGTCACCAATGAGTGATCAGACTTTCTTCGTTTCTCTCCCGTTCTTTTGGTCCCGTGATAACGTGGTGAAATCTGTTTTTCCAACGTTAACGAAAAGCTTGTGGGTTTGGACGAATTCAAGTGATATAAAGTTTACGTCATCAACATATGCTATCTGTCTTGGTAGCATTTTTTTTATATCTGTGGGTGAAGGGATGTTCATCCACACCTCTTTGAGTGCATGATTCTTTGCCTTTTATAAATGAAGAATAAAGATTTGATGTGTTGCAAAAAAAAAAAAAAGAAAAATGTTGCGTAATGTTTCAGCATTTTATCTTGTATATTTTGATACTGTTCATGGAATTTTAAGATTTCGATTTTGCTCATAAATGGATTGAGATAAATCTATGAAATGAGGGCTATACAAAATGTTAACAAGATTCATTATTGAGCTTTAAAGCAATGGCGACTTATTTAGACAGTCACTGGTTGCAAATAATAATATGCCTTATATGCACAGTTTAAGTTTTAAGTGGTAATAGATTAGATGAAAAAATTCCTAACTAAAAGTCTTTAGTGATCAAGCCATTCTGAGATGCATGGAGAAATCTAAACCTTCAAAACCTGTCAAACTTTAAACAGGGTCTTCAGTGAGGTCATTGTCAGAAAAACAAATGTAAATTTGATGTCTTGGTTGCAAAGATGGAGTCTTAGCAGGTTTAAAAGTATGCATAGAAAAGAAAAGATGTGAAGATATACTGCTTAAACCTTTAAGTCAGATTACAGTTTCTAGATATATAACAACCAGAAGCAATAAGTCTTTCTTCCTTATTCAGTGATGTATAAGTAACAAAGCCGATAAATGGGTTGCGATCTTTTTCACATCTAGTCAATCTAATAAATCTATCACTTTCCGCCCTTCATTTTTTTCATATTAAATTTATAAGCAATATTTAACCTTTATCCAAACACTCCAATAGATTTTTTCCCTTTTCCAGACTTCCAGTATTTTTTTCTGCTTTAAACTGTTACATGTTAAGTCGTAAAGAGTATCTGTAAAATCTGTCAATGATTTGTTTTCATTCGCTGAACAAATCATTCAGTATATGAAATTAATGTTTGAAAATGATGATGAAACTGTACATAGGAAAGACATGTATCAAAGTTCAATTCATAGCAACCACAAAGTAGAATTTTGATGAAATAACCCCCTACTTACTGAACTCACTGTGATATTGTTTTAATTGTTTTTCCTTTGGAGATCAAACTGTAGAAAGACAATTTAGGATAAAGATCTAATACCAAGATGTGCTTAAATAAAATCTTACCTTTAATCAATAGTGAAAATTTAGTTTAAGCTCACTATCACATAAATTGCAAATTGCAACTTATTTCGTGATAATATTACAACTACTGCTGCTGTTGCTACTGCTACTACTGTTACTACTACTACTACTACTACTACTACTACTACTACTACTACTACTACTACTACTACTACTACTACTACTACTACTACTACTACTACTACTACTACTACTACTACTACTACTACTACTACTACTGCTACTACTACTACTGCTACTACTACTACTACTACTACTACTACTACTACTACTACTACTACTACTACTACTACTACTACTACTACTACTACTACTACTACTACTACTACTACTACTACTACTACTACTACTGCTACTACTACTACTGCTACTACTACTACTACTACTACTACTACTACTACTACTACTACTACTACTACTACTACTACTACTACTACTACTATGACCACCACCATGACGACGACGATGACTACCACCAGCACCTCCACCAGCACCACCAGCACCACCACCACTACTACTACTTCTACTACTACTACTACTACTACTACTACTACTACTACTACTACTACTACTACTACTACTACTACTACTACTACTACTACTACTACTACTACTACTACTACTACTACTACTACTACTACTACTACTACTACTACTACTACTACTACTACTACTACGACCACCACCATGACGACGACGATGACTACCACCAGCACCACCACTACTACTACTACTACTACTACTACTACTACTACTACTACTACTACTACTACTACTACTACTACTACTACTACAACTACTACTACTGCTGCTGCTGCTGCTACTAACATTGCTACTACTACAACAACTACTACTACTACTGATTCTACTACAACTACTAGTACAAGAAGTTGTTGGGACTATATTTACAAAATATTTTCTTTGTATTTGTTTTTTTTTTAAGTAACAAAATTTTATTTAATTAATCATAGCTTCTCAACAGGCATATCATATGCCACTCTTAGTCTGAGGAAAGTTTCTAGTATCTTCTAAAGAGTATTTCTAAGTCTCTATTTCTTTTTCAACAGCTTTGACTTGCACCAACAAATTGCGGAGTTGCACAGTCAGCTTCAGCGCAGCGGTTCTCACATTGCTAGCATTGAGCATGAGTTAATGGACAGCAAACAAGCCATGGATATGGAGCTCATAAAGACCAAGGAAGATTTAAACCGTCTGCGTGAGAGATATGACAGGTATTGTGTGAGTTTTTTATCCACTTAAAAGATTCTTTCAGAACATAAGTAAAATTTCATTATTTCATTTTGCAGAGGTGTACTAGTTAACTGCACTGGAATGATCTTTGCTTTTTGTTGTTTCTCAATATTATCTGTTAGGCATCTTGAATTAGCCATTAAACTTCACATATTACCTGCACTGCTTGAGTTTTTTTGTTTTTTTTAAAGATTAAGGCAATTTCCTTTTGAGCATTTTATAGGCAATGTGGTAATCAAAAGTACCTGCAAGGTTATACTGTTTTTAAAAAGGGGCAAAGAAAGATTTCACTCTTCACTTTAAAGGAGAAAGCTCATATAAGGCCACATTATTGTTTTAATTGTGTCAATGCATTAACAAGAGTGTGTATGACAGAATCAGTGAAAATTTTTGCCTCTTTGTTACCCAGCACTTTCTTTATGGTTTTGCCCAGAATTTCTCAGCATACAGCGTAATTATTTTTGAATGGTGTTTTTAAACTTTCACCTTTAAAAAGCTAGCCATATATATGTATATATATATATACCTACTGTACCAAATTCGATGACCTCCGGCGAAATGTGAATTGCGTTTCCCGATGCGCATCGAATTGCACCAAAATTGAATAGAGTCATGTATGGACTACCGGAAAACAATCTATCTTGACAGATTTGTTGAAAAGAAGTGGAAAGTTTTGTAACAAGCATGGGTTTTAGTAGTAAACAAAAGGCATTTTGCGTAGAAAACTATTCGTTACTCAGAAGTCCAAAGCAGGTTCAGTTGCTTTTCTGCAAAAAATATGGCTTGGATAGTAGATCTAGGTCTGGCATACCGACAGCCAAGTCAATTAGAAGGTGGTATGAGCAGTTCAATGTTTCTGGTTGCTTGTCAGTTGGTCACAAACGACGCGGAATGAGCTATGCAAAGCCTGCAAGATGTGGAGAGAACATTGAGGCTGTTCTCATGTCTGTTGAAGCAATACCAAAGAAATCAGTTCGAAGAAGAAGTGCAGAGCTTGGGGTGTCACAATCCTCAGTTCATCGAATTTTGAGACATGATTTAAAAATGAAACCATACCACATTTCTGTTCACCAAGGACTGACCCCGGAAAATGCTTTGCAGAGAAGAACCATGTGTGCCTGGTTCTTAAGACAAGTGAGAGAGGAGGAAGACTTTTTGAGATCGGTGTGGTTCAGTGATGAAGCCCACTTTTATCTCAGTGGTACAGTGAACTCGCGGAACTACGTGCATTGGGCGTCTGAGAGACCAGATGAGGTGATTGAAAGAAATCTTCATGTTACAAAGGCTACAGCGTGCGTAGCTTTGAGTGCACAGGGAGTTATTGGACCTTTTTGGTTCTGTAACGAAGACGGGGCAATGGAGACTGTTACAGCTGATCGATATATGAATGTGCTTACTCGCTTCTGGCGAGCATTGGGACGGTTCTGCGGCCATGAAGCAAGAGGTTAGCAGTGGTTAGCCGCTCCTCATATGGCAAGACAGGTCTTGACATGGCTTACTGACCACTTTGAAGGACGCGTCATTACCAGATTCACCGAGAAAACATGGGCATCACACAGTCCCGATTTAAATCTCTTAGACTTTTTTCTTTGGGGTCACCTCAAGGACCAGATGTCAGGAGAACAATTTCAAACTTTAAATGATCTCAAAAGTCTTGTCGAACATTTGATTAGAGCTGTCACACCCGAGCAATGTGAGGACACCATTCAACATTTTTTGCTCAGAATGCGGAGATGTGTTCAGAGAGATGGTGGCCATATTGAACAGCTTCTATAAAGTTGTCCAGATGGAAAACCGTTACATGTTTCTGTATAAAATTTTGTTACTTACTTTCCGAATGGTTCTTTTGTATTTCTGTAAAAGCGTGTTGCATTACCTTTCAAGGTCATTTAGTAATTAAAGATTTTGTGGAGGTCATCGAATTTGGTACACTCTGTATATATAAATCGATCAAAATACTTTCGCCACAATTCTAAAACAGGCTATAAATTTCTTTCCAGGACAAAATCCAATTATTCTCTCTGTGAAGACCATTTCATCTGACAGAGCAACTCTATTTACTCAGATATATCTCTAAGTTACATTCACCATGCATACTATTCAGTGTGTTATGAAGAGTTTTAGTTTTATTTTGATCTTTGACATTTGTAGCACCAGGTTTACTTTTAAGTTTTAAACTAGCAGTATTTTAAAATAGAATGGATTTTATGAAAAGATTAAGTTTTGTTGTGGATAAATTACTATCAGTGA
Organism: Elysia crispata; assembly: GCA_033675545.1. Lineage (NCBI taxonomy): Eukaryota > Metazoa > Mollusca > Gastropoda > Plakobranchidae > Elysia > Elysia crispata. Next base: position 229,859 of record JAWDGP010002858.1, on the reverse strand, counting down.
AAAAATAAAGTTCAAGTGCGGTTTTTGATATGGAATATTTTACAAATCTTTTTCCAGATTACTTGAAAGTCACAAAAGGATGCAAAAGATTAATCATGACTTAGAGGACAAGCTTCTCACTTTGGTAATGGTTTTGGATGTGCTGTCATCATTTAGAAAAAAAATTCACGTTTTTCAAGATAAATTTCTCATTTTATTCAACAGTATTACATCGGCAAACCCTCTAAAATGTCTAATACATGTCTTTTTAATTGTTTTGGTTTGCCTTAAATTTGATAGCTATTTCAGCAATATGTAGCATAAGGCTATTCACTAAGATGGTGGGCTTTTTCTTAAAGGAAAAACCGTATGAATTGGCTGTAGTTAGATGATGAGTCTGTTTACTTACCTTACTGTCTTAGCATCATAATGCCATAACACAATTATACCTGAATAGCATAATTATCAAATACTAAAGTTGCATAGGTTCATCTACACTATTGATAATGTAAAATAATATTTTCCATTACTTCATGTCACTCACTGCAAAGTGGCAAAGAAAACAAAGCTTGGTATTACAATTTTTTTTTTCAATTCATAGTTGTGAAAATAGAAATGAATGTCTCATGTTGCAATCTTTGGTATTGCCTTAATGTTTCCCAAGCTGTCTAAAATATACTTAAAATAAATCAGAATAATTTTTAAAAATTTCCTTCTACTCACCAGGTGAATCAATTTGAGATGGACAAACTGTCACTACAGAAAGAATTATCCACAATGATGAATAAGCTTGTTGATGCCAGGATGTTGATTAATGAACTTGATGAAGAAAGTGTATGAAAATTGACTTTTCAGCATTCATTATGTTTTCACATTTACTGTCAACTCAACAAGTAAGATAACTTGAAATATTTAAAATCTATGGACCACAATCACATGAAGGAAGGATATATCTGTCCTCATTCATTTCATGGATCAGGCGGTGCATTTTGGTGTTAAGAGAAATATGTAAAGATATACTGCATCTGTATCTATGTGATCTTTCAGCACATGTATCATGTCTTCAGGAAGGAAAGATTTATAATTTATAAAATGATCAGACTGATGAATACCTAGTCTCAAAAGTAACATTTACAGATTTGCCAATCATATTTTCAAAGTTAAATATATGTAAATATGTTGTTGAAATTGAGGGCCTTACTAAGGGGTCAAACTTTGGTGTTCAGATTTAGTCAAGACATGTCAAATTTAGACCCATACTTAAGGAGATCATACACTTTCATTTATTTATAACTTTTTTTTTTTCCTTTGAAGAGCAGTTATCAATTATTTTAGTCTTCAGCTAGCATAACAGACTGTTGAAACTCTCCTTTATGTAACACGCAAGGAAGAATTTTATTGTGCAATCTTGGAGCTTACTAGGTTATCTTTTAAAAGGGTTTGCTTTAATGAGGCAGGAATTAATTTTCCAGCATCAGCTTTATATGGAAGTTACAAGCCTTCAACGTATAGAAGCAAGTCAAGGGTTTAAGAAAAGAGCCATCACTTTAACTTGAATCAAACATTAAGATAGCATATATCTTTATGCCAAGGTATCCAAGTGAAGTGACTGGTAGACCTATGTAACCATGACTAGCATGTTGGAGTGATCTGTCAACTTCCTTGGACTGTAAAAGTCACTAAACAAACATTGTGGTGACCTTTAGTCTCAAAACAAGTTGTTTTACTTACATGAACATGTAATGATGAATGTTCCTTTTTGCTTTTTTTTTAAATTGAAATTTTTTAAAATCTGACAAATTTGGGATCAGGAGAGATCAAATTTGAGTAATGCCACATGTCTTCACTTGCACTCTTTATTATTCTTCAATTATATCGTTAGATATCAAATGAAGATCGGCTTTTTTAATGTAAATGTTTAAAGAGAAGCTAAAAGTAATTGCCTCTGGTCTAGCCAAATTCATTGCTAACATTATTTAAGAATCTGTTATGTATTAAAAGCTTCTAAGAAGACTATAAATAGGAAATATCAGTTACGAAAAAAGGTTTATTTCAACGCTTTGCTCAGTATTGTTAGCACCATAATCTTTGACAGCAACACAGGTTTTATCTTGTAAAGAGCATTTACAAAGGTTTATGGGAAGTAAAGAGTGGGTTTGATTCATGGTACCAATTTATTAAAATTGATCTTCAAAATTGGGAAAGCTAATTTTCTATGTGAAGCAGTTTGGGATGGTTTTATCCATGAATAATTCTCTTAATAAAAGATTATTAGATCATGTATAAGAAACCGATATGAACACAATCCAGGTCAAATCAAAAGGCAAAGAATGAAATTTAACAAATCTATAGTGGAATCTATAAAAGATATGACAAAATGTGTAGCATCACCACAAAATAAGAGGTTATGCAATTTTCCTAAAGAAAGCCATTATTTGAGAAGTAAAAGCACTTTAAATTGCAAGGAATCGAAATCTTCTTGAGAAAAATGGCATTTTCCCAAGTATTCGTCTGCTGCAAAACGTCTCATTTTGTGGCGCCACTACGCAAATATCATTGGTAGGCTACCAAAATATTGGGGCATCTATCATTGCAGCCATATTATAGTAAAAATCAACATTAATACATCAATCAAAAAGATTTTTTTTTGTGTTTTTTCAATGCATCAAGTTATTTATCTGAGATGTTTGATGTTGTTTTTCTTTTTTAAATTTATTGTTTATTTTGAAAATGTTTTTTTTTTTCAGGAAAAGTATCGAAGTGACTGTAACACAGCTGTTCAACTTCTGCAGTGTAAACCATCTGATTTTGTTGCTCATAAGCTCAACTCTGTAAGTAAATTGGTGGATTTTAATGTTTGACCTTAAAGTGTTCTTGAAAGTTTTTACTGTCTACTTAATCTTTTTCTTTTGCAGGGTAGACCAGTCTAGTTAAGAGTTTCTTAAATTTTGTATGCTTTTTGATGGGGTGTGATAGAATAGAATATTGTTTTAATGTTGTGCCAAACATTCTTTGAATTTTTCAAATCATATGAGCCTTTTTTTGTTTTCTAAGGTTCAGATATGAAAGATGTAATCACATCATGCACGAAATTCACAAAGAGCATTTTCTCTATCTTTTTTCAGCTCCCTCTGGATTTGCAGGAGAGAGTGCGACAACACATGTCCCGCGATCAATTGCTTGCTGCAGAATCAGCAAATCAGGATGGTCCTCATGACAAAGATGGTGCTACCCGCAAGCTGATCCGAGTTCCCATAGCCACCTTTCCTCCCACAGCCATGGTGTTCTCACTAAACAGTGAGAACAGCAGTAAGCAAAGACATCTTCCAACCATACATAAGCAACAGCACAATTCAAGTGATGGAATTGACTCTGATATTAAGAAGGGTTATGTGCCCATGTCTATTATTGCACGTGTGCTGGCACAGAAAAGGAAGCGTGGTTCTTACCCACGCATGTTTCTCTGCATGAGCTGCAAAAAGGATGTATTTCACATGGATGAGGGCTGCCAAGTTGACCTCCTTCCCTCTCGTGGCTCACGAACAGTGGAAATCAGTACTAGACCAATCTCACAGGGCTATGTGCATGATTCTATCTCTAGACTGGGCCAGAGTAGTACATCCCAAGATAGTGAGAAAGGGAGCAGTGATGAGAGTGGAGGCCTTGCCACTCAAACTAGGGTGTATAGATTGAGCTCTGGGTCAGAGACTAACTTATAGTAATATTGCCTTGATTAAGATAAAACCATATGAGATCTTACTAGTGCGACATAATTTATTGAATTGAATTTGTTTTTAAGTGAGAGGTGTATACATGCTTCATGCCTGGAAAGAATTCAATTGTCGAAGTCAAGGATATGATAAATACAGTGGATTCTTGGGTTGGAAGACTCAAATTTTATTTGGTTATCCAGATGGTCTGAAATTTTGGTTTCCAACTTTTACCTTCACTCCTAAGTGTTCCATAAGTCTCTGAGATATCAAGACTTCAATCAGAATTGGTTTTACTTACTATAAGTTTGGCTTATAGTTTTACCATTATGTGCAAAGGCAATGTCAACAAACTGTCAAGTATGCACTTGTAACAAACACTGTAAAGAATTTATAAGAGAATCTGTAACAGCAATTCATGCTGTTTAAAGCAGAAAGATTGCTCTTATTGCCATCATCATGAGATGTTCACTTGATTTGAGACTACATGGCTTCTTATAAAAAAAATTGGCATAGAAGCTTATTCCTTGTGCAAACAAGAATTAATTGAAACATTGTCTCACCACATCAATAAAATAGACCATTCCTAATGAGTTGGACGTGTTGAAAAATACAAGTAGTGATTTAAAAAAAAAAAAAGAATGGTCCAGAATGTACTTTTTTTTTTTTTAGAATTCATAAATATGAGAAAAAAAATGTACACATGAAATGCGGTTAATTGAATTGCGGTTAAAAAAACAAACAAACCCAAAACAAAACAAAATTTTAAGTAAAATCTGGATCAAAATGGAACTCAAGAGCTATAACCTGGTTTTCTTAAAATCAGTTGCAAGTTACAAAAGTTGCAATAGCATTTAACGAAAAAAGATCTTATAGCTTTAGACTAGAATGATGAAAAATGATTAAAGATAAATGTTTTTCTTTAGTCCATAGAAAGACCCAATGATCACACATGTTCCACATCGTTTCACTCTGCCCATTTCAACAGTCCATGAACCTTAACCTCAGGAATGATTAGAGGGCATGGTAACAATGCTTCTGAATACTCTTTATACTTAGTTATCATAGTCAAACATGATGTTGAATAGGTGTGCAAGCAGCATTTAAATATATATACACCTTGATTGCAAACATATTTTTAATCTTTGCTTGTTTTCAAGTAAAACTTTGCATTTATTTTCATTAATTTTTTTTTATTGATTTATTTGTTTTTTATTTATTGCATATGAAAATACTTTTAAAATATTTCAAAGAATTTTTCATTAATGCGACAGAAAGCTGGCAGAGAATCCCTTTTTTAATTCTGAAAGAAATATTCAAGCTTCAAGTTTCAAACTACTATACCCTATTAGAGGAAATTTTAGTCTCCTTGGCTCAGATGTGTAGTCTATTTGAATTCTGTAGGGACATACTAATAGTGCAAAAATAAACAATTAGTCTAAAAAGCATCTGAATGAGTTGTCGGTTATGGTAAATTAATTACATGTATTATTATTTTATTTACACTTTACCCAGTACAGTTTGCTGGGGTCAATGTTTGCCAGGGCCTGATCTCGTGACCTGAATTACTTATTCAAGGCTGTTCTATTACTTTTTAGTGGAAAACTAGATGGTTCTTAAAGGTTAAAGAAAAATTGAGACAATCAAGGGGTATTACTTGTGCGTTTCAATAACAGAATGAGGCAAAAAATCTTTCATTCTTTCTTGTTTTCATTTCACCTGTTGAGTTAAAATTGGCTGATTTCTCAGAAACCAGTGTGGTATTTTCTGCTCATAATTTCTACATTTTGAAACAATGCCCCTGCCTCTTTTACTTTGCCAAAAAAAAGGCAGTTTCAGCCTGATTTGTAAGCTTATCAGAGGTGATGAAATTTTAAATTTTGCTTTTGATGTCCAATGCTTTATAGCTATTCACTTTTTTTGAAAAGTCTTGCTGCAAATGTGTTAATAGATCTAGAAAGGGGACCAAAACTCTTGTTTAAATCATTTAACCATGAATGAAACTATATGGTGCTATGAAAAAATTAATTTTCCTGATGCATAGAACCAGAAGTAAAAAAAAATGTATAAGTAGAATAAGCAACCAGAGTACTCAGCTGATGCGACGATGGATGTAGGATCAATTTTTTGTTAATATTACCTGATAATGGGGTTGGATCTCCTCAAATGATCTGGCGGTAATCTATTATTTCACTTTCTTTGACTTCTTTTGCTGTGGTAAAGCTTGGTTACTTATTACAAAGGTATATATATGATAATATCAGTTTAATTCTGAATTATGTTATATAACTTTATTGAATATTCTTCATTTTTTTAAATCACATTGAATGAATCTCTGGGATTTAGATATTCATAGATTGCAGAGCATCAAAGTTTAAAAGTTTGTAAAGCTCATAATTTCTGCACAAAACATTTCTAAGCATAAAAAATGTATGGATATATTCACATTGCACTGATCTGTATCAAGCTGTGCTTTTATTTGTTTTTCATCCTTTACGCAGCTCTGTCTGGAGAATTCCTCAAATAATTTTCTCAACCTAGTTAATCAAATAGGATAAGTATGATATATATATATATATATATATATATATATATATATATACACACAGTTACCTCACTTATATGGAAACTTCAGTTCTAGGACACATAAAGAAAATCTATTTCATTGAAAAACTAATTGTACCATTTCTAAATCATGTGGGGCAGCATTCAATTTTTTGAAAGAAAACATTCAAAATTGTTTCCCTCAATACAGGAAGGAAAATAATCACACTAGTTACATGGCCTAAACCTTATACTCTGTGGCATCTGAGACAGAAAAAGGCTAAAAATGTATTCTCCTGAGTATGGCTGAATTACCATGTGAATAGCAAATGTGAGACCTGGCCTTGTTTACTCTTCTTCTCTCATCTGCATCACAGCTGGCAAATGCCTCATACTAACATTTAGGAGACGGTCTGCTATCTGTGGTATATTTTATTTAGTTCATTGGTAGAAATGTTAGAAAAAGATACATAGTTAGAGTTGGGCTATAACAATGTAGGCCATATAAGTGCTCTATTAATATAGAGAGGAGGTATGTATTGGAAGAATCAGACATGATCATGTTCTATAAGCAAACTTACAAACATCTCACTGGTAATACTCTCATAATCTGAATTCATATTTATTGCTGAGACATGAAGCTCCTACAAAATTTGCCATAATAAATTGATTGCTTTTTTAGTTTTGCAGGGTTTACAGTTATCAGGGTCAATCAATGTAATAAATGTTATTTTAAGATTTGCAGCATTAATTCTCATGGTGTCCGTATAATGTCTGCATGCGTATATGTTTTCATCATGAAATAATCTATGAATTTTTTGTATTCTGTGAGAGTTCTTATTACATCTAATAATCTTGAATTAGGTTAGATGATTTTGAAACAAGTTATTTTAGATATTTAATGAAAAATATAGAATGCTCATCTTAACATCCTGTTTCATTTTTTTTCTTTTAATATCTTATATCCATATTTATCTTTTGAATGAATTCAAACCCATACAATCATGGACATTTTTTAAATAAACTAATAGATTAATTGCAACTTTTTCCCAGAGCTGCTTGAGCTTAAATAAAGTTTTTATTGATGTATAGACGAATGTGCTCTAATGTTACTAAAGAAAGTCAAGTAAAGCTTTCCAGTGTACCTATTTTTGCGTAGCTTAGTTTACAGCCTGTGAAAAAAAGATAAAAGCTGTGATCCCCTCACAGGAAGATGAAGTGAAAATCTGTATAGTTTTATGCCGTTTGCTAAACGTTGAACTTGTTATGCCTTTTTCTGGCATTTTAGTCTGCACCAGCCAAAGATGTTTGCATTTATGAATTTTGGATATTCTTTGATTGCAATATTTTTTCCATTGAAGCACAATGTTTTTCAAATTAAATGGATTATTGCTTATACTTTCCAAAAGAGAAATGGCAAATTTAAACATGATCATTTTTCAAGTTCATTTGTTTAAAATGAAAATTTCCCTTTTGCAGTTAGTATTTGTTAAAATTGATCTTCTTGAATTACATTCCTAAGAAGGCCATCAAAAGGCAACAGAATGTTTTATTTTGAAAATTCAGTTTATTTGTCAAAGCATTTCACATTGTGGAGATAAAAAAAATTGTTGAAATGTTCAATACAAAAAGCTAAATGGTATCCGTTTGATTGAAAACTGTCAGTGAAAATGAAACATCTTAGGTGATAAGACAAATCCCCCATTTAAAAATGGGATATATTTAGGTTCAGACATAAGTATTAATTTTAACAATTTTAGAGATGGTGCTTTAAAAAAATGAGTTGTCAAAAAGCAAATTTGCTGAACAATTTTTAAATATATTAATGTATCACAAAGCGACATTTGAATTGAAAGAGAAATCCATGGGATCAGAATGTTTGATAATGATTGCATTAATCTTATCGTGCATTGTTTTTTAAATTAGTGTATAGACATTTTTGTTGAGTTATCAAAATATCAATTTTATTTGGATTTCATATCAAATGTTGTGATTGAAAACAAAATTCTTCAACATTTTGATGCACTAATTTTTAAATATTTCATCTTTTCTGGAAACAGACTTATTAAATTTGAAACAGTTTCATTTCTCTTTCCTTTATATATTTTTGAAAACTGGTTCCTTTCATTATTTGTTGACTCTATAAGGCTTTGATATTTGACAACTTTTACCTTTTCACAAATCTTATTGGCATCTTGAATGTTTTGACCTCATAAGCAAAGGTTATATGTATTGGATACAATTCCTTTTCCCACCGAACATGGGTTTTCCTTATCTTGTAGACACTTCATTTTATTCTACCAAATATCGCATAGCTGCATAATTGTCATAATATTTTAAAGCCTTTATGCAGACTCTTATTCTTGGTTCTGAATTTTAAAGTTTCAGCCCCTTGCATATACTTCTTTCCAGAAACCTATGAATTTTCCTGTGGCAAGATGACATTAATGAAACTCCCTGATCTTCCCTTCTTTCTACTGTAGTTTATAAGGCTATTAGAGATCTTTTTACCTCCCCTCCTCCATTTGCTTGTCATATGTGCTTTTCTTGTTGATTCTTTGTAAGAGGGACAAGGCTTTTATGTATTCTATTGGGTTTATTGAAACATTTTTTCATGTCCATAGGAAAATGCAAACCAAAGAAACATATTTTAAATTTGGCGGAGAATAGTGTGTGATAGCCAGCCTCAAGTTGGTTAAACTGTTGTCTTCCATTGAAAACTATTTTGCTTTTTTTTTTAAATCAAGCCTGGATTTGATAGTTTTGATTTCTGTCATCATTTAAATTACATTATTTAACAAAAAAAAAGGGGTTATTGTCTTCGTCTGCAGACTACAGAAATAATGCTTACCATCTTTTTGTGACAGTCTTGAAAAAAGCAGAGAAAATTAAACTCATAATATGTTGCTTTACATTTTCACAGTCTGTGGGGAGCTTTTTCTATAAAATGCAAGCATTGCCTGCTACTATATAGGGAACTGAAGAACATTTAGTTGAACTGCTTTCACAATTTAATATCAACATGAGGTTTAGTATGGATAATGTCTGCAAAATTTACGTAAATTCAGCATGCTTAGCACTGTACCACGCAGCACCACAAATATATTCTTTTATCTTGATGAACTACCATATATAGATATATTTGGGTTTGTTTTATTTTGTTGTTTTTTGTTCTTTTTTGCCTTGCTTTATGTCTCATGTCTTGATTTTTATCTATAATTCATTGTTTTTTGTTTTTTTTCTTGCATTGTTTTGAAGAGTGTGTTAATTTAATTGTTTTATTTCCAAGATCTGGACTTATAAACTATGAAAAAAAAAAACCAAGCAACTGCTACTTGCCATAGAATTGTTGCTTTCTAGATAAAGATAATACAATTATAGAATCTGTACGTTTTTTAAGGTTTCAAGTAATGCCCGTCCATTTTAAGCTGAGGCCTGCTATGGAAACAATGCTTTTTTTGTTTCTTATGACACAATATCTCATGCAATCATGTTTAAAGTTTTACTAGTCACAATGGGATATGCTTGGTGTGCTGCTGCATTTTGAGATTTACCGCTTCATTCTCACTATGCTGTGAAATTTTGTGCTTCAAAGTTGTTTTATATTCTAGATATTAGACATTTTAATTAATTGAAATATTGAAGAGTTAGAGGCATTGTAATATTTCCTTCTCTCCTCTCCTCGTTTTGACACTTACGCCTCTCTTCCCTTCCCCCCCCCCTTTTTCTCTCTCTCTCACTCTTTCTCTCTTGGTTCTCTTCCACTTTTCAATTTTTCTCGCAGTAATGGCACTGTTAAAGATATTTACAATTATTTAAGAAAGACAACTAATTTGCCTCTCCCAATCATGCAAATTCTCTTTTGCAAGATCAAATTAGATTTCAAAATGACAGGTTTTATTAAGAAGCCAGCATTGTTTAATGGATTTTTGGAGTCAGGTTAATTGTGAAAAGATTCTCTTTAATTAGGCTACTTTCAAAAGTTACCTGATAAGAGGTAAATAAACTTCCATTTTAATGTCTGTTTGATTCAATAAAATGAAATGAAAGGTGATGATGAAAGTGTAAAAAACAATTTAGATTTATTCTTGCTCTTATTATATAATTATATTTAGATGTGTAAATGAAAGTGAGACATAATGACCATACTAGAATACAAATGTTTTTTTTTTCCTCGTTCAATACTGCCATATCTTACTTTGTCTCAACATAAGAGCAAGTCTCACTTTTTCTTCGCTAGCAAAATTGGCCTGTAGTTGAAGAGGAAACGAAAGGATACTTCACTGTTTTTATTTTGGTTACTGAAGTTCACACTGTTAAGTCTTTATCCTATGGGTGTGTATTTATGGTTTTTTTTTTGTTGTTGTTGTTGTTGTTGGAAGGGGAGTGGTGTGGGGAAAGAGTGAGGAAGGATACTGATTATTTTATGATTTCCAGAAATAAGGTCTTCCTAATGACTGTATAAAACATTTCTAAAAATTTTTAGAGTAGAAATTATTGCTAATATTATGAATGTATTTCATTCATCATTGTAATTCTAATTATACATTATCATTATGGATGTCAGTAGAAGTACTAATACATTTATTATTATTATTATTATTATTATTATTATTATTATTATTATTATTATTATTATTATTATTATTATTATTATTACTAATACATTTATTATTATTATTACTATTATTATTATTATTATTATTATTATTATTATTATTATTATCATCATCAAGCTCACAAACATCAATGTCATTAATATTGTAATTATTACATCCAATATAATCATTATGATCCTTTTTTGCAGATGCCATTCTAACCTCCTTCCATCCATAAATTATTGATATTAATCTTATTTTCTGCTTAATAGCATATTTTTTCTCTCCTCTTGGATGATGGTTGTAGTTTTCAATTATTTAACCTTAACTTTTAAGCTTTTTCTTGAAAAAAAAAGGTCATTGTTTGCAGACCCATACATTATTACTCCTCCACTGAAATAATTGTCTCTAGGGTTATGTTGAATGTCCAGCCTACCTGTTGAAATAAAATGTAGGGATAAAAGCATTGCCTTTTAGTTTCATTCATTTCAAAGGATATTATTTTGTTGATGAAAATCAATAATTAATACAACGTGTTTTTGAGAGAGAGAGAGAGAGAGAGAGAGAGAGAGAGAGAGAGAGAGAGAGAGAGAGAGAGAGAGAGAGAGAGAGAGAGAGAGAGAGAGAGAGAGAGAGAGAGAGAGAGAGGGGGGGGGGAAGCAAAACCACACTTGGAGGATCCAAAAGGACGCGTGTGTATCTATAAATAGTATAAGACAAGGTCTAAAAGGAAATAGGTACACAACTTTATAGTTAATAATAATAGTATTATTACTGACGAAGCTTACAAAGTGAAAAGTTTATATGTTAAATTGATAATAGTTTTGTTATTTTTTTGTCCCGTAATTATAAGTTTTGTGCCTATTTCCTTTTATACCTTGAGAGAGAAAGACAGACAGACAGAGACAGTGACGTTATGACAGAGAAATACATTGCAAACTAATTTGAGATAAGCAGGTTTAGGGACCACAGTCATAGTAAATGTATAAGGGTTTTGCGAAATATTAACTTATATTATTTAGCGAACAGTCTTGTTAGTCAAAGAACACAATCGGCTTTTTTGTTGTTGATATCTTATATATTGTATACTACAATGTTTTATCAGAAAGAATATTCGTACCCCTTCCATTTTAGGGCATTTTCGTTGTATTCTCTTATCAGCAGATAGCTCCGTAGTGAGAATACTGGGTTGACAACATAGAAGATCTGTGTTAGGACTGTCTAGCGATTGGATTGGATCCTATCCGCAACAATATGGCATTTATAATTTAGTTATTATCTGTGAGTGTGAATTGCAAACCCCCGTCATACCAAACGTCCAAATGTTACACTAAACATTAAGACGGGGTAAAAGTGCAGTTGAAGTAAAAACGGCCTTTTTTTCATTTTCTTTACTTAGCTTTGCAAGTAAAACAATATATGAGGTGAGAACAACAAGACAAAACAAAACAAACTGACAAGCATTTGGAAATTTTATGTACACCTGATCCCTATCACACCCTTCTCAAATTTCGGTCTCCTCTCAAGATAAGAAAGATCTCTACCCATCCCCACCCACCACCTAGTTTTTCACTCCTTTTTATTGTATTGGGCTTCCATTCACCCATACCTCACCGATCACGATTAATGTTATCGATCGATTGATCTGTTCCCCCCGCTGCCGTCAGTCCCCCGTGGATCAATAACTACCCGTCCCTAGTTAGGGAGTCCCCCCTCTCTCTTCAGAGGACCCAGGAGCTTTCCTTGTGACTGCCTCCACACAAAAGACGCCTGTCGTGTTACCCACTAGAGGACTGGCTTTAGGACGAATCCTACCTTGAAAAGCAAAAGAGGGAGTACCTTATCGTCCTCCCCACGAACCGTGTGTTTTAAGTGCTTAAGAAAATAATTTAACTAAGCCTATGGGATCTGTCTGTCTGCGCGCCCCTTAAAATTATCGGGGTTAACGTTTTGTCTCTACGAAGATCTGGATCTAGATCTATATGAATGCACACTTTATGCTATGGATATAATTACGTTTCTTCGAACGTTCAAAATGTGCCAGACTTAGTAGGTCTACCGGACAAGGATAGTTACACAAGATAATCGGAGAAATTTTGGCAGATCTTTTATTTATTGATGAGAAAGAACAAACAGTCTTTGTCCATCTATGAGCATTTTTCGTTTCATCCGATTTTGTTAAAGTCCTCACCGATGTGCCAGAATGGTTTTAATTCTCACATTCATGATTCAATATAAAAACAAAAACTTGAGAAGAAAGATGTCAAACGGCAGTAGTTCATTATATAACTCTCTCACGAATGGACTAACGATTTCTTGTTAATGTAAGTATTCAAGTTGTTTTTAGAATGGATTTTGATTAATTATTTAATATAACTTTTTTGCAAAGCTTAAGCAATAATAATCACCAGTAACACGGAAAAGTCTATTACTTATGTGCCTCAATAATTTTTGTGTGTGTATATACATAAAAATTGTATATTTGTCCATCTGTAAGAATATTTTTATCTAGAACTCCTATCTATCTATCTATCTATCTACCTACCTACCTACCTATCTATCTATCTATCTATCTATCTATCTATCTATCTATCTATCTATCTATCTATGTATCTATTAATTTATCAATCTATATATTTATCTATATAATGTAAGATTTTACTTACATGTCGCAACATGGAAATGAAGGTGAGATTTTATAAATATTAACTTTAAAAGCTTTTTTTAGTCGAGCATTTCAATCATTGCTACAAGATACATTATCTATCTATCTACCTGTATTCTGTTTATTTCTTAATTGTTCGAAGTCGCAAGTCAAGGAGTGTCTCTTTACAAATGTTTGGGTAGAGTTCTTAAGATGGATCAGTAACTAAATCCCTAATCAGACATGAAGATTAATGAAAGGTTTTATTTCCCTCATGGTCTCTCTTGTTTTATCTCGTTTTCGAGTTTCATCTTGTCAATAAAGCCTGCCTTTGAAGAGATTCTAAAATATCGAGCTTACTCTTTGCCCCAAGGGAATTCCAATTGGTTGCTTTCCTGTGCTCACAATTCCTTATAGACAAAAAACAACAACAACAACAACAACAACAGCAGCAGCAGCAGCAACAACAACAACAACAACAACGACAACAACAACAACAACACCAACGCAATGTTGAAACAAATGGATGCCTTTTTTTTCCACCGCCGTAGTCGTTTTATTTTTGCTCTCTTTGAATGTTATCTTGTCAAGAATTGTCAGCTATAAAAGTTTGTTTTGATGAGAACTTTTTCTCACATGGTCGGCCCTGCATATATATCATACATTTTATTCAAAGGTCAATGTTTTGCACTAAGGGTGAGGTGCATTTTCCCTTTTGTTAGCGCTTCATGCTGTTTAACAAAATGAAAATGCATGTTACTATGCACTTTATTCTCTTCGCTATCGATTTTTGTCGATGACAAAGCACAGTTCGAGGAGTTCCCATGCCATGAATTTTCCAAATAGGTGAAAGAAACAAAAGACAAAAGACTTCTATAGAGCTCCGCGTAAATGCCTTCTTGACAAAAATTTGGAAGAGAAAAAGAAAATTCCTGCGGAAGAAATCGATTCAATACGGTTATCGATTTCTTTGAGCAATAATACACGATACCAATAATGTGATTCTTATTGACATAAATGTATCAGATTTACAAAAATGATATTTGACATTCATTTTCAAATATGGGTTACATTATTGTTTTTTTTCCATTGACAAAATCACGGAGCGAAATTAATTGATATTAGTACCGGTAAATAAGGAATTAAAAAAAAAAAAAGCAAAAAAATTGGTTCTGTAAGAAATATTTTCAAATAAATGTACAAGTGAGGCAATAAGAAAAAAGGAAACATCATTCATATATAAGAAAAAATATTTCATAATTTTGTATTTTTTTTTTTTTGTCTATAACGGGTTGAGCTTTTTTTTTAAATAGTTTGAACCACTTTGTAGGCTGTTAATGGATTTCACCAAGCTAAAATTTAAAACGTTTTAATTGGAGAACTAAACTCATTAAAAAAACTCATTAGAAAATTAAAAAAAAAAAAAAGAAATTTTAGAAATCCCCACATAAATATAAACAAAAAAAATTGTGCAATAAAAGCAGAAACTGAAGTGCATCGAAAAATAACTACAGCAAGCCCAATCAATCACTGGCACGGGATCAATGAGGCCCTGGCCTCGGGCTGTAAAATCAAGCCAAACAATAATTGAGGGCATGGAGCCCGACACGACAAGCTGGTTTCAGCCGACACAATCTCAGATTTCAAATTGATTCTAGTCGCGATCGTAACTGTTCATCACTTTCAGCCTGAAACTGTTAGTATAGTATCAGGGGTATAATTGGATGAAACAAAAAGCAAATTAAACAAGATTGAACTTGAAAAAAACTTTTTAAACAATATTTATGTTAACTGTCATATGGTTTAATAAAACTGCCCGAAGCTTTAACGAGTGTAGTTTTCACTCGAATACTATCTGATCTATCTCAAACAATGAACTTCAAACATTTTTAAATATAAGCGCGATATACAAATTATCGTCCCTTTGCTAAGATTAAAAATGATTTTATTCGAAGAATTATTTGCCTCTAATCTCCTGAGGCAGGGATTGCCCAATACTGGTCCTATAAAATGCACACTTCCCCTAAATTGTATGAATATAGAATGCTTTTCTTCCAAAGTCTCTTAAAATGAGTGGGGTGGGGAGGGGGAGGTGGACAAATTTCGATCACACAAATAGATGCAAAGATAATTAAAAATAACAGTGCAAAAAATAGTTAATAGGTCTATCAATACAAGAATCTTAATTCATTTTCTCTCGGCTGCTTCCATTAAAAAATGTGAAAATGATGTCTTCTCTTGAAAAAAAACATCCATAAGTAAAATCGTGTATAAAGATTCAGTTGTATAATTATGTACAAATATTTATGAGACAAAATGTTAAATCCGGTAAAACTAAGTTTGTCCATTAGAATAAATAAGAAAAGATGCGCCGTATATTTTTAACCATTCCACCTGCTAGTTCTATCAACCCTGAAGTCCGGGCAATTACATTTTTTTGTTGCTTTATTTGCATTAAAACTCAGTCATGTCTTGTATACCTTTTATGTTATTTTCAATCCACTAAGCGAACAGCTTTATAGGACTTCCTGTGTATAGGACTTATCTTAAACCTTACTATCTTACGACCAATTGAACGCGCCCACAAACAAGTCTAGTAATTTTTCGATTTGTCCTGTTCCCCTTAAAAAAAAAATAAAAGCGACGGATTTGCACTCATATGTAAGAGTGACACTTTGTTATGAGTTCATTTAAGCAGATAGAATTAGATATCATTACATAATTCCTCATGGACTTTATTGGTGCTGTGATATGCATTATCTGAAATGAATTTTACAAACCTGCAATAGATACAATGTTATTTGAATGATTATTAATCGTCTTTGAAGCCTTTTATAGTAAACCCTATCTTTAGTTTTGAAACACCCGAACAAGCACAGGATACGCATATGATCCCCTATAAGGCTACTATTAGCCTGCGAAATAAATCTTAGTAACTCTGGTTAATCGGTCATACACGGTGATGATCTGAACAACTGCATTAACTTGAAACTGAAATTATACAGAACAGCGCTTGCAAGTTTCGAATGTATTTTGTAGTTAACTGGATTAGCCTCTTATTTGGTCTATATCTTACTTTTCAGAATCTACAAAAAAAAATCCTTTTGATTTGAAGTTTATTCGAACAAAACAAAACAAAACAAAAAAAAAAAAAAAAAAAAAAAAAAAACCCAGAAAAAAACCGACTTAAGATTAATATAATATCAAATTTTTTTTTCAAAGATTCTAAATTATCTTCATATTTTGTTATTCGTGGACCACGAGACCTAAACGCGGCCAATTTTCACGATGGATTAAATAGATTTCACAACACTTGATATGAATTTGTAAAGTCAATACAATAAACCAGAGATAGCCATGCTTTCAGCCATATCCTTTTTTAACGGGAAGATAACCACACGATATAACAGATGGTAGACTTTTTTTGAAATAGTTTGTTTTCACCTTGAGAAAAATTCGTTATATAAAACAGGCAAAAAAACAAAAAAAACAAAAACAGCAACAACTAACAAACAACAAAAAACAAACAAACAATAAAAAAAATAAATGCAACCGAAAACAAAACCGAACGAAAACGTAAATAGTGGAATTAGATGGAGAGGTTATAATAATTAGTTTTGCATGAAGTGGTAAAACCATATGAAGAGACGAGAACTTCTTTAGATAATAAAAATATAGTTACATTATTTTAAACTATAAGTTTGCCACGGTTATTGTTTTACTTGCATTTTTATTGAAAAAAAAGGAAAAAGAAAACTTGTAAATAATAATTTTTATGTCAAGTTTTTTTTCCCCAGGGATGGCAAATCACATCCATGTATGGATGACCGAAGAATCAACAACACTGAACAAAGGAAAGAAAAAAACAACCAAAAACCTAATAATCATCAAACGTTCATGTTTTCCTTCGTCATTATAACGTTCAGACTATTAAGACTCAAATGTTGAAGTAAAAAATTTTTAACTGATTGGATATATTTAGCTTTTAAAGAAAATTTATTGTCATCTTCCATTACGGATTGAGGTCGGCATTAATAGATGCGTGAAAACTTCACGCTGCTGCGTAACCCTTGCAAAAATCATTTGCTTAAGATCGTTGGAAAGTCATTTTCGTTTATTAATACTGCCCTTGTACTTCGATCTTGGTCATTACGACTATAATACTTAATTTATTAAAAAGTTGAAAGCGCATAACAAATTAACGTGAACTGCACCCGTCACTAGGACTACGCTATTATCGTTTAAACACGAATTTGCCGCCAATCTGTTTGGAGTTGGTAGTTCACTGACTCAAATTCTGAAAATCGCGACCATTATTTATCTCACTTCGGTAGAACTTGGAATGCAAATATTTTATTTAGCACATCCTTTTGCATCACCTACTCTTAATATCAACCTTCGAATGGTCGAGTCAAACTTGATTTTCCTAAAAATAAAACAATCTTACATTCCTTATCATTCGGAAATGCACCACTCCCACCCCTTTTTTACTCTCTATTTTCTTGTTCCAACGCCACGCCTTTTTTCATTTCTTTTTTAACTATTTCTTTCCGCCTGATTAGCACGTAGTGGTGTAGATTGTAATTCTTAACAGACTTGCTTCACACAAACACATTTTTTTCTGTTAATTCAAACAATCTTTTCTTTTATATACATCCCAACTGCTTGGACCTTGTGGTCAACAAAATGATATAACGGTAGCCCAGGCTGTTTGACCACTTGTCAATTGCCCTCACAGCTTTGATATACAGCTCCCTCAATCTTTCGAGAGAACGAAGCTTGTACACGATCTTATCTACGTGCTTTGTGAGGAATGCCGAATACTACTACTTGGTTAACCAAGATACGTCGATTTGTTGAAACACAGCTCCGAATTATTCCCGCCTCCCGTGTCTCGCTAAGAGTGGTGGGTTTTCCGAATAAACCAACAACAGTATAAATCATGAAAATTTATAAGTTCCAATAATTAGGGTTTATTTGATAAAGTATATTGTTAGCAACAAGATTTAATTAATCTACAAAATTTATCAAAGCTCTTCAGATAAAATCCTTGATTCATGACGTAGTTTTGGAGTGCTTCGTGCAATACACCTTTAGGCAAGAGATATGTGAAAATTTCCCTGCTCTATCTATGAAAGCTGTTCTGCCTTGGGCATAAAACCTTCATAGAGCTTGTTGTGACACTAAAGGTCGGTGTCAGGTCTTGTTAAGACATTGTTGTATTGACGCAAAGAGATATTGGGAATTAAGGGGTCTAGCCCAATCGAAATAACAAGCGATTTACGATGGCACTCAGTGACTGTACTTTCCTTTACAGGCACTGTGTTTAGAAAGAAGCATGCAGCTATAATGTCTTAGATCGAGTTGCGAATTCCGACGGTGCAAGGTTAAAAGTAGAAACAAAAAAGTGTTCAAGAGCTAAATCGTTAACGATTGCAGTTTCAACTTTAAAATAAAGGGAGAACTATGCACACACATCCACAAAAAAATAAATAAAAAAGGTCGTTCTATAATAGCTCAGTATGTGTCGGAGCGTCGTCAGATAAAGGGAATCGGAATGCCATATAGGTATGTATATTAAGCTAAATTCTACAGATAGAAAGATAAGGGGGCCAATAAAGAAAGAAGGAAAGATTTGGTAATGCAATGCTTGCCTTGCTTTGTTTGTGACTTTCTCTCTATAACCAGAAAAAAGACCTCTCCTCGAGTAGACAAATACACCAAGTATCAGCGGCATAGAAAGATATGAAAAAACAAACGACGACCCTCGATCTAGATCAAGTACTTTGTTCATAATCTTAAACAGCCGCAAAGCTTTTTTTTTTATTTGAGAGTCCTATTACAAATATTCACTTTTTCTATAATACTCCTGATAAAATTTTTTCCCCAGCTTTATTAATAATTGATAAGCATTTTGTATGCCATGCCCAGACAGACCTGAAAACAAACACAGATACACATTGACACAAACACATACATCGTCGTACTTCACTTGAAAGATTGTTCACCACTTTTAAAAAGCAACCGCAGATGAGCACTTTAATCGGTTCTTGGAATTATTTCAAAATATATATATAAGATGACAATTGATTTTTTTCAAAAGGTAAATGTTATACAAGTCCAGCTTGAGGTCCTCATTCGACCGAATCAGTTTAAAACTTTTTATATCAACATCTGAGTCTTACTCGTCTAAACATTATTTTGACAAAGGAAACCATTTGAGGATTATATAAGTTCTTTGTTGTTGTTTACTTGTGTTGCTTCTTGGGTTATCCATACAAGGATGTTATCTGCATGCCCACGAGAGAAAAATCTTGACATAAAAATTAGTATTTCCTAGTTTTGAATTTTTTTAAAAATAATCTGCAAACGTGAAAAAAAGATTATGGCAATTTAATCTTAAAATTCGCTGAAGGATTCCGGGGAAAAAGGGTCAAGTGAGACGTCTGGTGTGGGATATAATGAACCCATAGAGGCATACTCGAATCTCTTGTAACCTAGCATTGATCTGGCCAAAAAGATGTTTTGCTACAGATGAGCAACATTTTTTTAGAATTTCAAGAAATGAACATTTTTTAACCAAGCCCTTGATTATGTCACTCACAGATAAAAAGACAAAATTTGAGAACAAGAAAAGAAAACAGTTTTGAATGAGTTTTCAACTGGAGATTTCAAAATTGAAATCTTTGCAAGAAAAAAAAATTTTTTTGAAGCCATAATAGGAAACTTCCTGTCAGCTCATCCACATAACATAAACAAGCCTAGCCATATGGAGGAGAAGCAGCCATGCCAGCTCGCTATGGCCTCCGCTCCACCACAGGATTGATCAGGAAATGAATACCCGCAGATCTGATTGGACCTTGGTCATCCAAGGGTGAAAATCCTTAGATTATGATGCTGTTCCCGAATTTGTAAAGGTGTAAATCAGGATCTGGTTACAGGGATTAATCTCACTTAATCTTTTCTAAACAAGAGTTTAAAATAATTGAGAAAAAAAAAAAAGCCCTTTCCCCAACATCCAGGGAAATGAGTGTACACAATCCAATTAATAGAAACACTAGCAGTCGTCGCGGTGGTATTATTATAACAGTGCAATTTCAAATGTTGTACAACATCACAATTGCCAGCATATTCTAGCTCTTTTTTTTCAATTCTGGTTGTGTTGCCGTCTTATATCTAGGTTCTTAAAATCAACCTAAGCCTAAACATTCTAGATAAAGGTTTCTTCGGCAAAAGTTAGCTTGAGATATTTTATGAAAATAAATATATCTAGAATCAAGTTTGACTTTGAAATGTTATCTTCATTCTTTGGACAAAGAGAATGGATTTATTCAAAGAGTTATTGCGTTCCATGTTTTTTTTTTTTTGGTTGTATTTTTTTTTGACAACCCATGAAGCAATAGCGTCTTTACTGAGAAACCTTCACCGAAAGCACGGACGCCACTACCAATGTTCAGAGAATCGTAAATTCAAGTAAGAAAAGTGTTAGAGAACTCGTATAAAAGGAGAAAAAGGTGTTTTACAACAAAATGGTTTACAGACGTCTTCCAAATTAATGCCAATAATTGTTTGGATAGCTCTCTGTGAAATTTTATTGTGGATTTAGACAGATCTAGTTTGTTTTTTAGAAGAGCAATTTCAAATTTACTATTAGGCAATTGTGTCCTACCCTCTTCCTCCAAAGATTTATGAGATCAAGCAAAATATCCACTGGAACAACGTGACATAAGATTAGTTGCCGTAAGAGTGCATCTATGATCAAAATAATCTAGCAGTTGGGCCAAGCACTTCTGCATTCGCATTTCATATAAAAATTCAATAAAAGACCTTAAAGTTTGATTCTTCTTCAATAGAAAAACATTTGACCAGCCTTCTTGGAAATTTTTGTAAGGATTTGCATCGATTATTTCAACATTTCAGGACATTTTCTACTTTGCTAGATCCAGTTTCCAAATTTATATCTAACTTTAAATACTTGGTTCTGGTCTTCACCGTCATCATGGCGAAGCATCTATTTACCGTCAGGTGTACAGAGAATAAGACAGACAAATATTATTGGATGAAGCTAAGAGGTTGGTTCAGTAAGTATGTTCGGTTGCGTTCATAATAACCAAGAGGGTTCGGATGCTTATACATTTAAACCGCATTCAAGTTTTCAAGGATGGTTCGTGGCTGGTGGGGAGGTTTGACATGCGTTGAAACGAATTTTTCTTTTCCTTTTACCCCTTGTAATTTTCCTCCTAGAAGCATAACATGCCCAACAAAGGGCTTTGTTCAAACTTTGTTTCAAAACCCTTTTTTTTTTTAGAAAATTAGAAAGGGTACTTGAAACTTGATAGGGGAAATGAGAAGCAAAATCAATGTACTCTTCCAACAAAATTAATATTTTATAGCTGCACATGCTGTCTCTCAGTCAGAACAAAACTGTCTTTTTGGCCACGTGTAATGAGAAGTAATAAAAAAAGTGTGTTTTTGCGTCGTGGTTCTCAGACTGATAAACGATAATTTTTTATCTAATCTTCTTGTTATGTCCTTTTTACTTGTATTCTTCTCATTTTTGTTTGAAGGTTTTCAAATACAGTTTATGATTAAAACGAATTGTTTTGGGGATTCGGGTCAAGTTTATGCCGTCCAATTATAATGTTAGTTTGGTGTAAAAAAAAAAAAGGGTTGCATATTTGCGAAGCACTTAATAAATACTGTCTTTACAGACTTTTGTTAAAGAAGATTCAATCTTTACATACGGTACCACATGCTTTTTGAACAGTCACACTTTTATGATTACTGCGAAAGAACAATTTGTTCTCTACAAGTGCACAATTTAGGTTTCGCAGATGTTAAAAAGTGAATGTATGTAATCAAATCCAGACTTGTACATTTCCCCCTGTATGCTGTTATAAAGGTCTGCATCAAAAGAATGAAATGTGAAGCCTTGAGTGGTAAAAAATAACTATAGCCCTATTTTGTTTATGGCAAAGCGTGTTCTGTGTTCGATACAGATGGAAGTATTTCACTAAACTTTGTGGGCTAGAATTGAAATTTGGGCTTGGCACTTGCCCAGTAAATTGCAACGTGAAGACATTATCAGAGAAATGGGATTTAGAACATCGGTAATGCTTTTGGGTAACATGAAAATTTGTCTTTGGAATAAAAAAAATTGAAAAGAGACGAACAACGGACACACTGAAAGAGACTAGAAGGGTGGGAATATAAGACTGCAAATGTTAGGTATCAAACTTAAATTATTATAAGCGTTAGGTCAGGAAGTTAGACATAAATGGAATAAGAGAAAATGAGGGAGGTAGAGAAAGACAAAAGGAAGAAAACAGGAGAGAGATAGAGAGAGAGAGAGAGAGAGAGAGAGAGAGAGAGAGAGAGAGAGAGAGAGAGAGAGAGAGAGAGAGAGAGAGAGAGAGAGAGAGAGAGAGAGAGAAACTCTTTAAGATATAATAAGATGGAAAATTAATTGTATAAGCCTGCGAAACTTAAATTACAATAATAGCTGAGCTTCGTTGAGCTCATATTAATTGGAACCGCACTCTATTTTGTAATCACAATGGGCATAGCAGAGGCCACATTAAACTTGGCTACCGATATAGGCCTACTACACAGACCTGCGATGACGCTCAACGAGATCACTAATAACTCATGTTAATAGTTTTTTTGCTCCAATTTATTTAAATAGAAATTAAAATTATTTCACTTGTAAATTTTTTCCAAAGTGCTCTTTGAGACAAGTCTGTATTACACTCATTATGAAATTTTGTTATCGCACTACTTACTAGAAAGGCAAATGTCTAAACTTATTCTTTTCAAACCGCTTCGTGCGATGTATAAAATTATGCTTCAAATAGACTTGAACTAATATTAAAAAAAGATAGTTTAGCAAAGCAGTTCGAGATAAGACGACTTAAAAGCGTGATGATTGGGAAATACGGATTCGTATTGGAAAGTAATAAGGAGAAGGACTGAGAGAGAGAGAGAGAGAGAGAGAGAGAGAGAGAGAGAGAGAGAGAGAGAGAGAGAGAGAGAGAGAGAGAGAGAGAGAGAGAGAGAGAGAGAGAACAACAGATAGATAGCAAAAAGAGAATAAAGGTTAGAAAATAAATAATAAAAACCGTTTGCCTGATCACCGTGAATTCTCGCTTGATTTCCCAGCATACCCATTACAAAGTTATACGCGAGATAATTTGAAAGGTTGAGGCCTCATATTGACTCCTCTATGCCGAAAGCCTAGACAGTTAGGGTTTTAGATTTTTATTTAAAATATGACTTTGCGGAATAATAATTATGATTCACACAGAACTTGGATATAAACGGACAAGACTGTTGAAAACTCAAAACAACCGTTTATTCCGATCTTCCAATGATGAATGATCATCCACTTCACTTTTAATAGTGAAGAGTTCCTCCCATACAGGCTTGCCAGATAGGCATTTGGAAACAATACAACAATTTACAAATAAATAAACTCATACAGACAAACAATTCTGAATATGCATGCAAATAGATATATTTATAATAGCTTTAGATTATAATATAGACGCACTAACAGGATCTTTAGATCGTATAAGGCCGACATGAAATTGATAGATTTGGTGATTTAAAGAAATAAAATAGTTAGAGGATAGATAAAATGATAGTTAGGTAGATGAATAGACATAAAAAATAAATAGACAAAACTACAGGTAATAAGATTTTTTTAAAAGTTATTAAATTGATTAATAAAAAATAATAAGATCTTCATAAAAGAGAGAGAGAGAGAGAGAGAGAGAGAGAGAGAGAGAGAGAGAGAGAGAGAGAGAGAGAGAGAGAGAGAGAATGTAGAAAGAGATAAAACATAAAGGTAAACGAAAACCTTTAGAGAAATGTTTCTATTACAAGGGAAGAGTAAAGGATACACGAAAAACGTGGGTTCGTTTTTTATAATTAAAGATTAAAAACATTATTATATCGATAAAAAACCCCTACTTTTTTAAAATGCATCACAGTAACGTAGCAATATCAATAACCTAATTTGATGTACAATATGATAACAAACAAAACAAAACGATTTAAAAAAAACAAACAAAAAAACAGTATAATGCGACGGTTATAGAAAAAAGAAAGTAACTACAACCAATTGATCAGACAGAGGGCATACTATAGCACTGACTTGTGACCAGTCGAGGCTACCAACGGTCAATGAAGCTGAAAGGTGTGTGTTTATGGAGGAAGTCGGGTAAGAAAGAACATTGTTACTGTTAGACCAACGGAAGGCAATTTATATTTTTTTCCCGGGTTTGGAATCGCACTCGCAACCTAACAAACCAATCTACCGAATAATCCATGAACGTTACGTGTGTCTCACACACGTCGGGAAACGTCTGATATTCCTTATTTTAAAAAAAAAATCCTGTAAAAAGCCCAATGTAGGAAATGATAAAAACAAACTTAAAAGCTAAAAATGCGGAAAAGGAGGTAAAACGAATAATGTAAAGGAAAATTGGAAATTTTTCATTGTATCCAAATGCCATGATTTCTACTATCAAGCTCTCCTTTCCCCATGCCTGCCACCAAACTATAATTATGACGTCTGCAAAGTAAAATAAAAAGTATGTAACATAACATTAATAATTCTGTTTGTTGCTTTTCATTATTTGATCGATTGATATAGATCCAGCCCGATCTCAACAGGTGACCTCATGACCTTCATATATATATATATATATATATATATATATATATATATATATATATATATATATATAAGTGCGGACTATACGGCAGTTATCTAGGGCTGAATCGAAAATTGCATTAAGGACACAAATCGAGTTTAAGGGTCTTATTCAGAGAGCCGCAAGAGATAAGTTGATATTATTCAATGTTTTTGCTTTTCCAAGCACCTACATATAATTCTAAACCTCAGAACTTTAAAAAATTCCTGGGTTTTAAATTCGAAATCGATCGAGAACTGAGGCATTCCAAGACAGTTTCACAGAGAGAAAAAAACCCAACATATATCGCCCGTCTGTCTATTAGTACAGGCCAGCGGCTGTGTGTTTGCTAGGGCTTCTGGAGAAAGGCTAGAGCTAATGGGTTGCTAATTACAGCCGGCTAGCGGCCACTAAAGCAAGGGGAAGGATAAGTGGATTATGTCTGTTTGACAATGTGTTTCTAGACATGCAAGGACATCCGTCTGAGGTGGACGGGACTAAAGGAAAGTGACAAGGGAACCGTGGAGAATAACATTAGAAAGAGTGAAAGCGATATGTTAAGTTTTGTAAACATACACATACAAAATGAGGTGTGTGTGTGTGTGTGTGTGTGTGAGAAAGCCGGGAAAGGAGTTTCCAAAGGCAATAAAGAATTTAAAGTGCGGACCTATGTACTAGTCATAAGTTTGTTATTCTTGCGAACAAACCTTCATGTTGCCTAGATCAGATAGGAACTCCTTAAGTTTCTTAGAGACAGACCCAATCGAAGGTGGTTGTTCTTTTCTCGTTTCCTGGACCTTCTTTCAAAAATAAGAAAAAAATGGCATGTGGAATATAAAACTTAATAGGTGATTACCCTAAGAAAAATAGATGACCTAATAAGCTTTACAACTTGGAAGAGACAAATGAATTTAACTCTCTTTTCCTCCAATATTGTTTTTATTTACATGTATTTAATTACTTTTTATTTATATATATATATATATATATATATCTAAATAAAAAGTAATTAAATACATTTTTTTTTTCAATACAAAAAGACATTGGTAAAAAATGTTACTTATAGGTGTAAGACATAGTTCTTTCCCATTTTGGTAGCGTCGAGAAACAGTAATGAAATGCAAGGGATTGTAATTAAGGAAACAGAAAATGTATAACACTGCAAGTGAATTGGAATGCAGCAATTTTTTAAGACCAGCCCGTTTTATTAAATATGAAAAGAATTGTGCCTTGGAAGGAATAAAAAATATAGAAAGATTAGATAAACAAACCGATAAAAAGAGACAAACTGACAGACAGATAGATAGATATATCGATAAAGATAGATACACCGATAGATAGAAAAACTGATGGTCAGATAAATCGATGAATGAGTAAATAGATAGGAATATAGATAGCGAGACAGACGAATATAACTGAAGTAGGTAAAAAGATCCATATGTACTGGATATATACAGGGAGGAATAAGCAGATAAATAGATAGAGATATATATTTTAGAAAGAGGCGAGGAAAATAAAACAGAAAGGAACAGAGACAAACAGAGAGAGAGAGAGAGAGAGAGAGAGAGAGAGAGAGAGAGAGAGAGAGAGAGAGAGAGAGAGAGAGAGAGAGAGAGAGAGAGAGAGAGAGAGAGAGAGAGAGAGAGAGAGAGAGAAAGTATTGACGTTAGCAAACGTTGACCTTAGTATTTAAACAAACTCACTCCAATCATTCAAATAACTTTTCATCGACCTGTAATAATTTCATGAACTTATTTTGCTGGGTATTAAACGTCGCGCGTAGAAAAGTTGTGCCACTGGGCAGCTCTATTCATTCTCAAGTCTGGTCAAAGTCTGTTTTATAATTATCATCTGCAATGTAAAATTCCGTGTCAAACAAGACCTTAGGAGCGGCTTTTGTGGTTGAAAACGACAGTTTAGTGGGATCCTATGTATAAAATTATTATTAATGGTTTTCCTTAAAAAAAACGCGATCAACAAAAGGGATGACATTTTGTCATTTGTTTTGTTTTGTTTGTTTTCCTCATTTCATTTCATTTTATGCGTTTACACAACAGCTAGTCTGTTGAAAAGCATTTCTTTTTCCTTTTGACATATTTCCTTAGTGTTCCGCTGAAATAATAATATTTCTAGGGGGCTCAACATCTCCTCTGTGTGCCTACACAGTTCAGGGATAAGAAGCTCGAGATCTTTTAAACTCCAATACATGTCGGGCCTTAATATCAATCATATAGACAGAATGGAGGAATGTCAAATAATCCGCAGCAGGTCTAATAAATGAGAGCGTGTTGCAACATGATAATAAACCAACATTCTTTTACCATTCGGAATCAAACTATTTTAAGCACGATGAAATGATTTAGAAAGGGCAAAGATTATGGTTCCTTGGGGTGAGAGCATTGAATCACCACGAGGCACAGTGGCAAAAAAAAAAAAAACAATGCAAAAAAAAAAAACAACAAAAAAAATAAAAAAAACTGACATTCATTTGAGACCCGCTGAGTATTTTCAATGCATCATGTGCAAGAAACATTAATTTTATCGAGACCGGGTCCCACGATATTAGGTGCCATTCTCGGTAATCCGTGCTACCTCGAGCCAATCAGGAATCACACGTAGGATGAAAATATCCAACACAATGTCATCGAATCAAACAGTTTAGTGGAGCCTGAGTTCTGAATAATAAGCAACAATAGATGTTGCTCTCCTCTGTTGATTCTTCTCTTGCTGTTGATGCTGTTATAGCTTTTGTTGTTGCTGTTGCTGTTTTTGTTGTTCGTCTTTTCCTTCTAGTTCTCCTTCATACAGCCTCTCCTGCTTCTACTCCTCCTCCTCCTCCTCCTCCTTCTTCTTCTTCTTCTTCTTCTTCTTCTTCTTCTTCTTCTTCTTCTTCTTCTTCTTCTTCTTCTTCTTCTTCTTCTTCTTCTTCTTCTTCTTCTTCTTCTTCTTCTTCTTCTTCTTCTTCTTCTTCTTCTTCTTTCTCCCCTCATTTGCATCCCTCTCCTCCTCCTTCTTCTTTTACTAAAAACGGGTTTACTTTTCAACGTGCTAGAGATTTTCTGCTGTGATTGCCATTTTTGTTTCCTGCCCTAAAAAGGCGTTTCAACTTTGTCAAAGGAAATATGCAGTCATAACCTAGAGTTTGACTTATTGCTGTGCGCTGTCAGAGGGCCTATAATATTGGCAGGTTTTTGAAAGGATAAACTACACCATGTAAACATTTCCCCCTCAACAGTCTATTGAGGCCTAAAATTTATTAGACATATATAGGGTTATGAGGGACTCTATAAACTTACTGATATATAACGATACGCTTGGATAAATTCGAAGTATGAAAAGATCAAAGGGTTCGGCTGAGGTACATAAATATTATTACCACAAGAAACTCTTATCATTGTGAAAGTTAATAGATCAAATTGAAAGTTGACACAAAAAAAAAAAAGCGGAAGGATGAAGGAGAAAGAAAGGAAGGAAGGACGAAAGGAGACTGATAGAGAGAGAGAGAGAGAGAGAGAGAGAGAGAGAGAGAGAGAGAGAGAGAGAGAGAGAGAGAGAGAGAGAGAGAGACAGACAGACAGACAGACAGACAGACAGACAGACAGACAGACAAACAAAGACAGAGGGATATAGAGACAAAGAGAAGAGATAGCCAGACAAGATAGACAGAACGATAATAATATTATTAAAAAAGACAGACGCATACAATGGCAGAGACAAAGACAGACATTCACAGCCGGAGACAAAAAAGGAGACAGGAGTAGAGATATGCAGAGACAGAGACAAAGACAAAGAGACTGGCAAAGTTATGCAAGATAGAAACAGAGAAAGGAAGAGAGAAATACTTAAAAGATATAGATACCATTATGACGCTACAAGGAAAAATAGGGCCCTGATGGAATTCAAATTGACTTATTAACAACGAGCTCTTGTTAAATAGCAAAAATTTATGTTTCATTGTAACTTACATGCAAAAAGATTTCGATATTTTAAGGAGCGCCATCTCTACAAAAATTTTTTAAACATCCTGATCAATCAGTCAACTTGGCAGTGAGAAAAAAGTGTAGAAGGCTAAAAGTACGTTTTTTCTTTCGACACAATAATATTGCATTTTCGCGTACGTTACCCTCAATCCTCTGTTGAAGTGTCTTTGCAGCCTATAATATTCTCGATCCTCTACTGAAGCACCTCTCTCTAGACTTATCGGATTATGATTTTCAACAATACATAATTATCGCTTTGACAGAAAGCCTTACGGAAAGAATAAAGAAGTGGGACTTCAAAAGAAGATTTGTAAAAATTGAATGTCAATGAATACCGATAAGTCAAGTGCATGAGAGTATGATTGAAAAAGTAACAACATTTTTGGCCCGCAAAGAAAGATATAAGAAGGAAAAAAATGCCTGCAATTCAGTTTATGATAATTATTATTATGTTACGGTCAGTCTTTTTCAATAGGCTTCCAGTCTTTTTCAAGACATCTAAATAAAACATCCATTCTAGACAACCTAACTTTGACACACTTAGGTAGTTCGTTCTCAACAAGGAGAGAAAATCCAGAGAAAGAAATAAGCTTTCCTTCTCTGCATTTCATTTTGATAATGAAGAAAATAATCCTCCAACCATGTAGAAATGTTGAAAAAAAGTTTTAAAACTTGATTTTCGAACCTATTCAAATGTTAAAGAAATCTCTAGATCTTTACAGTTTCATAAATTCGAAGAGATAAAAAAAGAGCTGCGCCTGAGACAGAATGCTGTTCCAAGAACGAAGAAAAACTGACGGAATTTGAAATCGATCACCTTTTTTTTTGTTGTTTTAGCTCATAACCAGAGTCATGAAGATATAAATTTACAGAAAAAGAGTTTAATTTAATTTCTTGCTTAATCGATTCATCTAACAATGTTTTGATTTCAGAGAAAATTGGTGATCGAAAAAGAGAAAAAGATTAAAGGAGAAAGAGATAGATAGATACATAGATAGACAGATGGATAGATAGATAGATAGATAGATAGATAGATAGAGAGAGAGAGTGTGTGTGTGTGTGTGACAGAGAGAACGGAGAAAGAAAAAAATGAAGTTTGTGCCAACCTTGCATCTTTTATTTAAGCATGATAGAAGCACTGAAACTCCTCCACTTGTCTGTCTTCGCGTTGCTGTGGCTTTTGCTTTTTCCTTCCTCTTGCTCTTTTTTCTTGAGTTTGTCAAAGTTATCTATTACTTTCGCTTGCATGCCTGTCACATTGTAATTCCTCTTTTAATCGCAACATATTCAATATGTACTACTGCATCGAATGCCGTCGCTGCTGCTTGATTCTTAGTGTTCTTGGAGCCGCACCTTTTGCCATACAAAATCTCTGCGTATAACGAATTCCCATGCAAACAATCTAGCTAAGATATATTGCCAAATTTAATAGAAAGTATTGTCATAATGAATGTGTTACGTGTTTATCAGGTATGAAAATTCTATTTGACCAGTATCTCTATATATCTCTATACAAGAAAGCATTATACCCCGTCCAAATGAAAAGGCGGGGAAAACATGTACATTTAAAAAAAAGCAAACTTCACAAAAAATAATAAATTTGCATCCTCCAGAGCTACTCAATTAACTGCTTTAAAGTGACATTATTCTCATATTTGCGCGAAGAGAATATTTTTTTTTCTTATACATGGGGTAAATATCCATAGCAAACACTAAACCAAATCTGGCCACTTTTACTCAGGAAGTTCTCAGTTAGTTTATCTCTCCACATGAAACTATGATAATGTTGTACTGATGTGACCCACTGCACGTGCCCAATCTTATGTGATGAAAAAGCAGTGTCCATTGAAAAGGATTCTAAGTAGGATGCTTTTCACCCCTCGCAACCTGTACTAGTTCATCTCTCCAATAAAATAGCTCACTGATTCTGTCTGTTTCTTTTGCTGATATTATGGTCTCTCATGAGGCACTAATAAAACGACATATTTCTTTTAAGTTTTCAAACATTGAGCTTATACCTGAACATAAGTTTAATTCAAATAAACCTGTGATCATTTGGGGTTGATTTCTTTTCCCAAAGCCTCTGGGTATAAAATGTTATGTTAACCCAATTTTTATTTTAAGTAAAGGCTCGTCACATGTTTAAAAACATATTTAACACATGTGATTTTGAGATGGAATGATGTTACTGTATGTCTTTAGGATAACATTATTGTAAAGTTTTCTTTGTTAAAAAAGTGGATAAAAACTGAAAAGTATAAAGATTGAACTCTAAAGGCTGAGAACTATTAAATTTTATTTTGTTTCTTGAAAAATTACTGGTTTTACAATGTTATTGATATAGACCGATTAGCTGTTTTATGAAAATATTCCGTAAAGATTTTTCCAATTCAAGGATAAAAGAACCATTATTGTTAGGAGAAAAGCTCACCTTCTTTATCTACTTCAGGTCAGGTGATAAATCAAGGCCTCAAGTTGTTATTATTTTTTTACTTTGAGAAGGTTTTTATGTACATATTTGGCGTTAGAAAGATCTATACGCCTTAAATCTGGGCAACACAGCTGAAACGCTACCCTCGGATGCGTCATTGCGTTGAATGTGCTAGATCTATTCTATTCATTAAGTCACAGGATTTGCATGGAGCCCTTTGCTTGGTCTTTCCCGAACAATGGCTTATTTAGAGGCAGGTGTATTGCAACAAATACAATGAATTTTCAATAAAATCCATAATTTTACTACAGTTTTTAGCGAGTACATTGGCTGATCAAAATTCAGTAAACTTCATTACTGTACATGTAGTGGTTTTGCAGGAGATAGCGTAGAAAATAAAATAAATATGGCTTTTATAATGCAAATATTTTTAACATCAAGTGTTTCCTAAACAATGAGCTCGCAAGATTTAATTTTTGCATGTTCTCAAACAATATTTAAATACATAAAGATTCATAATCGGTTATGAATTTTCAGTCGTAGGCCTAATGGAAATTTCAAAAACAAATGCAACTTTCCTTAAATACGCATTAAGCACCAGTGTCCTACATAGTTCTTCACTGAATTTGTCGATATGCCACTTAAATGTGTTAATTGAGACATTGACATTGAATGACTACTTCATGTTAAACATCACATTTTAAAAAATAAAGTTTCTCATTGGCTTATCTTGACTGGAATGGATCAATGGTTGTTAAAAAAAAGTTGTAAAGCTTGCATTAAGATAAGGACACAGGATAAACAAAAGCTAACTCTACACTTCAAAGTTCTGTAAGTGGTAGTTCTTCGGTTCATTAAGTATGCTTCGGTTCATTCAGAATGCCAGATAGATCTAGATGCAAGTCTTTATTTCATGCATTGTTTCCAACGCACATTTTAGCACAAGTGTAACATAGAAGACCAATATTTAGTCTACACGTCGCAAGTCAACGCATACTTAAGTATTTGGCTCGAACTGCTTAGCCAAAAAATGATTGTGTAAATATTTCAACTGATCTTCTAGATAAGACTCTTTGAAAATGTGACTTCAGTTTGCTAAATCAACATTTTGTATGGCTTGCATTTTTACTACGTGCCATTCGTGCAAAAAAAAAGGCAGTGTGATCTGCCACTAAACAGTCTGATAAATCTCTCTGAGTGTAACATATATATATATATTTTAATTTGCAGAACTTAACTAGGTTTATTAATAAACTTGTTTACTTATTTTGGGATCGTCCGATGGAAAATAGCGTGAGGCTTTTGGGGTCATATCATTCCGACTGGCTTTGGTGCTCACAGAGAAGAATAAAACGGAGATTGGATAAAATATGGTTCAAGAATAAGAAAGTGATAAAGAAAAAGGGATGGAAGAAGAAGGTAAACTTTTTTTTTTTTTGAAGGACTGGTGGAGATGTTGAAGATGGGGGAAGGGGGGGAATAGGGGATTTGGGGCGGGCATGTATAATACTCGTCGTCAAAATATTAGTGACGCTAATATCTGACCACGTTTATATATGCAATAAAAAAAAAATTATAACGGAATCTGTACCGAAGCTAAATCGAAACATAGACTACAAGAGAAATTTTTTTTATGGAAAACATCAATTTTTAAAAATCTAAATATTTGACTATACACTTCATAAACCCACAATTAAGATTAATTAGCAGGCTGGAGTTTACCTCCGCCTTTAAAATCTATTCCATTCTCTTCTATTCAAAAGGTTTTCAAATAATGATTTCGTAGGCTTGGTTATCTAATGGCTACAACATCATTGAAAACGAAAGACACCTAGTCAGAATTCTAGTTGCCTGTTTTAATAGCGCATTCAAAAGGTACAAAGTATTCCTTAATTCTACTTGTATAGCTGCTTTACACAGGTAGGGTTTAATCAAAGATTAAAGAATAATAAAGACAAGGTAAATGAGTTCTCGGATTATAATGTCATAGACAATGTCTAGCGCAATCTAGCATGCCCCGTATAGAGCTCTCTGTCGATGATTTAGGATCTGAACGCTACCCAGCGAAAATCTGAGACAAATCGATCTTGAACCATAAAAGCGTTTAGTTTTCTAAACTAAAGTGGGCCTGCCTTCTCACCTTTAATCGAAAAATCAGTGCCATAAACGCTCATACATATACCAATTCATTCCCTATTATTGATCATTAACGTAGATCAATATTGGTGGATCGATATCACACATTCCTTCGGTATTTTTAGGTGTGGTGATTTAAGATTCTGAGCGGGATGATGAAAGTTAGCCGCATGAAGTAGTCGACAGCACTTAACTATTATATCATTATAAGTCTATTTAAAAATCAGGCATCATTCGGTAGCGAGGAAACAAAAATAAAATAAGAGTTAAAGCAGACTTGATTCTAGAGCTGGTTTTTTTTTTTGTTTTGTTTTGTTTTTCTCTTCTTCATATTAGGAAAAAAAGCCTCTGCCAGTGAGTTTTTTGTTGACTTTTTTTTATTATTGTCTCTCAGACATTTGAGGAAATTTGAATTATGCTATAGAGCATAAAACGCGGTCCGATCAGTAGCAGATGTAATACTTGGCGCGGAAATGGTGCACAAGACGATGTACAGGGGAAAAAAACAGGAAAGACAGATTGTGCAGTCCTTCTAATGCTGGAGTAACACTGTGAAAATTAGAGGATTGCCCTAGTTTGAGTGGCAGGTTGAGATAGATTGATGTAGATTATGAATACGTGTTTACTCAGAATTCATAGGGATGAACTGTCTAAAATGTAGGAGTATCATTTTTCCCAAAGCAATTTCTGTTTGGGTTATGATTCGTACCAAAAACATTAATTCCCGAAATCCGAGCCCAACGAGTTAAGCTCTGTGCCCTAAAAGTAAGAAAAGATTATCAAAATATATTATACGGTTTTGCTGAGCATGACCAGACGTTAAAGTTGGTTTGCCGTTTGAGATATAAGTATGAGTAAAGATTTATTGCTTGTTTGACTCATACAGAGAGTCGACAAGAAGGAAGATGACATCATAAATTTCTTAAAAACTGCAAATCCTCCATGAGGTTATATGCAGCCATATAGAAATGTATCCAAATAACTTGTTTTCACAATTCTTAATACTAAAAATTAACATGTTAGAATATTATAGGAACTGCATAATGTTTAATGCTGAAAAACGTTTCTTGTTTTTGTTTATTCATTTTGTGTGTGTGTGTGTGAGGAGGGGGAAAAGTCGAAATGTCATTAGAATTTAATCAAATACACTTTCCTCACATTTAAATCAATGTTTCATAGTTACCAATTCTTGTTCTGCTATTGCTTGTGTGTGTGTTTGATGTTTTCGAAAAATGAGGCAATACGGTATGATTATCTTCTTTCTTTTCAATCTACAGAGTACGGGCTGCTGAATGGAGGATTTGCTGGTACTTTTGCGATGAGAGATAATTTGATCGCGCACTGGCGTTTAAACAACCTTTTTAAATACACGGTTACTTCCCTGTAATGGAGTCGAGTAACACTGGCCTGGCAAGCTTTCTACCATGGAATGGAAGCAGGGTCTTACTGGGGACTGAAATAAATAACACATGAATATTAATCTAATTTTTGTATGAGTTACTTCACAACTTTTGAAATGAAAGATCAAAGAATGATGACCAATGATTGATTTATCTACTTTTGCATTAATGCAATAAAGATGGTGCGTGGGCCTTTTATTGTTGAAGTTCTTTAGTTTTAACATTTTATGGACGTTTCCCTTCCCATTGTACTGATGAGTTTAATAATAGTCAAGAAAACAAAACAGAAACTCTTCCAAACGGTAGTGCTTGATTTCTAAAGCAATGTGAGCCGCAAAGTTAAAGACTGCGATGACTCTATAGATGTGTTTCGAATATTGATTATTGGAAGTACTTGAAAAATAAATTTAGCACTGAAAAACAGTATATATTAGCCAGTCTTATATTTTAGCGCCGTTTAGGTGAAGATGACTTCAAACCTCACAATCGCAGCTCTTGATAGAGGCCTGCAGGATGAGCCGACCTTCACATTGGCCTTGACAGTGATGTCAGCGGTAGGGCTACTGGGATGCGTGTTGGGCGTGGCTTCCAAGTTGACCTTCCGGTATGTGATTCCCGTAGCGTGGAAGTGCTGCTTGTGGTTAATTGACGCTGCTTGCTTGTCACTGAGTTTGGGTCTTTTCCTCGTCTCAAGATACGTGGCTGGCGCGGAGATCGAAGTCTGCACGGCTGGAGGTGAGCAGTGACCACGTTCATACATGAATAACGTTGCGATTTCTTGGGCGTGAGAAACTGATTTTATTGTTGTTCAACGTTTGTTTAAAATGAAAACTAAACGAATAAAATATATAAAAATAATTTAAAGGTGGACACGATTAATTGGGATTTAATGTCGGTGATGGAGCATGTTATAATTTCAATGTAAGCTATAGCACCAAAGGGTAATTAAAGAGTGAGACGGAGAAAAGAGATAGACAGAAAGATAGATAGATGGAGAGAGATAGAGATAGAGAGAGAGAGGGGGATAAAGTGAAAACATAGGGAAGATGCCGTAATATGAGGAATGTGACGAGGAAAGACCTGCAGATTGCATAACCGTATATAAAAGCTAATGAGAATAATCTCTTGTTTCTTCCAAAGTTATTTTGTAACCTCCATATTGCCATCTCTATACCTTATCTATTCTGGACTCCGAGGAGATTATTATAATGCAACAATTTATAAAGCTTTATCTCACATAAAGTTTCTAGCCATAAC
Source organism: Elysia crispata (assembly GCA_033675545.1). Lineage (NCBI taxonomy): Eukaryota > Metazoa > Mollusca > Gastropoda > Plakobranchidae > Elysia > Elysia crispata. Next base: position 193,484 of record JAWDGP010002858.1, on the reverse strand, counting down.
AAACCAATTGGACTATAACAAGTTCCTGGTAAGGACCGAACGAAAAACTTCTTGTTACTAAAAGTGAAACTCCTCTTATTTACATTTCTCAACACAGGATTTTTTACTTTATTCGGAGTTCTGGATCTTGTGTCTTCCCTGGCGATTACGGGTTTCACACACTGCCTTATTCAGAGCCCAACCAAGATGTCACAGTTGTCTTCTTTCAGGTATAACAATACTGTAAAAATGAAGCGCTACTTTTGTATGTTATCTTTCTTGGTTGGGCTGCGACAAGTGAAAGAAGTGGTTGGCATTATCGGTTGAGGAATAGAAAATAAAATTTTTCGTGGGTTTCAGATTTGTAGTGGTTACTTTTTGTAGGTTTTCTTTACATAGGTTTTCATGTTTGTTACAAAATTAGGTGACTCTCATTTATTTTATAATTTTTTTCATCTTGGTCAACAAATGCTTTTATTCAACTTTTCTTTTGAATCTCTCTAGATCTATATAATTTGAGAAAACAAAACCACTGTTCCAAATGTCAATCAGTCTAAAAAATAGATAAGTTTAAACTTTTACTCTGAGGTTTGGATTTGGGACTGTTTATGACCAACTTCGCCCAGCCTAACCCAGGCTCAAAAGGCCCCAGATCGACCTGTATTGTTTAAGTTATATAAAGAAAATATCAAGTAAAAGATTAACTCTTGATGACCCTAAGACTGTCGTTTTGTCTCCAAACTAGATGGGGTCTGTTTCTCGGAATTGTCCTCCCACAAAAAGCGGTCGGATTACTTCTCTCGTTACTGCCTGTCATGCCACTGGACTACTTCGACAGAGAGTCTCCCTACCCCTTGGCTTGCTTTCCTATCAGACAGGTAATGTGGAGCTAAGATACAGTGATGGTGTATCTTTGGGATTAAGAAAAATGAGGAAAAAAACAGAGAAAAGGAACACTGAGGCTGAATTCTTTGGTCTCTAATAAAGATTGCTGTTTAGAAAAAAAAAAGGAAACGGGAGAAATAGACAGAAGCGAATATATGTATATATATATATATATATATATATATATATATATATATATAGAGAGAGAGAGAGAGAGAGAGAGAGAGAGAGAGAGAGAGAGAGAGAGAGAGAGAGAGAGAGAGAGAGAGAGAGAGAGAGAGAGAGAGAGAGAGAGAGACAGCGAGAGAGAGAAGCAAAGAAGCAGACGAGAAACTTTTATATATCAAACCCTTTACAAGGTTGTCTTACATCCTGAACCAGTCCACTATGAGAAAAAATACTAATAAAAAGATGAGGCTCCTCTTTCATGTGGATGCTGACCCCCCAACATTTATACAGATAGATCGAAACACGGAGACAGGAGATGCAACCGAGTGAATGGGGACTGAGAGAAAACGTTAGAATAGACTCAAAGTGACGCGCGAATTTTCCTTTTAAAATCATAATTATTTTTATGTGATGAAACAGATAGCTAAGCAGCCTTGTATGAAAGTTAAGTAGCATCATTGTTAGGGTGATGCGTTTCATGTATGACCTTCAGATTACGTTTTTAGTTTATGATTAGGGTAAAGCTTTATTTCAAGCTAATATTTTGGGGAGCAATTTCAGTGAAGCTTTCTTTCGAGTTCAGTGTTAACTCCCGGGATTGTTCAATCACTTGCCTCAGCATAATGCGTAACTCCTTATCTTCTTTGTGAGTAAATCGCATGTAGTCGATTTTAGACAATGTTAAGTGCTGCAAAAATATTAAGTGTCCAAATGTCGGATATTTTTTTCCAATTGGGCTTTTTTTTGTGTTGTTGCTACTACTTTGGTTTAGTTAATGTTTCTGCTAAAGTAGATTTGTTGTTGTTGTTGTTGTTGTTGTTGATATATATGCTTTTTGTATTAATGTTTTAATATCGATGTTGTTTTTTTTACTTGAAAAGTAAGACTAAAATTGCAGTCTATATCTTATGGAGTTTTAATACCTTTGATTTTAAGCATGCCTGATTATCTCTGTGTTTTTGTGCAGGAAGGAGACAAGGGAGCCACATTTGGGGCTATTCTCTTCTTCATAACGTGGGGAATTCTAATTATGGGCGTGGTGCTGGTAGTGGTGTTGTCAGTTCGCTACTGGGCGGGGCCAGACACCCGAGTCCACGCCTCTTCGCCAAGCTTATGGCAGATGCAGAAGGTACGGGGTTAATAAAAATTAAAGAGCAACTATAAATAAAATAGAAATAAAATTTCCATGTCCTCGTAATTTGGCTATTCCTTTTGCTGTTAACTTTTACTGCTACAGCTATTGCTATTCCTTTTGCAACTACTACTACTACTACTACTACTACTACTACTACTACTACTACTACTACTACTACTACTACTACTACTACTACTACTACTACTACTACAACAACTACTACTACTACTACTACTACACTACTATTACTACTACTACTACTACAACCGCCACAACTACTACTACAACTACTACTACTACTACTACTACTACTACTACTACTACTACTACTACTACTACTACTACTACTACTACTACTACTACTACTACTACTACTACTACTACTACTACTACTACTACTACTACTACTATATAAGTCATCAGGCAATTTAATTTATGTACTTTTTTAATTTTTATTCTGCAGATGGAACAAGCTCGAAGCCTCCACAAGTTTACAATATTAGAGGCGGTTCTCATCTCAGTTGTAGTCCTCTTGTTAACAGTCGTAGTTTACTCCAACTCAGCCAAACAAGCGGCTCCCCAATGGGTCGCTCTGCTGGCTCTCGCAGCCTTTGTGCTGGTGCATGTTGTGGTAGGCGTGGTCAACTTCTTCATGTGGTCTGTGTTGTGTGGGGATGGCGCGGGACAAAAGAAGGAGCCCCATCACCGCTTGAAACAGTTACAGCTTATCCGCTCTGATGTAAGTTGTGTTACTGACGACTGTGAAAGCTTTTATGGCAATGCCGGTGCTGGCCATACAAATGATTAAAGTGCTAAGTGCAGCATGGCAACTGTAGTGGTATTGATTGTTATGTTTGAGCGCTGCTCTTTACAGTAAAAAAAAAAAAAAAAAAAAGAGAGCGGAGGACAAGCGACAACTTTGTCCTCCACTTGAAACACCAGTGTCGTATGAAATGCTCCCACAGTTGAGCACTCTTATCAGTTATTCCAACTTATCTTCAAACTATATATATATATATATATATATATATATATATATATATATATATATATATATATATATATAAATTTTGATGACCAAAATTTGATCAACAGAAATTTTTTACGCAATGAAAATAATGTTTCACTTCAATAAGAGTCTTTAACATCTAGGTAAAAGAAGGCGACTTAAAGTTTAATATAAATTATAATTATGACAGGGTCGAGGAAGATTACGTATGAAGGCAACCTGGGCTGCTGGCAAAGGCGTATGGAGGCGTGGCTTACTGAAAGTGTATGGCCCTGCCCATATCAAAGCATGGGCTCAAGAGATCGTGGTGTTGGGCCTATTGCGAAAGTCCCAGAGCGCCAGTGTTTTGCAGTGTCTTTGGACTTCCAACACCAATCCTTACTATGAGACTATGACGCTCATCAGCGGGGATATCGTCACCAGTGACTCCAGGTCAGTCTGTCTGCATGATTCAATAATAGTGTCTTTACGGATCAAAACGACTATTGCAGAGTTAGGAATATAGGTACTGCTGGTGATGAAGAGTTAACAGTACTCGGGATGAATGAAAGAAAGTAGTGAAAGGTGATAAATAGAGTTTACGGCTATTGCATATGGTTTAAATGTTAAATATCAAATTCCCCCTGAAAGAGAGTAAGCAAAAAATCTGATTCTAAAACTTTAATTTTCTGTATCAAAATAGGAACACATTTTGGTGAAACCACTTGAGCTTGTATAAAATATTAATTTATAATTGTATATAAGTGTTGCCTATTTTTGGAGATCCATATCAATATCTTATTGTAAAATCTTTCAATCACCAATATGTTGGCCAGACTGACATGCCTTGAGCTGACCTCTAGCGGAACACTCCAGGAGCTGCTGAAGAGCATGGACGTGCCTCTCCCTGAGCCTTGCCAAAGGACTATCATGCATGACGTTGCTGAGGGTCTATCCTACCTACATGACCAGAATGTGCTGCACAGGAATCTCACCTCCACTGCCATTTATGTAAAAGGTTCTGTTAAGGTAATCGGCTTCATATTACTTTTTGGTTGAATTTGATTTGCAATTCAGAGGGTCACTGGATGAGACACTGTAGAAAATAGCGATTCTCAATATTATAATGTTAAAATCTTTGAGACATGGCTCAGCGACCTAGAAAAGCTGGGTGTTTGCATTAAACAAATTTCCTCACTAAATATTGAGTACAGTTTTTTACTTAACTCAAAATGCGGAGAATAAGACGGAGGAACGGAGGTTAAAAGGGTGGGTCGATGGTGTGAAGAAGAAGAAGAAGAAGAAGAAGAAGAAGAAGAAGAAGAAGAAGAAGAAGAAGAAGAAGAAGAAGAAGAAGAAGAAGAAGAAGAAGAAGAAGAAGAAGAAGAAGAAGAAGAAGAAGAAGAAGAAGAAGAAGAAGAAGAAGTAGTAGTAGGAGGAGGAGAAGAAGAAGAAGAAGAAGAAGAAGAAGAAGAAGAAGAAGAAGAAGAAGAAAAAGAAGAAGAAGAGGAAGAAGGAGAAGAAGAAGAAAAAGAAGAAGAAAAAGAAAAAGAAGAAGAAGAAAAAAGAAAAGAAAAGATGAGATCAGGGAGGCCAGGGAAAAAAGTATAGAGAATGTGAGAAAGGAATTAAAAGAAAAAAAAGAAGAAGAAAAAAGAAAAGAAAAGATGAGATCAGGGAGGCCAGGGAAAAAAGTATAGAGAATGTGAGAAAGGAATTAAAAGAAAAAGAAGAAGAAGAAAAAAGAAAAGAAAAGATGAGATCGGGGAGGCCAGGGAAAAAAGTATTGAGGATGTGAGAAAGGAATTAAAAGAAACAAATGAATAAAAAAAAAGAAAAAAAACTAGAGAAGTATGATAACACTTTTTTTTTACTATTGCAATAATTTGCAGACCGTTTGAGTGAGAGTAAAAAAACACAAAGTCAAAATAGTTTTTTTTTAGTAATTTATTTACAAATCTTGAGAGAATGCATCAATTGTCTGCCATTTTTCTTTTTCGCATAGAGCTGATTAAATCTATTTAAATCATCAGGAAGCGATATTATAAAGATTTTTTAAAAGTTTTTTTTTTATTCATGAATGTTGTTTCAAGCACGCACAACAGTTATCAATCATTATGCAATGGTCAGATTGCTAAATATATTAAAAAGTAACAACAAGAAGAGAAATTTTACTTTAAGATTTCGTCGAAGTTTATAATAATTCATTATTACGTCCAACGACAGTCTATCCATTGTTCTTGGATAACGTATTAAAAAACAATATTGCATGCACAACATATCTAGTTATTTAGCTTTATTACCTATATATTTCTCTTTCTGGCTTTCAGTGTTTTGTTCTGCGGGCAGCTGTAGGAGACTTCGAAGAAGCGCAGATTTACGGAACACTCCTCAGTGGATCGCCGAATAGCACCATGACTCGGAAGCGGTTCTTCTTTCCTGATATTCGATCATACGCCCTCGTAGGGATCGAAATGTTGGCTTCAGTTTGCGAGTGCAGGCAGAGCGAAAAGCAGTCACATAGGCGAGCAGTGGCCATGAAAGGACCCCACCGGTTCTCAAAGTCTAAAGATGCTGCCATGCAATCGAAAGAGAGCAGCCTTCATTGGCCTCATACTGGCAAAGATCTCGGTCACCAAAAGTCAAGCAATGAATTTAATCGTGAGAATATGAATGACCCAAATAAAAAGTTATCACATGGCAAGCAGTATGCCTCCTCTGCACAAGAAAGAGTAAATTATAACCGTGTTATGTCTGGCGTGAAATCCGAGTATGACAGTCACTCAGATTTCTGTGCTAATGAGCAAAAACAAGCAAATGTGGGAGACAATTACAAAGCTGAATACAACATTGATCAAAATTGGAAGCTGCAAATGCGTTTGAAAGGAAATGGTGAACTTAGTGGTGTAACCGAGGTTGAGAAAGGCCTTGAGCGTAACTGGGACAATGACAGTGACAACGATTATAATCCATACGAAGATCGGTATAACCACAGCCAAATTCCAGGAATCACGAATGTGGCTCCCCCTACTTCTTTCCATTTTCCAAAAAATTCCGTATTCCGAGCCGGATCAGGGGAGAGTGCTGAGGACTTAGGGATTATTGAGGAAGAGATAGAGCGAGCCCAGCGGGTCAAGCTTGTAGCTGTAAAGGGAGGTCATGTCCAAGGCGGATACGTCACATCCAGGACTGAGGACGGCAGAGAAATCTTCATTCCCGCGTGTTACACTGCAAAATCATCAAATGCTACAAACTCAGGAAGTTCCGGTTATGGCAGTTCAGTAGGTGGTTATAGTTCGGCCCCTGGAAGCAGCAGTTGTTCCAGTATCCCTAACACTAGATCTTCTTCAGAGTTTAATCGTCAGGTTCACAAAACAGCCTCAGCGGCTACTGTCAGCTCTTTCGAGGATGATATTTTGGAGGTCCTGCCTGGTATGACAGACGTGGAGGAGAGACCAAAGCGCCACAGCGAGGGTATGCTCAAGGAACTCTTCAAAGCCAAGCGCGACGCCCTAGAGGAGGGTCTTATTGAAAGTTATGAAGAAAGGGTCAGGCGTGGCGAACTCGGATCCAAATTTGACGACCTGCCGGATGGAGTTGTGTTCCCGAAGAAGAACAAGGACCAGCATTATAATCTAACAGTTGAAGAACTCTTAACAGGACGCCGCTCAAATGTAGCTGATTCTCAAGACGTGTCTGAACAACATCAACACGAGGAACAACAAGAACAGCAGCAAAAAGAAGACCTACAGCGAAAAGAAGACCTACAGCCTCCAACAGATATACAGGATTCAAAGAACAGCTCCGAAGTGGCTCATAATAATAATAATATTATCAATCAAACAAGCAGAAAGAAAAATGTAAATAACACAGAAACATTTGTGTCTTCAAAACGGCCAATGACGGCAGCGCCAACAACGTCAGCAACATCTATTACTCAACGTATGCAACGTGGAGTGAATCGACCACTGAGTGCATCCAACACATCCTTCCGGGAATGGAACGCGCGCTCTTCGCTCAAGAGGAACAAAGCGAGGGCAGCCCTCAAAAGAGCTCTAAACTCCAAAGGCAGTCAGGGAATGCCACACAATGTGAACCATGATAGAGTTGAGGAAGACAGGAGCTTGAGGATAAGGGAGATTGAAAAGAAGTATTCAAATCGCCCAGGCAGTGCAATATCACCAATTTCAAATATTAATGATCAATTCGACTTAATAAAAGAGGATATAGACAATATTCAAAAAGCCCAGACCCAAAGTCAAGGAATTGTGTTGCCAACGCCAGAACAAATTTCTAAAGGCACTGACATGTCTCTAGCTCCTATAATGCCGTCTTCGTCGGGTCTGCCTGAGGTCGAAGAAAGCTTTAAACTTCATCATTTCAAAGGGATTAAAGAACATGTTAGGGCAGACAACGTGAAAGAACCATCATCGCAACCGACTGTCACCAGAAAACCATCCACTAAAAGCCGTCCTGCGCCACCTCCACCACCAAATGACATACTATCACCCATCACAATCAAATCTATCTCTACGCCAACATCATCAAATTTGACCAAAAAACCAGTTCTAATTTCTTCCGAAATAAATACCCACAACGTTTCAGAATATGAAACTGATACTCAGAGCGTTTCCCCTCATGCAGACGAATCTTTCACAAGTGTAGACCCAGCATCTTCCAGTAAATCCAGCTCTACAGGAAATACTAACACATATAGTAATACAAGCAGCCCATCGGACAAGGCAGCTGAGAAGATTGAGTCCGATATGAAAAATATTATAAACAGCAGTGTCACTTCCGAGGCGCATCATCAAATGGGCAACACAGAGCTCCCGCCAGGAATTCGTCTCATTGACAGCGGGTTCGACAGCGCATCCATATCCAGCGAGGAATCGTGTCTATGCGCTGCGGCTGCTCTTGAAGGAGTAGATGATGGTGATGCTTCGAGCCCGTCAGAAGTTTTCTCGCAAGGAACTTGCAGCTGTGCATGCTCAAACTGTCTAGGATCATACGCAAGGGGCGACGGTAGAAACGGCTCCAGCTGGACTGGCAGTCAAGACTCCGAATCTTGGAGCAACAGTAACTCTTTTTCTTCCTACGACGCCAACATGCATCGAAGGATGTTGCCTTTGAAACGGGAAAAAGACCATTCCGCGTGCGTACTTGCTCCTGATGAGCAGTATCCATCACCATCCCATAGATCAAGAACAGGACGCGGCAATTCTCTTCACCCACACATAACATATTCTCCCAAAAGAAATCACAGACGACTGTCTCACAAACAAGGCCAGCAAACGAGCAGCGCTAGTGAGACAAGTAGCGTGGCTTCTAGGAGATACAGAGAACTGGTAAAGAAAGGTGTTCCTCTCCGTGTTTCTGTAGTGGCTGTAGACAGCGGAAAGGTTGATGATACACTTAGTGTCGATCAAAATCCTCCTTCCGCTAAAGACGATAACATACAGTACGATGAAGTTCAAAGCGACGGACATTTATTCAATGACCTGCAACAGAAGGGATTTTTTGAAAGGGGACGTTTAACACGACCGTTACATTTTGTTGATTCACCCAGATCAAGTCATTTTAGCGTGGACGAAAACGACGAGAATGAGGATGAGGAAAGGTACCAAGACTTGTCGCCCATCCCGTCTTTGGAAGATATAATAAAAGAAATCCCTGACGAGACGGGCCAGTTTCCGGATGAGACAAAAGCTTTTCTCAACAGACCGGAGTCGGAAGTCTCGATAAAAGCGTTGCAAGCCGTCCTCTCAAGAACTGGATCTACCGTTGACGAGAAGTCTGCTCATCCTGGAGAATTAATCATTGACCGAATCTTCACCCACCAGGGCCCATCCGAATCAATGTTATCGACATTTGGTCTTTCACAAAACGGCCTTGACCTTGACGTCTCAGCTATTAGAGAGGTGGCCATGCTACCCGGTCCAGGATCGCAGAATGATCTTGCCTTTGGGGTCGATATAATTGGTCTTCTAGCGGGGATGGATGGGCGTCACGTGACCTACTGCCATAGACTGAGCTCCCAACTCCACCTGGTGAGCATCAGTGATCTACTGCCGGCCACTCCTCAAGCATTTGAAAAGTTGAGGCTTAGATTGCAGCAGACGGGAAGAGTCGGTCGTATTGGCAACCAGGTAATGATTAGGATTATTTTCTTAACTAAAAAGAATGAAAAAAAAAACCTACTCAGTCAGAAGAACACAATGAAAGGTATTATACTGTTTGGCAGATTTGTGTATGATTTGACCACATACTTATTTTAAATAGAATATAAACATATTTTAAGGGGAAAACAGCCAAACAAATTAAAGAGAAGACAGTTTAAGAGCATGGACACATTGCATTTTCATTTCTTCACATTTGTTTTGCAAAGTGCAGTTTGATCTTTAATGTCACCTCAATTCTCTAATCTATCTGAAGTAAGGTCGTAAGGTCTTCTCAATTTCGTTCATTTACCTGAACCCCGTTTCCAAAGGTCTTCGCATTGAATTAAGTTATATATATATATATATATATATATATATATATATATATATATATATATATATAGAGAGAGAGAGAGAGAGAGAGAGAGAGAGAGAGAAAGAGAGTGGTCCCTATGTTTGGAATGAAAGCGGATTACTCATAATTTATAGCCTCTGACATCATGTTATTTTTTTCCATTTATTACAAAATTTTCATCTGTGAATTGTTAAAAATGACATGATGGGTTTCTTTACTTTTCCCCGCTAAAATCCCCCTTCTCAGATACTGGACACTGTCTTGGCGTGCTGGCTCTACTCCGTTCCGCCAACAAGCCCCTCAGTAATGGAGCAGCTAAGTGACCGAATCACTGAGACAGAGCTATAAAGCGAATCACTAAGAGAGAGCTATAAAGCGAATCACTAAGAGAGAGCTATAAAGCTGCTACAGAACAACACCATTGAGAAGCGCCCATTCAAGTTGGCTCACAGACGACAAAGTGCCTCAGTTCAAATATCGTTAACCACGAAATAGCAAACCAGTTATGTTTTCTTTGTTTTTGTTTTTTTTTACTGCAGAATACACACCACGTATAAATAGGCATTTCTTTGCTTCTCTGGACTTTGCATTTCCAGACTAAACTTTTTTTTTTATTTTGTTGGTTTCTTTTTTTTTCTGCAACAGAAAAATCAGAACACATGGAAATCTGTTTTTCTTGACTGTGCAACAGTGCGATCCACACACACGGACTTTATTGTTTTGACTATTCATATTAATTTTATGCTGATCTTTATTTTTCTTGATTCAGCATCTCAGCAATCCATACACACGCACGTGTCTATGTTTTTTTTTTACCTTAATCTTTCATCCACGCAATTCACACACATTACACTACTGAATTGTTGTTCTTTTATATATATATATATATATATATATATATATATATATATATATATATATCTTTATGGCTCACGGCTGGATATATTACACACACTCAAGCAAACTAATTTAATATCATTTTACCTTAAGATCTGCTGGGTTTTCATAACGCGAGCTCGAACGAGACATCGTCAGTTAGCAAGTCAAAAGTTTCATCTTTTCAGCCTTGTCGTGCCAGTCTGAGGCTAGCTCGATCTGTACAAGTTACGAGATGACCTCACAGTGGTGTGCTGGATCAACAATAGCGAATAACCAGTAACTGCCTTCAACGAACAAAATTACACGTCATGCATTTGTTTGATGAAGTTGCTTCAAAGAGAACATCATTCGTTCTGAATTTTTTTAGGAAAAGGAGGCAAAACATTATGAAATTAATCTACGACGACTATAAACAAACAATTTACTTTTCTAGAGTATAAACAGCGGTATTGCAAATAACTCAGATCATATTAAACCTATGCAGGATTTATCTCCACATGTTTTCTGTAAATATAATTTTTATAGCTTTAACACTGTACAGGTATTTAAAAACCGCTGCCAAATAAGCTCAAATTATAATGTTACTATTATCTAGTAAAATTTGTTCATTATCATCTGATTTGTTGTCATTTGATAGAGACGCACAAGTGTCAATACAATATTACAATATTTTAATTCGTTGTCGCACAATCATAATTTTTCATGAAATAGTTTTTATAGTCTATTTAAATCTCCAAAGTGATGCAATTGAATAAGAGTTTGTATTTTACAATAAACTTATATTGTCAATTGAAATTAAGATTTCTTTTATTTCAAACACCTATGACAAAAAAGTATCCATCTTAAAAACAGCACCAGACTGTAATATACACTAAAACTTTTGGGGTGACAATTCGCAAGTCGTGATTTGTCCATGATAACTTATCATAAACTCCCTTTTCCTCTTTGACCTTCTTACTCCCCGACGTTATTATTATTATCAGCAGCAGCCTTATAATTATCGTTATCTTTATCACCTCATTTCAGTCCTCACTATCATCTTCCCTTTTTGTCACATGACCCACACATTATTAGCCTGGTCATTACCACATCATCCTCACTTTTGCGAGAAGCCAATTCTTGTAATATCCTTGTATGATTTGGGTTAAGATAACATTAAATTAAAACTTGTTAGTGCGATATCAAAACCTTCCAATAACCAATATTTTATTGTATTGCAGAAATGTACACATTAAATAGAATTATGATGGTAAACCAATAAAAGTATGTAACTTGTTGACAACCGTAATAGACGGGTTTGTTTGCTTATTAATTGCGATGTATATCTGAAAGATGTCAAATGAAGAAAGGAAAGACTCCTTACGCAGAGGCTGAATTTCAAATTGAAAGAAAAAAAATAGAATACCAAAAAAAAAAAACTGATAATTTTATGCACACACTTCGCACAATATGTGTCATATAATGAAAATGATTGCCTTAAATTTCTTTCGTTTTCTTTTATACCTTTCAGCTTTGATTAGTTTTTCTTTATTTTCCTTTCAACCCGCATGCTCTCTCTTTTTGTCAACCACAGTACTATCGTCCCAAAGTAAGAAAACTTTCTGAAAGAAATTCACCTCAGCCTATCTTTAAGCTGCTTTTCTTTCATGGTGATAATGGGAATGATGATCTTTATCTTGTCAATGATAACAATTATTATGCTATCGATTAAGTTGAATTGATAAGCTCTCTGGTGAAAACACCACGTTTTGCATATCTTCAATCTTTGAAATGTTACAATCGAGACTGGATTCTCTTAATAAAATGCAACTTTGCTTTTTGATGTTCCAAAATCATTAAGTTTTCCACTAATTACACGATTCATAGTAGTTTCATACATTTTAATGGTTCAACACTTTATCTCCCAGAAATTTTTGAACGGGAAAATAATATTTATAGCAGTCATACTCCAGACGCCATGATTTTTAAAAAAATCAAAGTCCACGCTCTTGATATTTCCCATTATACTATAAAATTTTAGCTTCACCTAAAAAAAAAAGGAATAAAAGATGTTCATAATATACAGAAAAATCAGGAAGTTCCAAACGCATGTAGACATTCTTTACATCTATAACTGTTTGCTTCGATGAGAAGAAATTGAATTGTTACCGTGCGATCCTCCTCCTCCTCCTTTTTCTTCTTCTTCTTCTTCTTCTTCTTCTTCTTCTTCTTCTTCTTCTTCTTCTTCTTCTTCTTCTTCTTCTTCTTCTTCTTCTTCTTCTTCTTCTTCTTCTTCTTCTTCTTCTTCTTCTTCTTCTTCTTCTTCTTCTTCTTCTTCTTCTTCTTCTTCTTCTTCTTCTTCTTCTTCTTCTTCTTCTTCTTCTTCGTCTTCTTCTTCTTCTTCTTCTTCTTCTTCTTCTTCTTCTTCTTCTTCTTCTTCTTCTTCTTCTTCTTCTTCTTCTTCTTCTTCTTCTTCTTCTTCTTCTTCTTCTTCTTCTTCTTCTTCTTCTTCTTCTTCTTCTTCTTCTGCTTCTGCTTCTGCTTCTGCTTCTGCTTCTGCTTCTTCTTCTTCTTCTTACGCAATCTTTCTTCTTCTTCTTCTTCTTCTTCTTCTTCTTCTTCTTCTTCTTCTTCTTCTTCTTCTTCTTCTTCTTCTTCTTCTTCTTCTTCTTCTTCTTCTTCTTCTTCTTCTTCTTCTTCTTCTTCTTCTTCTTCTGCTTCTGCTTCTGCTTCTTCTTCTTCTTTTTCTTCTCCTTCTTCTTCTTCTTCTTCTTCTTCTTCTTCTTCTTCTTCTTCTTCTTCTTCTTCTTCTTCTTCTTCTTCTTCTTCTTCTTATTATTATTATTATTATTATTATTATTATTATTATTATTATTACTATTATTATTATTATTATTATTATTATTATTATTATTATTATTATTATTATTATTATTTTTATTATTATCATCATCACTATTATTATCATCATCATCATCATCATCATCATCATCATCATCATCATCATCATTTTTCCTTTTCATGACACTAACATGACCTTGTACGAAATATTATGGAAGATCGTGTAGAAAACAATCAGATGTCAGTATTTATAAAGTCACAAATCGCTAAATCTCAATTTTAAATATGCTACCTAGTTAAAAGTCGCTAACTCTCCACTAATTAGAATCACTCAGATGACAAACCTCACCATTATTTCGGTGAAAAACTTTTTTTTTTTGTGAACTATGTATAGTTCCCACAATCAAGTCAATAATCAAAGTTAATGTTTTGTGGGAAGTTATAGTTCGGGGTAGAAAAAATAAATAGCGACTTGACTATAATTATTACTAAAAATCTTTAATCAGAAATACATACGACTATGCTACAGCGTTTCAAGTCTTTATTATCTTGAGAACTGTTGAATTCAACTTTGCATTTTTATAGAGTAAACCTAAAATAACTGTTGATAGATTAAAGATGAGCAGACCCGTTTGATCCATACAATCGTCCTTTAAATATTGTTCATAAATGTAGTTTTCAAAAATAGTATTTAAGGGGGAGGTAATTATGTACGGGAGGCATCCTTTGCCAAGTTCATGGACTAGTTTAATAGACGGACAACGAGACTCATGATAAGAATTAAAAACTATCGAGATAAAGGCCAATTCATACATCTCAAAACGCGCGTTCTTCAGTCAACACACTTCTCATCAGTGTCGGGCGTCAGTAATGAGTTCGTGTTGTATCAATCATAGGTAAGTTTGTTTTTCTCAGTCACAGTCGGGTTGTCAACTCGGGTTGATAACAAGGAGGAGGCATTCAAAGGGAAAAAAAAAAGAGAAAAAAATAAGATTCGTCCTGGCTTCAGGTATTATTAATAACATAAAAGTACGGAACTATTGGCATAAGAAATATAATGCATACCAAGGTTACTCCTTTGTTTCCAGTTTACTTCTTCTCAAACTCCTTTTTTTCCTCTTAGTGCTAAAAACAATATGCACATAAAAAACTATGAAAAATAAACAATGACAATCAAGTTGTAATGTTAGAAAATTATAAAGAGTGTAAAAGTCTGTATCCAATGCAGTTTCAAAGAAAATAGATTATGGCTATATCAAAGTCATAAAGAAAAAAAAAACTTGTCCGTCAGGAATATTGAATTATATCTGGATCTATGTATAATCTATGTCGAACCTAGCGTACCTGCCTTCAGTGTCATGTTGCCGTTCTTTTACATTTACCTGTTGTTCGCGTGAGGCTTTTCATTGTTCAGAGAAGAAAAAAGCTTTTTAGCCACTCAGACCCGGGGTCCGCCGTTGTTTCTTTTTCATCTTTTCCTTCTTTCCTATTCCTCTTTCGATTTCCTGCTCTTCCTCCTCACCTTCCTCATTTTCTTCGTTCTCTTCTTCCTCTTTTTCTTCTTCTTCTTCTTCTTCTTCTTCTTCTTCTTCTTCTTCTTCTTCTTCTTCTTCTTCTTCTTCTTCTTCTTCTTCTTCTTCTTCTTCTTCTTCTTCTTCTTCTTCTTCTTCTTCTTCTTACGCAATCTTTTTTTTCTTACTGCCTATTGGCTAATTTCTTTTGAATCTTTTTATGACACTATCAACTTCTTAGTAAATCTAACATACATACACACTGATAAATCTCAGAGGTCTTAAGAATGTTCACCTGTATCTTGAACCGCAGTCAATTTTTCTTTTTTATGATTTATGATTTTTTTCTTTCTTTCTCTCTTAATATTCATTAAGAAAAATGAGGAGAACCTTAACTGCCCTTGTGATCCACAAAAATAGCATGATAGGAGTTTAAAATTGCTTGTGCAAGTAAATACAGTTTGTTGGTTTTTGTTTTCTTTTTGTTGCTTCAGTTAGAAATCGCTTCAGGGCCTGTTCTCTTTAACCCCTCACAGGCACAAGGTATTGTACGTAGTCGTTTCTCCATTTGTCAACTGCATTTATTCTCCACCTCCTCCTCTCTCCAATTGTTTTAGTTCTACTAACGAACTTGCTGAAACAGCTTCCTTCGGAATCTATGTGGCCTTTGTTTTTCGTCTTAATTGTCCTCTCAACCATTCATAACATCAGCTCATCATCTACAGTTGTTCCATTCCTGAGGAGATTCTATACCATCCACTTTTTCCTTGTGCATGACTTCACTTCCGTCTGTAACTCGTCTCATATCCCCCTAGCTAAGGATTATCTTCCCCAGCTGAAAACAAATAAACCCTCCATGCTCCCTGTGTTTAAACAAGTTTATTGAAATCGCGTGGGGGTTTGAGCCAACAGAGAAAATGACAAAGATACTAGAGAGGCCAGGGCTTATTTGGTAAGCCCTAGTGAGAAAACAACCAAACAGAAATCACTAGCCTAAGGTATTCAGAGGGACACAATTTGCAAAAGATGCTCAAATACCTTGAACTGACCAGCGCATCAAGCAGTGTGTAAACTTAGGGCACAGAAAGACACATCTAAAAACATCTGTCGATTTGTGAGCATTTCTATAGATTACATACAAAATTGCAAGTTTCCACCGTTTTCTTTAAGAATATCTTAGCAGCTTTACAATTAAATGTTAACCTATATGGCTAATTAAGAACCATCTTTAGGTAATGGCATATTGGAGTAAATTACTATGTGAACTTTATGAGCCATAAACTTTTTGGGGAAACGACACTCTACTGATCTATAGGTTTTTGTGTTTGTTTATAATATCATCGTTATGTTTCTAGAAGGGAACTCTTTAATATTGAAAGGTTCCAGGCTTTAAACAAATAATTTTGACATCTGTCATTGCTATAAAACAAGGTAAAGTATGCTCTCTTGTCTGTCATTTTTATTTTAGAATGTAGACGCCTCGGTAAATTACCCTTTCTCTAACATCCAATCTAAATGTTTTCACTTAATTAGCTCGTTACCTGGTTGTCCCTTGAAATCAGTGCATATTTCACATAAAAATTATTATTATTAATTATCCCTTTTAATAGCATTAGGACTCAAACTTTTAAAGGACAATTCATATTGTTCAAGATTTCATGCCTTTTCTGGTAAATGTTACGTCTGAAAAGGTATATTTTTGTCATTTTGGATATTAACAGAGCCTTAAGACTATGCATGTGTCAAAACTTTTTATATACTTTCTCTGATCTTTGAACATATTTTCGCCCACAGCACCCAGAGAATAAGTAATTTCTTAAGTTTGATCACGCACGACCTCACACATTGCCCAACACGGTTTGCAACATCGGAAATAAATTATTCTCTAAGAAGTTATGGCTGTGAAATCTCAGTCACCTCTGGTTATCACAGTTATAGTGGGCCTCCTCGCCTTAGGCGTTGGTTTGGTCATCGGATACTTGCTGCGCCCTTTCAAAGAACCTCCCGCGCCTCACACAAGCGCTGATCAACTTTGGGGTATAGAAGCAGCAGACGATGACAAAATAGCCGCACTGGATATGCTCAAAGATTGCAGTCATTTGGCCAGGGAAAACGCCGTTATCAGCAAGTGAGTTTGACAAAACTGTGTTTTTCATTTTCCTTACAGTGACTCTTTTTAATTTTTTTTAATGAAATAAATCATAAAGACACATATTATCGACCATACATCAAGTGCAGTGTCAAAATCACCATTGTTTCCTAAATATCAAACGAGACAAAAATAGTGTCGAGTTTCTTTGGATCAATATTTTCTTTTGAATCTAGAGTCCGTCTTCTCATCAAGTTGTCGAAAAATTTACCTTAGCATCTCACTTTGAAAAAGATGCATGAAGCTATTGGATTTCGGAAAGGATATTTTGAATGTTAAGCACGTTCGTATGCCTTTTTTTTCTCTCCTTCAAAGATATAAATCCTGCATTCAGCTCATTATGACTTGCTATGAAATTTCCTTTCGAGTATTTTTTTTTTCGTTATATTATGACTGCTAATGTGACATTCACTAAACTAAAACGATTTTTGTTCTCCAAACGTTGAAGACACCTGCTGGAAAATGACGTAGAAGCATGTCGGGCCGTGACGTGTGATATTCCATATCCCAGAACATACGTCATCTACAAGTTGAGAGGGAATGACGTCATTGATCTAGACGGACGTCTAGAAGATAAAGCGTGGAAGGATGTGGCATGGTCCGACAGTTTCATAGGTAGGTAACATTTTTAGCGGTGATGATAGGAAACTGAACTCTACCTTAAAAACTGACATTTTTCTTACCACCAGAATCATAAAGACTGTGATTATTCATTTTTCACGGGGTTGAGGATCATAATTCAAAGATAAGGTCATTTTCTTAAACATTTCTTGTCCTTGTGACAATTTCCCTTTTGTTCACTTCCTGGATAGAAGATTAAAGTTAAAACTGTTCGTAATCCTCAAAACAAGACCTTCTAGTCTACATATTGTTGTATGTTGAAAATAATGTCAATGCCAAAAACTATTCCAGCTAATAATTATAGCTGCGATATTCACCTTTCAGACATTCAGGGCAGGGAATTTCCTGAACCCCGACTTAAAACTAAAGTAAAAATGCGGTATGACTACCGTTTCCTGTACATTGGCGCGCTCTTGGAGGAACCGGATGTATGGTCGAATGTGACGTTGCATGATGGGCCAGGTGAGAGACTTACAATGTGCTTGTAAAAATGCGTATTTCTTAAAAATAGAATATTTTTCTTACAATGCAATTCTATTGTGTCGCGACATTACGCTATGAGGAAACAATACGTTTCGGCAAAAAGGGAAAGCAAACCTAGGATTTAATTTTAAATCATCACTGCTATTTTTGTCAAGTCAAATCGATTTTTATTGGCGCAATGATTGCTGTAACTAGAACCACGGCAAATATTTCAACTTCTCAATCTTGATTACACAAATGTCATATACGACGCATTATCAATCCCTCCCTCCATGACAATACTTGCATCAATTACATTATGTCATACCAATACATCTTTGAATAATCAATTATTTGTTCTTGACCCTTCTCTCCCCTACTCCACATTCCCTTTCTCTTCCTTTCTTTTGGTCACAGTATATCAGGACAATTCGTTTCAGGTAATGACTTGTGATATGGCGTTAGGCCAATATTGAGGTAATATTTCGAACATGGTATGTGAAGATAGAATGTAAAATAAAGTGGCCTGTCTTTGAACTTTTATATTTTAACTGTGTATTATTGTTAGCTTTTTTTTTAATCATACACACGTTGTTTATTTTTCTCTCTAACTGACGTCTCCTTTTCTTTCTTTCACTTTGTTGCTCTCTCTCTATATCTGTCACGCTATCATTGAATCGTTTTCTATATTTTTTTTTTAAATTCTCGGTTTTCTTCTCGGGGACTCACTTAATTTGTTCCTTCCTCCATCTCTCTCTCTCTCTCTCTCTCTCTCTCTCTCTCTCTCTCTCTCTGTGTTCTCTTCTCTCTCTCTCTCTCTCTCTCTCTCTCTCTCTCTCTCTCTCTCTCCATTTCTTAATTACTGTTTTGTCTTCTTTCAGTAGTCCATAACAACAGAAACAAAACCGATTATGCCTTGTCTCATAAAAAAAAAAACTCTTTCAGTATTTAATGACTATAAAATTTAACACTTTTAAAAATATGAGTCGGTTTTTTTTTATCGTTGTTGTTGAGAGTTGCTCTTAACATAAGATGGCTGTATCGTAATGGCTTATTTCGAATAATAAACATGAAAGAAGTAACATACTGTATAATCGAATATATGTACAAAAATATCTTACATAGGCTTATTTTGGTCTTTTAATCAAAATAATTTCTTTTGAGATTTGCGTTTTCTTTTGTTTCATGAAATTTTTGTCGCTGCAGATCTTGTTCGACTCGAGACAAAGTAACGTCAAGTAAGTACTTTTATTGAAATTTTGTCAATTTTCGTTTTAAGCCGAAGGCCTGATACAGATTAAGATTAACCAGTTTGGCATTTTTGTGCTTTTAACTTATTTCACTTGATATCGAGAGCATCCTTTGGAACGCATCGACCTACATCTAAGTAACAAACTGTTTAAACTGCTGTACAAAGGCTTAAGTTTAATATGTTCTTACTAACACATTTTCTTCCTGAAAAACATGTAAAAAAAAACCTTTTACAAAGCATTTTCATTTTTTAAGGACCTGCACACACGAGTTTCGTTGTTAAACTTGCCAGTAATAAATACTCCTCTCCACTCCTCCACAGCTATAAAGAAATAACTATCAACGCCAGAGGTATTGTCGCAGATTTAATGATGACCAAGGTAAGGTCGCAGGAATTTGACATAGATAATAAATTTCAGAATGTCGTTTTACAAAATCAGGGTTGATGATTTATGAAAATGATTATGTACTAAGTACAATTTCGGCTTTTGATTTTAAAACATTCAGTGTACATGGTTGTGAAGAGTGAAAAGTTACATTATTTTTTTTTCGCAATGATAATATAGAAATTAAAGATGGTAAAGCTATTGAAACTGCAGTTGTTGTTGTTGCTGTTGTTGTTGTTGTTGTTGTTGTTGTTGTTGTTGTTGTTGTTGTTCTTCTTCTTCTTCTTCTTCTTCTTCTTCTTCTTCTTCTTCTTCTTCTTCTTCTTATTATTATTATTATTATTATTATTATTATTATTATTATTATTATTATTATTATTATTATTGTTATTATTATTTGCTATATCCAAAATGACATTCTCTCGTCAGCCTTATGTTGACAGTGGTGAGCCTCTTCAGTTCTGGGAAAGCGATCTTGTGTCAGAAGTTTACGTTCATGGATCTTTGAACAACCCGAATAGTGAAGGTAAACACTTTCAGGGGTTAGATATGAACACATTATATACATGAACTTTGTATGTAATTCTAGTAACTCCTAGGCGACCTGTGTTTATAGATATATCTGAACCCAACAAATGAATCAACCTGTTATTAGTATCTTCTTCGCTGACATAATCATGTTTCTTTTCCTTGGTTTCCCACTCCCTTTTATTGCCATTAGCAACATCATTGTTGACGACATCTGTTCCACTGCCATTACAAGAAAAGTTTCAACTATTTGTTTATTCTTTTCAAACGGACGCTCTTAACTGTCTTTGCTAAATGTCACCCTACCTGAGTATTTTGCCTGCGCTTACATCCCATCTTTAGAAGCCGTTCACTTTAAGTCACGTCTTTGTATTTGAACTATACATTTTGGACCAAGTTTCTTTTTCGTTTGTAAAATCATGAATATTGTAAAGATGAAATTTTAAACTTGTGAATCGATAAACGAAATGTTTTACAATGTTTTCCCTCGTCACCAGATGAATATTGGACAATCGAAATGGCTGTTCCCTTCAGCACCCTCTACCAAGGTTCAGGAGCTTCTATGAATCGTTCTACTCCAATACATGATGAAACATGGAGAGCAAACTTTTTGAGGTATGGAAAAAGGAAAAGCAAAAACAGGAAAATACCGACAATTTTATACGATATCTCTGTTATGTTACCAGTTCAATTTCGATCTAATTATAGACGCCTTTTCGTAAGTGTAATGAAACATCGTTTTTCAATTGTTTCTTTTTCATAGGGTTGTAAAAATCTCAGGGCTTCATAATTAATTTTATTTTTTTAAATTGTGTATATTTGGCAAAGTGTTTTTCTATGTGCTCTTTTGTTGGTTGCTTACTTTTACATTGTATCTCTAAAAAAAGATTGAAATGAGTCAACAACCTTTAAATGAAATAATTCTGCACTAAATTCTACTAGCAGTTTCCGATCCTTAAGATTTAGCAGTAAGCGTAGATTAGTTTTTCTCTCATCTTTTATTTCCTTCACTGAACTTCATCTAGTACCAAAATAAAATGCATGTCAGTTTTATGTTCTTTCGCCAGAGCGCAGTGGTCTGTAAAAAAGAGAGGTACCCATTATGAAAAGGTGGGTTTAATTACTTGGAGAGTGCGTTCGATCCCCAAAACGATTTACCTCGTTAGCCTTCTCTTCCATGGTATAACCTGCTTAAATGTCGGATGATCTTAGACTGTTTTTAACCTTACAAATACACTACAGAGAGCACTTTATATAGACGCAAAGCACTAGCAGATCATTTCCTTTTACCCCGACAGGTTTTATAAAATAGAGAAAAATTCACCGGATTAAGAATAGGTAGCTAAATTTTTTTAATTATCAATTTAATATTAACTTTCACTAATTTATAAAACCATCTCTCTTTTCACTTAGTTTTATGATCAAAGTTAATACACAGTAATTATTATGCATATTGCTTATTATCCATTACAACAGGAAAAGAACAGTGGCACGGATTGGTGGGTGTGGCAGTCACCTCAGGTCACCAATGTGCACCTACCTGACAGGCGAGGCGACCTCTTTATGATAGAAATAGATTTGCTCATTAATTCTAAAATTGAAGTACCTTGGATTAGAAAGCTTAAACTCTAAAAAAATCTTAAATTCACAGCAACACCGGCACGTCGGTTGTTCTGTAGAGCAGAGACTTTTAGTTTGTCGACTCATTTTATATGTCCTGCGAACTCTCTTGATGAGGAGAAAGAGAGAAAGGATAGAAGGGCGAGAATTAGAGAGAGAGAGAGAAAGAGAGAGAGAGAGAGAGAGAGAGAGAGAGAGAGAGAGATAGATAGATAGATAAAGAGAGAGAGAGAGAGAGAGAGAGAGAGAGAGAGAGAGAGAGAGAGAGAGCGAGAGAGAGATAGATAGATAGATAAAGAGAGAGAGAGAGAGAGAGAGAGAGAGAGAGAGAGAGAGAGAGAGAGAGAGAGAGAGAGAGAGAGAGAGAGAGAGAGAGAGAGAGAGAGAGAGAGAGAGAGAGAGAGAGAGAGAGAGAGAGAGAGAATGGAAACGTTATGTCATTTTCAAATGGAAGAATTTGCTCTCAATCATTTTACTTTACTTTCAGAATAAATCTTCTAGAATTTAAATGCAGAAGGAAAATTAATACTTGTTCTAAATCATATGATTAATACAACTATATGATTATCAATTGCATCATTTGAATACAAGTATTTTGCTTTATTTCCCATTGTCACACATGTATAATTTCGTATAATTTTATTATCTTCCACTACTTGAATATTAGGATTGGCTTTGGCCCACAGGTTTGTAAAAAGCGCTATACATAGAATTTTTTTGTTTGGCTCCATAAATTAAAGATTAAAATACCTTTAATTGATATCTTTTTTTAAAAGGGGCAAGTAAAAAGAAAGACATACTCAACTTATCAGGTAACTTTTCTCTATTGTGGGCCTTGTGACAAAGATATTGTTACCTCTATTTTTTTCTTGTCTGATTTTGAGAAAGGTTTCTTGAATTCTGTGTTTTATATTACTTCTTTCCTCATAAAATTAACAGAGATAAAAGAGAGTCGTTTGAAAACTGGGGAGACTCTTCTCTGGGAAGGATAGCTCACTATTAGGGACTGTATGGAATGAGCCATAGCTATATTATATGAAACAGTTCTCTTGCAAAAAAAAAAAGCTTGTTATTATATTACTGCACATAAAAAGCATTGTAGGTTTGTGCATTATTTTATTATAACATCTGGACATTATTTTATAATAATCTTAGAGCATTATTAAAAACAAAGTGTTGTTATCTCTAAATCCATAGCATTTTATTATAAATTGCTCGAGCATTGTCTACTTTAACTTCGCTTTTAAGATCAAATCAAGGATGGAAGTAAAGAAGAAGAGGAATGCGTATAATATCTAAACCTCTTTTATTGAACGAAAGAAACATAAATAATGATTCATATATTTCACGCTTTATTTGTTGATCTCTTCATTTTATTTCATTTTTTATTTTAAACAGGTGGGGCTTGATACAATTTCAAGATGCAGAAATAAACAGCACACATTTCATGACTTCAGAGAAATGGGTGGCGACAAACGCATTGCTTGACACATACTCAGCCTTACAGGTAAAGTGGAAATAGAGTCGTGTCGTCCTCTGATGAAACCAGTTGAACTTTTTATACTCAATTTGCATTTGTATCAATTTGAAAGAAAACATCAAAGATGTGATGCGCTCATTTATTTCTTAAACTTTGCTGGTTTTTTGATTGGTATAAAGTCATTTCAACGTGCGCTTAAGACTCCGAGATCACGGAATTTTCGCGAGAATATTCTCCAAAAATCATACAAAGATTACAATTTTTTTCACAAGCTCAACTCATTAATCGCATCTCATTATTTTCATAAACCAATCTTCCTAACTGATACACATAGATCTATCTTGGTGTAGAGCTACCTCTGGACATGAGGATGAAGACAATTTGCTTTTCAATCTAGCTTGATTGTGAACTTTAAATAAACCTCATTATCGTTTTTTTTTTTTTGGTCACTCGAAACCCAGATCATACACGGACTCAAAACGTTAAATGTAGACCGAGTAAAAAATCACAGTTGGAGAAGGATAACCCACACTATAATTATTGTAGGCCTATTTGTAGAGAATGGCTTGCCCTCAAGCATTCGGTGCACTAAGATAAAATGTTCCTCAAATTTTGTTTCCAGTCCATGTATTTGTAAAGTTAGGTGACGTTTTATGAAATTAGAGAATATACATAAATCTCCCATCCTTTTTTTTTTTTTGTAAGCTTTGCAGTTACACATTACAAAACTATGACAAAAATCGGAGCAAGGTAAAGGGACTCTAACATTCTAGAATAGGATTTTCCACCTTTCAGAGTCTATAAATATTAATCATTAGACTTAGCAGCAAAGTTTTGCTCAAAGCAGACATCAATATAAAAGTAAGAGATATACGATGCTTTATCGTCCATATCAAAAGCATTATTAAGCTTGCAATCGACGAAAGGTTATTTACCGTCTATGAAATAATACTGACCCAAGACTGAGTGTCAATAAAGTGCAATGGATAACCGAAGAGAGTGTAGTTCATGGCAAGTTGCTTAAGTCCACAGTTGCCATCCGGCATGTGGGTGCTCATTACACTTGTGTTTTTGGTTTTTTAAACTGGTTTATATTTTTTGCGCTCGATTTTTGCGGTATTCAAAAAAACGTATGAAATAAAATCACTTGCCCTCTTTATTCATCGCTTTACTAATGATTTTGTGGAATTCTTGGAGATTTTGATCGGTGATCATGCAAATTAATTCGTCTATGGAAAAATTAGTGGGTGCTTTTTACGTTTATGCAAAATAGATAATGTTTGCGGAAATCCGTAAATAATGCATCATAAGTTGGCATCCTGATCGAAAAAAGTGTAATATCCGTCATATTTGGACTCTACATTTTCTTTTATTCTAATCAGGCCTTCCATGCTGTTACTGGACGCTACACCGACAGGAAAGAACTTCTTCATTTGCCACCGTATGTCTTCTCTGGGAAGTGTGTGGATGATATCAGCATCAAACTCGACTGGAGTGGCTTCCATGTCACTGTCAAACCCAAGGGGGGTAATCTCGAAGATGGACATATCAAGGCTGATCACTTCCTGTGGTTCGGGAAGGAGGACATGCAGTATTTCTAACCCGCTGACCACTCTCGAAACCAGCAGTAAAGTGGTGAAAGTGGGCAGCAAATCTGTAACGATTGAACTCTCATAATGCTTACGAATTAGGTTTAAATATGCTCTAATAGATTTGTACTTGTATCATTTCGCGAACAATGCCAATTCTCAAGGTTTTACTCCTTCAGATCTTCCTTAACTGAAACAGGCAAGACACAAGGATGACTAGACAGAGCAATAGCACGTAAAAAGGCTCGAGGACAGACTTTCTACTCTTAGTTCGTCGCCTTCGCGCGAATAATCTGTGAAGTGCTGGTAACCCGGCAGCGATAGGCGCTGATTAAAGAAAGAGGCATATCATTAAGACGAATACATGTACATATATTTGAAAATCGACGAGATAAGCGGAAAATGTATGGTATTCAAAATTATCATTGTACATTATTTAATTCCAGAATAAAGAACAGTATCCATACATCTACAAATAAAAAAGCTCAATTATCCCTCTTTCCAACTAATTTTCACCTTTACCCATCGTCTCTAAATTTGAGGTATAGTTTCTTATTTTTCTTCTCCTCCACCATCTTCTTCTCTTCTTTACGAGCGGGGTTATTTTTAGGTATGACATTGGCGTGGAAAGCTGTTGAAGCGTTGCACTGTTTTACCATTGGTGGGTTTTGGATACTAAACATGTAGACTGCGCGTAAGAAACATTATGAATGTTTGTGTAGAAGTTTCATGTGGTTGCAGTCCGCCACATCGTCAACCTGTTTTACTTGAAGAAACCGCTTTGCTTTGAATATTGTGTATATCTATGTGGCTCTCTAGATTATCAGAACTTATGAGATCCTTTAAAGTGCTTCCATGTAACTTTTTGCTTATATTTTGTGTCCTCCAATAAGTCGTCAAATTACATGTAAATCCTTCCAATAAATTTTTTTTTTACTGAATAACCGTTTCTCAGATTCTTTACACTAAAACAGAGATATAAGTTATAGAATAAGTTTTTCATGTTTATTGCTTTCTTTTTTCTTTTCTGATCTTGCTCGGTCTAAAAGTTATAACAGACTAGTATAAGCCTTTTAGGGTTGTAAGTAGTGTGTATTGCATGGGAATGCAAAAAGAAAAATTCATTCCCATATGCGACTAAATTTTTTAAAGTTTTTATCACATGAGTCATAAAGACTAGTAAGCTCCTGTGAAACCGACCTTAGGGCTGGTTAGATGGGATCTGAGCCCAGGATTTGAACCAGGGTCCTTCATATCAAGCTGCATGTCGATAAAGTTATCTGGAACAAAATAAGGCGATGTAGCAAAGCTTTTCCTACCCAAGTGTCCTCAGTCAAAATTAATTGACTTACAGAAATCATTTCTGTTCTTTTTTCTCTTTTCTTCTTGCTGTCGTCGTCATCACCATCATCTTTATGATGATGATGATGATCATCATCATTATAATCATCATCATCTTAAATATTATTTCTCTTTTGCATTACCCATAGAGGTCTCAAAGCCATGTAGTGTATCTACAATTATGCATTTTGTCAGGCTTTGCTCTGACTCTTCATTGAAACAGTAATGAAGTATCTATGTAAGTTAACACAAAGCGTTTGTGAGCAACCACTTTGTATTTTTGTAGCACAAATTGACTTGTATTTTATATCACATAATAAAATCATAGTGAAAAATTTTAGGCAACAATTAAGCGGTATCCAGCATATTTGTGCTTTACAGGAAATTTATTGCACTTTTTATCAGACTAAAGCAATTGAGAGTAAAAAAAAATAACATGCTAATATGTAACCCCTTCTCAGTATGAAGGCATATATCAATGAACACAGCCACCACGTACACAAAATAGTGCTCTTTGTTCATAGCATTACAATACTATTTTCACATTTTATAGTATGACGACACTTGATAAATTTGTGCAATATTTCTATGTAAATTTTTTCTCATGACTTTAAGTTATCTCTTCAAAAGTTCTATAATTGACGAAAGAAAAATAAATGTCCATAGGGTATAGTCCTATCTGCAGACCAAGCTTTAAAAATAACGATTATCTAACTTCATCAAGATACATAATTTGCATAAACTGCAATTTGCAAATCATTATTATAGTAGCTGGTGTGTGTTCGTATTGAGCGTATTTGATATTCTCTGTGAGGAAGTCAAATACACGAAGGCCTTTGCAGCAATCAATCAACTTGCATCATTCCCCAACATGTAACCAGTAAGCACATTGGAAACCATTTTTCCAGAAATAGTATATACCTTAACTTGTTCTGGATGTCTTCCATGAAGATCCTGAACATCCTCAAATTTTTTATTCCATGCACAATTGGCTTCTGAAGAAGCAGCAGGTCGCAATATAATTAAAGTAAGCAATTTATTTTGATCTAAATTTAGCAATGTGCTTGAATCTACATCTTCTGCTAATGATGAGGTTGATAACATAACGACAAGTATTTTAGATTGAGGCAGCTAAATCTTTATTATTTGGAGTTGTCTGAAAATCTACACCGGTGACTTTTTTTGGCCCAGAAGCTGAAAATGAAACAGAAGAATCTATTATGTCCACCGTAGCAGCTACTGCAATCTTGGATCTTGTTGGGTTTCATTTGTTTGGCTTTCACTCATAAAGCTAGAGCTCTCAACAACAGTGAGAAAGATGTACGAGGGCAGGCTGATAATTAAGTTCCGTTTAATCATAAATTTTTAATTTTTCACAGCATATACATAAACAATACGTCAAACGAAAGCATAATATCTCAGCTACATACTTAGCACTCTATTTTTCGATGTAGTCACCGTCGCGATCAACACACCGCCTCCAACGTTTCACTAGTTGGCTCACGCCGTCAGCGAAGAATTCAGACGGCTGTCCACGGCACCATCTGCGAACATCTGCGATAACTTCCTCATCATTGTCATAGTGATGGCCCTTCAGGTACTTCTTGAGTTGGGGAAACAAATAATAGTCAGAGGGGGCAAGATCGGGGCTTTATGCAGGGTGAGGTAGGGTCGTAAGTTCCAGCTGCCTTAAGGCGTCCTGAGTTTGGCGACTGGTGTGCGGGCGCGCATTGTCGTGTTGCAGGATTGAGTCCTTATCACGCCGAATACGTCTGAGTCGGAGTTTGAGAGCTCGGAGTGTTGAAATATATCGCTCAGAGTTCACAGTTTGCCCTTGCTCCAGAAATTCCATGTGGACCACTCCCTCCATGTCCCAGAAAACGGTGAACAAGACCTTTCTTGCAGAGGCAACAACCTTGAACTTCCTTGGACTTGGAGAAGTTTTGTGCCTATACTCCATCGATTGGGCTTTACATTCTGGATCGTAGTGGTGGACCCAGGATTCGTCTCCAGTCACAATGCGTTGCAGAAATGCTTCTCCTTCTGCATTGTAACGCTCTAAGAGTTGAGTACACATGTCCTTTCTCTGCGCTTTCATCTCTACAGTGAGCTGTCTTGGGACCCAACGGGCAGAGACTTTTCGGTAACCCAGTACAGTTGTGGCGATATGGTGCACTCGTTCTTTCGAAATGCCTACTTCATCTGCAATTTCCTTTTGTTTGACCCTTCGATTAGCTCTAATCATGCAGTCAACTTTCTCTCGATGAGCCGTGTCCGATGCGGAAAGGGGCCTACCCGAACGCTTTCGATCACGCAGAATTGTCTCTCTGGGGTCTTCCCCTTTAAAAATTCTCACCCATTTGCGAACTGCACAGTCTGAAATGCACATTTCACCATAAACTGTCTTCATTCTTGCATGAATGTTTGCAGCAGAACATCCCTCAGCTGCCAAAAACTCGATAACAGAGCGCTGTTTGATGAGAAGGTCATTGGAAGTCGCCATTGTCTCATAAACATGGCTACCACATCATGTGTTGCGCGTCACTGCATTATGAGCACGAATGACGTCACACAAACTTGTTGTTATAGTTAAGTCTAGAAAAATGGTTCGAGAGTATATGTATGAAATTTTAGGTCGATGTGACGAAAATTGACCTAGTTATTAGCAAACGGAACTTAATTATCAGCCTGCCCTCGTACTAAACAAGTTGACTTTTCTAATTGTAGGTTACTACAGAGGGTGAGAAAGACTCCTAGCTATACTCAGAGTGTTGGAATGTTTTGTTGACATCTTTTGAGTCATCGTGTGTCTTCTGGTTATATTTCAGTTAAATAAAGACCAAAAAAAAAATATTGAAAGTCTCCAGAGTAAATACGCTGTAACATTTATTTTTAAAAAAGATGAAATACGAACAAAAAGGTACAGAAAAAATTGAACGTGTATTTTATTCTATTTTTCACATAACGAGTTGTTTACTCAAACTGAAAAAAATCCTGTAGATTGATTTGTAAATATCTCTATTTTACTCTTGTAGTTTTATCTAAAGTGCTTCTAAAAAATAAACAAATTTAACTGGGCTTGAAAAGAGAACTTTATAAGATGTTGATGATACAAACTTGCATGTTTGTTGGCCTGAGCTTTATATGATGACTTGTGCTTGGAGATTTTCCCACACACCCCACAACAAAAAGATTATATTACATCTAAATACTTCAGAAAGGCCAAACTAGTTCTCAGGCTTTTTGTGGGCCTACTCCGTTTTACAGACTCCCTCACTTACAGAAATACAGAACAGCATATCATATTGAAGGTTTAATCACGTCACCAATCGCAGTTAGTATTAACAGTCCTCGTGATTTTGCAACTATATGTGTAGGCCTATGGGATAGATGGAAGAAAGCGAAAACCTGTTTGTTAACTTGCCAGCCGCCTCACAAACACGTAAGGCAAGGGTATCCATCATCCACAGCCTCCATAAAGTTCAAAGCACGTCTCCTGAGCAAGAGATATGGTGCTCTCTCTCTCTTAATTTTTTCTTTTTTTTTTAATCAACAATGTACAAAATTCAGTGATACGGAGAGGGTACAGAAAGATGAGGAGAGATTTCATGATCGATTCCTGATAACTAGAAGTTTTTACAATATTGTGGATATGGAAATAGACAGAATACTTAAAACATGGGATGTTTTGCCTTTGCTCTTCCGAGTAATTTGCAAAGAGAGCAGAAGAAAAAGCGTTCTGACAAAGCAGCGAAAAGCACTCCCCTTTTCCCGAAGTTACTAGGCCTAAAAGTGTGTCTGCTTTCACTATCTCTGCTTCAGTAATCGGGTATTGTAGCGAAACAAGAGTTCAATTTTCAGGAGAAAGCAGTACTTCCTGCATTGTAATTGTCCTAGATATGCTTTATACCATTCTATCAAAATATTGCGTCTTACTTTGGTTTATTTTCTTCGAGCTTTCAAGTCTCATCATTAAAAGACACATATAAGAAAGAAAAAAAATAAAGTTCAGGGCGAACCGGAGTGTTGGCAGGATGATGATAAATCTGTGAGTCCTTTTCATAAATCAATTTTTTGTTGAAGACATAAGAAACTACTCCAAATTCATTTCCGTTCTATTTAAGATAGCCGCTTCTTGGTTCGAACACTTGCCAATAATCACAGGTTAATTCCGTTTTTCCTTAATTTGTGCCAATGATGCCTACCTTGGATCTAACCCAACTGAGCAAAAAATTTCCTTAGATTCATGCATGTTGAAGTCCCGCAACCGTTCAATTAAAGAAAAAAAAAGAATCGCATGTTGAAGCCGCATTTTTTTTTCAAGCGAAGGGCAACTAAGAGTCTTGAGAATCTGTTTAATGGCACTTTTTTGTTGCTGCATTTTTTATTAGTATGCTGCGGTTTCTAAAACTGAATAGGTGATAGTCCTACTCTGAACGATCCTTACGAGTCCGTGTGTATCGGTTATAAAATGTTCATTCTCAAGAACTGGGTGTATTGATATTTAATGTCGACTTGGTTTCCTGAAATAAGCGCTGACTAAAAAGTCAAACCATACATTCATATTTGAATTTGGTTCCATATACATGTACAAGGGCTTAATTTAGGCCTATGTGTATGGGTGTGTGTGGTTCAGTTTTTTGTAGAAAATATATCATGTAATATTCCTTCTTCCGCTTGATCCCGCTACTTTGTAAATTGTACAGTGGTTCTTTAAATAATTATTTCAGTTTCTACACTCTCTCATGATATAATCGGAAATACCTTGTTCAGTATAAGCGGTTTCATTAGAGTGAGAAAAGGGAACGCCATGCATGAATAAGGTTTTTATAGTATTCAGTAGATTATTTGAGATAATTGTGCTTGTAAATATCCGTTGGTTGGCTAGTGACTGCTTGCAGGAGCACAGAATAGTACACTAAAGAGTTCATTACCCTGTCAGAGCAGATCTGCCTATTCAATGCTACTCTAGATTCAGTTTTTTTATCAAAGATTTTCACGCTTGCTATTTTTCTCATTCGTTGTTAATTATGTAAGCTGAAATAATATAGTCGATTGCATACGAGGTATATTTACTGCTATTAAATTGAAAATTACTGTCTGACACTGAATTCAATTGTCATTTCGAGTTATTGATATTTTTAACATAATTGTTTGCCTATATTTCCAAACTGTTTAATCTCACCTCCGAAAAATGCTGTGAATAATTGTAAGTAACGTTTGAATTGGTCTAAG
Organism: Elysia crispata; assembly: GCA_033675545.1. Classification (NCBI taxonomy): domain Eukaryota; kingdom Metazoa; phylum Mollusca; class Gastropoda; family Plakobranchidae; genus Elysia; species Elysia crispata. The sequence continues at coordinate 161,941 of JAWDGP010002858.1, read as the reverse complement.
GTAAACGAGACTATGAAGAGATTCCATAACCTTCTCATGGGAATAGGTAGGCCTATAACTATCTACCTATCTGCCTATCTATATCTATCTATACATTATATATATATATATATATATATATATATATATATGTGTGTGTGTGTGTGTGTAATTACTTGTGCACTTGCGTGAGTGTAATTCATCGCGTTCATGTTGTTATGAATTGTGTTTAACTGCAGTTGAGAAAAAAAAAGCAATAACATAGATTTATCCATGATTTAAAATTCATTGTAACAATAACAAAAATACAATAAAGAATTTTTATCTCCTTTATTTCTTGATGAAATAATTCATTTCATTCAAACCCCATCGCTTTCTCTCTCTCTCTCTCTCTCTCTCTCTCTCTCTCTCTCTCTCTCTCTCTCTCTCTCTTCTCTCTCTCCTTCTCCCGTTCACTCACTATGTCTTTCTCTATCTCTCTCTTGCAGTCTCTCTTTCTTTCTATCACTATCTGAGTATCTGTCTGTCTGTCTGTCTGACTACATGTCTGTCTCACTCTCTCTCTCTGTCTTTCTCTCTCTCTCTCTCTCTCTCTCTCTCTCTCTCTCTCTCTCTCTCTCTCTCTCTCTCTCTCTCTCTCTCTCACTCTGTCTCTAATTCTTTCTTTCTATTACTATCTGTCTATCTATCGATCTGTTATCTGCCTGTTTGTCTGTCAGGCTCTCTCTCTCTCTCTCTCTCTCTCTCTCTCTCTCTCTCTCTCTCTCTCTCTCTCTCTCTCTCTCTCTCTCTTATTGTTGTGTTGATCTATCATTCACAATAATGTAACTGTAATTTGATGGACGCTCTGCAGTTATCTCTGGTCTTGCCTCATAACGGTGCCTCAAAGTACTTTCCTTTCCTTCTACTCTTGTCTGTGCCATTATATAAGACTGTGAGCTCTCCGCTTGATTTGCTATTGCTTCTATATTGTCCAACTTGTCTGTGAATATAAGTAAAAATAAAGTAGAAAACTAAAACAAAGTCAAAAAGCCATAACTTTTAAATACAAAACAAAAATGAATTTTATAAGAATTTATTTTCAGTTTTGATTATATGTCTAACTATTTGTGTTCCTATTTAATTCAAGGAACATTCTTAACACATTATTATCTGAAGATGCGAGAATTATTTTTTCAGTTAATGTCTAGGTGAAGTCTCTTGAGGCTAAGATATGCTCATAGATTCAAGAATAAAAACTTGCTATAAAACCTTTAACATAATGGTTGTTTTGGTAAGCACAATGTAATAATGATGATGTTGATTTTGATGATGAGGATGATGATGATGATGATGATAACAATAACAACAACATCAATAATAACAAAAATAAGTACAATAAAACTACTACTACTACTACTACTACTACTACTACTACTACTACTACTACTACTACTACTACTACTACTACTACTTCTACTACTACTACTACTACTACTACTACTACTACTACTACTACTACTACTACTACTACTACTACTACTACTACTACTACTACTACTACTACTACTACTACTACTACTACTACTACTACTACTACTACTACTACTACTACTACTACTACTACTACTACTACTACGACCACTACTACTACTACTACTACTACTACTACTACTACTACTACTACTACTACTACTACTACTACTACTACTACTACTACTACTACTACTACTACTACTACTACTACTACTACTACTACTACTACTGCTGCTGCTGCTGCTGCTGCTGCTGCTACTACTACTACTTCTAATAAATGAACAAAAAAAAATTACTTAAACTGTGATGAAGCATAGAAGAATGTGTTGACTTAATCTTTCTACATGATTAGGTATTGACGTTAGGTTTAAGTGCTCAAATGTACAAACATGCAAAGATACATATCTTAAACATACTTACAATGCTGCTGAAATTGTAGTTGTGAAGGTTGTGGTATCGATTGCTTGAAATTGCTCTGCCATTCTTCAGATTGCAATGTAGTCCTCTGAGTTGGTGACTGCATAATATGACTTGGATGGTTGGTAGGAGCTGGACTCGTTAAGTGTGGTATGGTGTGGCTGGATATGTATGACCTAAATGAAGCTGATGAAGAGGGTATGGCGGATAATGATTGAAAGTTTTGCATTGTTTGAGGAAGACCTTGCTGAATTGTAGCTGTGGGAGTTAAGACAAAATGAGTCTGCTCATGCTGTTGGGGTGGATCAGGCAGAGAGTGAACCTGAATATTTACAGGCCCTACAGTCTCATGGTGGTGCCCAGATGACAGATAATTGTGCTGTTGATTGAACTGAAATTGTTGTAGCTGCTGCTGTTGTTGTTGTGGAGGTGAAGGTGGTGATGGCAGTTGTGGTACCAGCTCTCCTCCTGAACACTCTGTTTCTATTTTGCATTTGTGCTTCTTGATGGTAACTTTGTATACCTGACCACACTCTGGGCATAAGTTGGTCAAATTAGAGTGCACATCCTGATGTGCCTCTAAAGAAGTATTGTCCGAAAAAGTATTCCCAAAATCCTCTTCTGCACACAAAAATGAGGTTTCACCTGATGAGATTAGGGAAAAATCTACTATTTTCATCTCTTACAAGATAAATGATTCCTTAAAAAAAACTATGGATTGTGTTGTGGCAAAAATCTAAATATCCTTAATTCAAAATCATATCTTGACTCATTTCCATGGCACAAGCTGCAGCACTCTTTTTTGACTTTTTATTTACAAAACTGAAAAAATTCTGACAATCAAAGTGGATCTAAGAACAGACTTAAGTTTTTGCGTAGGTAGCACAAAAGAAGCTATGTGGAAAAATAATACCAGTGGTGTATTGTATTTAGACCCTCACCATATGTGTATGAGTTGAACTTTAGCTATTTTGCAGGCTTCTTGTCTGTTAATATTTTTCCTTACATCTCACTAGCAATAATATTTTATATAGACTGTCATGAGGATATTGTCAATTAGGATTATATCTTTACATCCCTAGGTAAGAATAGAATCAATTCAATCATGAAAATACTAATATGCTCATTACCTGAATGGGATTTGTTATGTTTTAACCATTGGGCACAACTGGCAAATCGTTTATCACAGGAAAAGCAAGCAAATGGTTTTTCATGCATTTGCAAGTGCATACGTGCTATGTATAGGGTTTTCAATGATTTATTGCAGCCATCAATAGGACACCGAAAAGCACCTGTGAAAAAAAATTTAATACATTTTAGTTACATATAACACAAGATTTATTTAGGTATTTGACTAATTTGACACATGATTTTATGATGATGTTACCCTAATACATATACAGTGGAAACCTCAAAAACTGAAGTCTGATTATTCGAATTTCTCAAAAACCGAATTTTGGAAGATGATAGGTAATTTTTTTTTCTCATCGGTTTTGTTAGAATCGGACTCGTATTTCAAAGTCTTTCTGATTCAATTCTCTTAATTCGAAGTCGGATACCACCCCATAAGGCATCACAAAAGTGCCTCATGAATCTCTCAAGCAGCAAGCAAAGCTAATCACTGCCCAAGAAAGGCTGATCAGTGCGCTAATAAATCAAGAAGGGATCGGATGCTCTAACAATTAAGTGCCGGTAGCAAATCTGTACTGATACAGTTAGCAACATGGGACGGGGAAGGGTAGGGTTGCTCGTTGCGGGCACAGTACACACCCACTCAATGAGTCATAGATTCTGTTATGCCCATTTTTGTAATTCGGATACTCTTAATTCGAAGAAATAATCCGTTCCCATACAATTCGAATTATGAAGTTTCCACTCTATTTTTTCTCAAAAAACCCATTATTTAGGGTTGCTTTATTCAACTGGCATAAACATAATTCATTTTTTGAGTGTCTTCTCTAATGTTATGCAAACCATATGAGATATTGTATAAGAAGATTAGCTTTTGAGAAGCTGGGAAATTTATTTGAATTGAATTAAAAGATTTCGTCTAAAATTATATGCTTAGAAAGAAAGCATCAAGTAAATAGAACCAAAAAAAAAAAAACGATTTTGTTTTATCTAAAGTCAAGGCTTGAAAGAGAATGACAAAAGAAAGAGATTTTTAGACACAAGTAACACAATTATAATGTGTTCATACCATAATGTGTTTTCGAATGCCTTAAAAGCTTGAAAAGAGAATTAAAATTCTCAAAGCATTCGTCAAAGCTGCAGGCAAATGGTTTCAAGTTTTTATGCTCATCTCTGTGTATATTGTATATCCTTTCCAACAGAAATGTGCGGCTGCAGTTTTCTATTTCACATTTAAACGGGGGATTTCCTAATGGATAAGAAAATGTAATTGCAAGACTTAGATAACATTGACTGATGATGATGATATTTGTAAAAGTAATAATAAAAAGATATATATTTATACAAAGCACTGGTGATGAGGAAATACACATGCTTCTACGAAATAATTAATGCCAAGAAAGTAGAAAGCTTTACATATTATTCCAATGAAACAGGTGACTCTTTGATGCTTTAAATTCATGCTTTTGTTCATTAGCAGATCTAGTATAACTTGTATTTGATCTCAGCTACTTTATATTTATCTAATTTTTATTTCATCATTAGGAAAGATTATGACAGATAGAAAGAAGTTGTTCCAAAGATGTAGAGAGAAAATGGTATACTGTAGAATGAAAGGATAGTTATAAAGTTAGGTCTTGGTTAAATAATTCAATGCTATTGTTATGTTAAACTAACTTTATGCAGTTCATTGTCTGTTATGAGTATAGAAAACTAATAACAATCACAATTACCATAAATCAACTGTTATGAAAAATCTGAAAAATAAGAAATACTAAAAACATTATAAAACAAACTAAATCTGCCAAAATAAGAAAACTGTGGTGTATTTCTTTACCAAGATGCCAACTAAGGTGATCTGAAAGACTCTCCTGACTACTGAACCTTAACCTACATTGTTCAGATCTGCAAACAAATCCATTCTCCTGGAAAGAAAAACAACAGTTTTATAGCTGTGTCAAGTATTATTATCTCATTTTAAGTATCATATTACATAAGAAATGTATTATTATCTCACTACAAACTATATTACATCAGAAATATATTTATATCTTGCTGTTAAATATCATATTACATTAGAATAATCATATAACTGATAGAGAACACAAGGCAATATGATCAACTTAAAGCAAGTGCGGACCATTCCACATTTAACTGGTTTTGAATATATCAAGGGAAAAGTTTGAAAAATTTTCAAAATGAGATTTCTACACTATTGTTCAAGATAAAGCCTTCAGATTTGCACACATTTACAGTTTAGGTTTTTTAGCTAAAAAATGTTTGAAGCTATCAGGAAACTAAAAATTAATAAAAAAAAAAAATCAGTGAAGGCCAATTTAGGCTCATTTTTTTACATACAAATAGAAGCAGGTATATTTATTTTGGCAATAAAATTTGTGGTTCTCATATTCAATTAATTTAAACTTACACTCTGTCCTGTGTGCTCTTTGCTCAAATCGATGTGTTTTTGAAGCTCGAGTCTGGTAGAAAAAGCCAAACCACACAAATGGCACATCCTCTCCCTGGGCGCAGGTATGTGCGCTTCAGTCAAATGAGCTTGTAAGGCTGCAGCATGTTCAAACTCCTTACCACACACATCAAAGGGGCACAAGAGTACCCCTTTTTTATTTGAATGTTTTATCCCTTGTTTTCTCGATGCTTGCTGTTTCCTGTGTATGTTTTGCTGATAAGCCTTCAATTCTCTTTCATGGTACTCCGATTCAGAATTCTCCTCAGAGCATTGGATGTTTTTTTCAGTATTAAGTGAGTTGGTTTTGTCAGTCTGGAGATTCTCAACTCTGTGAGCAGACACCTTTTTGCATAAATTCTTGTCAGTGCATCTTTTATCTGTGCAAGCTTGATTTTTGAATCCTTCAAAAAATTGACATAAAAAAAATATGAATTTATTGTAGATAGATATGTCAATATTCTTAAGAAGAAAAAAAAAGTGAGAATCTCTCACCTCCCATGTCATGAAGAGAGAGAGAGAGAGAGAGAGAGAGAGAGAGAGAGAGAGAGAGAGAGAGAGAGAGAGAGAGAGAGAGAGAGAGAGAGAGAGAGAGAGAGAGAGAGAGAGAGAGAGAGAGAGAGAGAGAGAGAGAGAGAGAGAAAGAGAGAGAGAGAAACAGGCAGACAGACAAACAAAGCAAAAATTTCTAAATTGCTTAAAGAAGAGTTATTGTGTTCAGCGTGTACTTTACAATCGGATAAGACAATTAGAAATGTCATGCCATAAAAAGAACTTAGTATTCTCTCTTTAGAATCAAAGAAAATCACTAAAAACTGTTAACTAACACAACAGTGCCTTTTCAGACCAAAAAAAAAGTCAACTTAGTCACCTTCATGTTTTTTAAGGTGAGCTTTGTACATTAGTTTGTGTTTCAGCGTTTTCCCACAAAATTCACAGCAAAAGGGTCGATCAGTCGTATGGGTCAGCATGTGTGCTTGTAAAGTGTTTGAAGAAGCATATGCCATATTGCATCCATCAACAGTGCAGACAAATGGTCTTTCTCCTTTTATAGCCAGAAATTGAGAGTAAAATAAGAAGTTTTGGTCAAAATAGATATGTCCAATAAATAACAATGGTAGCGACAGAATTTTTACCTGTATTTTCTGATACGATGTCTCAGTGGATTTGACAATCTTATCGCTGACAGCTAAATATGTCTCATGAATAAAGGCATACTAATTTTGGATGTGATAAAGGTTAAATAATGTGATTTAGCACAGTTCTAGAAAATTAATTTCATTGTTTTCATCTCTTGTCTTATTGCGATCTTTAAAACCTGTACAGGATTGTTGAGTCTTTTGTTAGTAGACAGTAATGTTTAGTTGTTGAATCATGACAGCTTACTGCTTTAAAAAATCTTTAAGGTATGACTCGAGGTATAAGACCCAGTACTGCTTATATAAATTAAAATAACGGTGGGCTGATTCCATTGTAACTACTATAGAATCTAAACTTAGCAGATATGATTATAAGAGAAATGTGAATGCAAGTCATTAAAATCCTACAATATTTGCTAATATGCCAAGACATGATATATTTGTTCCTAATTTCACTGTAATAAAATCAACTGCTTTGTAAGAACCAAGGGTCTTACATCACAAAAGATTTTATCATTTCTTACACTGTATTAGTTAAGACAGGATAAAACACCCATGTATAAGATGCAAAATTATTTGCTATCTAGTTATGCCTATAGCAAATCAGCTAATGAGAGGGTGATCATTTAGTTTTTTTTTTAAATCAAGAGTGCATTATGTTGTATATTATATGCTTAGGCTAAACACCTATCTTTGGGAAAAAATGAAACACATTCAAGCAAAGCAGAACTATGGAAATCAAAGCAAAACCCAGACTAGAGCACTTTAACAAAATGTACAATTAATCTCATTAATCCATGATTTTTTCTGACAGCTTTTTAATTCATCAAAAAATTGTTGTTGATAGTGTTTAATCTCTTTAGTCCATGCTTTTTCATGAATAGCCTTTAAATGACCTAACAAGCAATTTAATAAATTTCATTCAGAGCTGTTCAAAGAAACTTGTTTTTTAAACTATTGAATACGTTTGCATTTTCAGTCACATCTCTCCAAATGACAGTACAGCCTGATTTTCCACAATGAGCTTTTATGATATGACACTGGGCTTACAAATGCTTAGCTGCCATAATCAAAGGTCAACAACAGTCCTAGATGATCAAAAGAGTGGGTGTTATTGGATTCACAAAATCTGAAGTTCAGTTTTTATTAATAATTCATAACCTTGACATAATTATGAGTTTAGATCACTGTTACATAAAGTCGGTATCAACACCAACAAGTTCATATGCCCCTCACACAAAAGCAACTGACCAGTGTGAGCACGCTTGTGCATAGTGAACTGGCATGGTATCCTGAAAGCCATGCCGCAGCCTGGCTCCTTGCACTTGTAAGGTTTCTCTCCTGTATGAAGCCTGTAATGGCACTTGAGATCGTACTTGCTCTTAAAGCTCTTTTTACATCCATGGTGGTCACAGAGATAGGGTAGATTGCCATCATGGAACTGTAGGTGTCTCTAGTGACGAGAGGAATGTGGGGACTTTGGGTCATATCTGATATATGAAAGAGCCTTCTTTTAGAATACCATTAAAGTGTCTCTTGTAGGTAAATTTAAACCAGTCCTTTTATTCAAGATAAAACAAGCTATCAAGTAAATTGGCAGTCATCTTGTAAGCAAAGAACAATTACTACTCATTACAAGACTTAACTTCTTACTAACAGTTTTTACAAAGCTCTGTAAACATACATACAGATAATTCAGAAAGTATTAATGGTATTTGTGACATAAATTCTTAAGAGGTGAGGTGGGTAGTTAATAGAGAGTGACACTGTTTCCTTGTGTCGACATATCATGACAGTTCATGGGAATTAGCTGCAGCTGTGGTTCAAATTTAGTATAGACATAACAATGTTTGCACAAGGTGAAACTGAATTTAAGTTTAAAAAACTACTTTCAGACATTTGAAACATAATTAAAGTGAGACTCATGAAGACACCATAGAATTAAAACTTGTATTTTCACATTATTAGGCCTTTTTTGAAAATAAATAGAAAAAACTGAAAAACGCTTTGTCAAATTCAAGACAATGATGTTACCTAAAAAATTAAAAAAAAAAATTGTTTGTCTAATTTTTCATCCGTTACATAAAATTCAACAAATTTTCCTTGATGAGGCCTTCAGATACTAGAATGAGTTTAACTTTAAATCAATGTAGATGATATAAATCTTGTAGCTCTTATCAGTTTTCGCAGATGGATGAGCCATTTAAAAACGTTGGTGAAAAGCCTCCCTATAATGATAACTCTTACTGGGTTGAACGAGTGAGAGGTTTTTAAAGTAGAGAATCATGAGTCTGATGTTCTAAATTTTCTTACTCACTGTTCATATGAAAAGAGGAAAAGAAACTGAATATATCTAAATTTAAACATCGAAATCATAATCCATTATGGATTAAATAATCTATTGCCTACCTTCATGCTGCTTAAAAGTTTGAAGCTTTTGTCGCATTTTGGACACTGGTAGGCTTTTTCGCCTGATGAAAAAAAAAAGAAAAGAAAAGAGTTAAAATCTGATATCAGACATTGAGACAAATATCATTATGAAGAATGAGAACATTTAAGACATTTTAGCTTCTAAATACCTGGAACCAAAAGCATATAGTTAAAAAAAAAAAAGAACACAAATCAATAAGTAATATCTCAAAACTTTCACTAAGTAAGCATTTCTTAATATTTAAAGCCTTAATGATGTCTGAATTTTTGAGTTTCATTTTGGAATGTTCGCTTGCCTTATTTTGCAATGAAGAAAAGTATCTTTTTGATATAAAAAAAATGTAGTTGCACTTTGAAAGCATTATTTATTGGACATTGATTTGCAGAATGATAATCCACAATATTTTTAATTAGTGAGCATGATCTTTCTGAGCCTTCTGTTCTTTTAGTTCCTTTTTTTCTTTTCTTTTATTAATTGCTTTTACCAGCTGAATTATGTGCTCAAAGACTTAATAGCAAACCGCACAAAAGCTGTCCAAAAAGCAGATATTTTATAAAAAAAAATATGTATGGTTTACTTTAAGAGCAGGAATATCAAACAGTTGCATTCTCTATTAAGTTATCTGCATTAGATTGAGAAGCATGATCAATAGTAATACTAAAAGTTTTTTTAAAGAATTAGGCAGAGATTTCCATATATTGCAGTCTAATACTTAATCATTTAGATGAAAACAAGTGTAAAAACGTTAGATAATCAATTTTAACATACTTGTGTGAGTAAGTTTGTGGGCTTTAAGCTCCTGGTTTCCTCTAAACCCATGACCACATTTGTCGCAGATAAATGGGCGTTCATCTGTATGGGATCTCATATGCAACTCCAGCTTGCTCTTGCCTGTGAAGCTTCTGCCACAGCCATCAAATGTGCATTGATAAGGTTTGCCAGCTGTCTCAAAAATTAGGAAAGATCACGTCGACTTAAATTTTGGGAATGAAAAGGCATAGTTGAGAGACTAAGCTACTTCAAATGCCATGAATGATTTCAAGTCATAAATACTATGGTAAAAGAATATGATTGCTTAGGCTTGAATAGGTTATTTTAATCTGCAATGATTTTGTTTATAGAGATAATTATTGAGATATTGACAGTTAAGAAAGAGAGAAAAAAAGAGAGAGAGAGAGAGAGAGAGAGAGAGAGAGAGAGAGAGAGAGAGAGAGAGAGAGAGAGAGAGAGACAGACAGACAGACAGACAGACAGACAGAGAGACAGAGAGAGAGAGAGAGAGAGAGAGAGAGAGAGAGAGAGAGAGAGAGAGAGAGAGAGAGAGAGAGAGAAAGAGAGAGACAGGCAGACAGACAGACAGAGACAGAAAGAGAGAAAGATAGAGAAAGAGGAGAGAGAGAGAAAGAGACACAAAGAGAGAGAGAGAGAGAGAGAGAGAGAGAGAGAGAGAGAGAGAGAGAGAGAGAGAGAGAGAGAGAGAGAGAGAGAGAGAGAGAGAGAGAGAGAGAGAGAGAGAGAGAGAGAGAGAGAGAGATACAAAATGTAGCAGCAGTAACAAAAAGTATAATCCCAGAAGTAGAAAGCAGATAGATAATTTGAAAGCAAATCGCTAATAAATTTGAGTCTCTAATATCCCCTTTTATTGTTACATGTACATTGTTGTCAAATGTAAAACAAACAAAGGGATACTTTGACTGCTAAAGTAAAAAAAAAAGTCACTATTGGATCTTAAAGCAAATGAAACTTACAGCAGTGAAAGTGCCTTATATGGTTTTCCCAGAAAAATTTTGAAGTGAATATCCATTCACAACCACGTTGAGTGCAAATATAGACATTCTCGTTCCTCACTTCTCCTAATTGGATTGGCTGTCATTGAAGTCAAGACAAAAAGGATATACACATACATGTATATTTCCGAAATTTCATTTAAAAATTACTCTCTTTTTGGTGTATAAATATTGGTATATTCATTACATAGTTTTCCAACCATTACATCAATCACTCTCAACATTAATGGCTTTATTATTGATAAGTTCCTATAAGAACTTCTATTGACATTATCAGGCAAGATTTGAAAAATAATATTGACTACATATGCATGCTACTAGAGACTAAGACTTGTGCTATCTTGTTTTGCTTTTTTTCTTTAATCAAAGTCGATACTAAAAAGAGGTTTCTTATGCCATGATGTAGAAAGTGGAAAGTGCATTTCTAGAAATTCTTTGAGTGGCAGGATTAAAATAATACATCTATAATTTATGTGGGTGAGCAGACATTGTATTAGAATGAATTGAACTTTCAGAGTGCTTAGACAACAGTTGTGTTGAATTTGAATTAAAATTAATACAATTTAATCACTTTTTCATCTGAACACAAAATGGATATTAATGTTGAATAAATGAGTGAAAAAATTGACTGGAAGAGATAATATATTCAGTGAATATCACTATAAATTAAAAAAAAAAAAAAGAAAATGACTGCATAGACTAATAAACATGTTATAATACAAGCTGCATTCTTCATTTTAAAGATAAATAGAGAGGGAGCTTGATGGCATGAGCCTACAATTCATGCTCCACAATTATCTCTTACATGGAAGAAATCTTAACTTGTCTGTGAGTGGGTTCATATGAATACCAACATAAATAACATACCTGGCGGGATTTTATGAGAAGTAATGGATTTGACAAAACATTCCTCAAATACTTGTTGTTACTTTTTTCCGTGTCAATTTTGTCATACTCATGAAGACCAGATTGGGTGGTGTTGACAGTATCAGGGTGAAAAGAGTCATTTGAAGAGGTGTTATCGCACAAGATCTTCGCACCTTCAAGGTTTTTCTCGTCAAAACCTTTGATTACTTCTGATCTTCTTGGTTCAGGATCTTTGGTCGTGAATGTGCTTTTATTAGAACAATGTGAAGCTGCAGATCCCAATTTTTCATGAGCTTGTGAATTGTTGAGATAATTGTCTGATGTTGCGATTTCTATCTCTAATCTGTCCCTTCTTTTGTTACTTTCAGAATCTGAAAAGCGCTTTGGCTTATTGTCTTTTTCATAAGTATTCTTCTCGGACGCAAGAGATCCAAATACGAGTGGTACACTGTGGTTTGCTGTGGAGACAATGTCTTTGCTTATTCTTTCCAGGTGCAACATTGGGGTCTTGTAATTTATAGTGACAAACTTAAGAGAAGCGATTTTCTGGGCTATCCTCTCAAGCACCGGTGGGAGAGTTCTTCTTGATGACGTGCTGTCTTCTGGCAGGAGAGAAAATTCATTTAAAAACAGTGAAAGAGGCTTTGCATTTATTCTCCAAACAAGATTTAAGTCACTTTTATGTGGTAAACAGGCCCTAACCTATGAGCTATAATGTCGAGGCATAATCGAAGATGGATTCTAAAAAAAAGTTAAGCTGTAGCTCAAATAAGAGAGCCAAAAAATAAAAATTGGAGAAAAAAAATAGAAAATGTAAATTATGATAGATTTGAAAAAAAAAAATCTGATAATCTTAATGTTATTTTTCACAATTTTTGAAGTTTCCTGGCTATGCAGTCACTGAGAACATTCGACAGAAAATTAGAGTTACTAGTGAGATTATACATGTACAACAGTAGATTATTTTCTCTTTAGTGTATGGGATTCTACAATATTTGTTGTGACCTCTGCTGTAAGTTCTTCCTTGCGCATCATGCAACAGGATCTGCACTGAGCTTATAAATCTTTGTGAGAACGCTTTGTATAGATGGATCTAGTCTAAGCGCCTTATCTAGAGAAGTCTGATTCCTATAAGTTCAACACTGGTACCCGAATATATCTCATATTCTCATCTAATTCTTTTGTCCTGTTCATCTTGTGGTTCAGCCAGTTGCAGAATTTTTTCAAAGGATGGCATGGGACATGAACGTGCAATTTACCTCTGTAATCAATTTCCAAGTCCTGGTCAGATTCAGACTCAGAGCTCTCATCGTCCTCGCCCGTGGCTATACTTTCGCGTCCTTTTCCAGAGACTGATAAGACAACCCTCTGGACAGACTTGGCCACACTGCGTTGGATCTTCCTGATGCCATCATACGCCTGCTTCACAAGCGTATAGCACTCTCGGCAGATGTAGCTTCGCCCAAACTTTGTAGCGGACATATTTTTCATCGATTCCAAATCTCTTTTGCCCACTAACGCTTTCATTTTGGCCTCAAACTTGGCCATAAAAGGCCGGCTTCCACCAAACATGAAGAGCCTTCCACCCTTTTCGGTTTTGTCCCATATTTTTTTGCAAAGAAGGCACGTGATGGGAGGGCCTTTAGGCCGTCTGTTTGTTCTGCTTTTTCTCTGTAACTGAGTTTGTGAATTCTCAACTCTCATTTCCATAATTATTTGCTAATGATGGATTATCTTCGTTTTCGTTGCATCACAATCTCCATTGCATTCTTTTGGCTTCCATTTTAAATCAGCCTGGAACAAAATATCAAAACCATTTTCATGAATTTAAGCTGTATATATATATATATATATATATATATATATATATATATATATACACACATACATATGCACGAGAACAGTTGCATTTATGAAACACATTCGTTTTATGAAAGAAGAGAGGATTGTAGACGAGACTGATGTTCTGTAGATAGGTTTATCATTGTGCTTGACAATTGTCAATCCTTTATCCTTAAAAAAAAAATCATTCTTTTTCATGATATATCTGCATCATTTTCCTACCATCTCAAACATTTTTCACAGTTGGTTACAATTTATAACCATAAAATCAAATTTCATCCACACTTCATGACTTACATGTATTGTATTTAAAAATTTTCCCCTATTTCTTTTCCAACAACCGTATAGGCCCTATGTGAAACTAAGAAGCCTTATTCAAAATTAAGTCAATCACTACAAAATCAAATGGCTATAAGATTACAAGACTTATTAGTTAAAGTTCAAACAGGGTTGATTAGATACTCTTTTCAAAAATAACAGAAAAAAACCATGATTCGACATTTCGAGATACTTTAACGCTTTATCTTCCCCACCTCTCTCTCTCTCTCTCTCAGTCACTTTCTATCTCTCTCTCAGATACGCACCCACATAAATATGATATTTCTGGTAAAAAGATCCATGTTCGATTACTTCAGTGCTCTCTGTGATTAATTAATTTGTTCCAATGATGGTAACGCTGAGTTATAACTGTATGTACATATGTTGGTATTGTGTAAAGGAGGGTAAAAATAAAAAAGAGCGGGAAGGGTTGTAAAAAAAGGGAAATGGCCATTATGTCATGAAAAATCTAGCCACGGACAGTGAGCATACAACATGGAGCTACATGTATATAATTATACCCTCATTGCATAAACACACTTGACGCTCTTAGGCAAAGTCTTTTGACCATCCTAATCGCAAGACATAATTAGCTTCAGTGAACGGTCGCAATGTTTTCAGTGTCTATTCAACCAGTCTTGATTATTTTTATTCGAATTTTAACGGTTCTCCCAATATAAAATTTGAAGCATGTTTGAATTTTATAATTTTTATTATAAACTACATGTACCTGTATTTCAAATTAATGTCAACAGAGAACGGGATATGACAAAGGCTTTCACGAAAAGCTATGCTGATTTTATTATGCTTTAAGAAGATTTTGTTCGCTCAGTGGCAATAATAATTATTGTTTCCGCACTGAGCGCTAATACTACCAACGCTCACAGATTCAAGACATAAAATACTCTATGCTAATTGAAAAAAAAACAAAAAACTGTTTTGTTACAATAAAATAATACAACGCAGTCTTTTAAATGCTTCGGATTTCTTTTTTAATCAAGGTCCATAACTTCTAAAAAGATAGTATGACTCTTTATGAAGTCACTTTGTAGCTTACTACAAGTTCTAGATCCCGGTTTCTGTTCCTTGGAAGCGTGATTGCAAGAAAACCTGAACTCGACCACTCCAAAATATTCCATTAAGGAGCGTAATAACAATAGGCTTAAGCTTACCCTCTCAATGTTTTCCCCCTTTTCAGTTTTTAATCTTTTCTTTACATGAACGGGCCACAATGCACAATAAAGGTAAAGTTCCTGCACATCATAAATACCAATCATAATTGTGATAAACGACTATCAGCGTTTTGGGTTTGTGGAAGGAAAAAAAACAAAACAAAAACAGAAACAAATCAAAACTTAAAAATAGTTTTAACAATAAGCCTATCCTCTCAAAAATTTTTTCCCCTTTTTCCGTTTCTAATCTTTTCTATACGTGCTAGTTTACTGTTTCTGTTTTAATTTTTCTGTAAGTCAATGCCTTTAGTTGCTAAATATCTTCCAAGTTCCAGTAAGTTAAAAAAAAATGACAAAGTACATATTGGTCTCATTTGTGTCCTTCCTCTTTGCTCGGCAGGCAGACTGGTGGACTTAACAAATTAGTACTGTACCGGTAGGTCTCAAAAGTTAAAAAAAATATTCGTCTGAAGCGCAATTTTAATTTTTTTTTCCCTTCAATATCTTCAATTGAAAAATAATACCACCCTTTTGTGTTGATGAAAATGTATACCGAAGACAAATTAATCCCACGATCTAATCCAATACATGTACTTATAAGCATAAAATAACATCGATGCTGCTATTTCTGCTGATAATAATAATAATAATAATAATAATAAAGCATTATTGGGAGGCCCGAAAGCTTCACCCGATAAAAAAGCTGGGTTGGAGATTAGTGTATGGTAGAAAGACTTTCAGTTTCACCATTAATTTTCTTATGTGGGTTAATAGGCTCTCACGCCGAATGCAAGTTCTCTTTGAATAGATTTAGGTGTTACTGTTAGTTTTGATACAAAGATGAAAGAACGGTCACCATAGTACCGATCAATCTTCTGAATAAGAGTTTCCACGTGAACTTAAGGAGATATTATTATGCTTGATGCAATAGTCTTGACAATTTTTAGGACTCGTTTCAGCCACTCTGTGGAGGCGTGTCCTAATGAAACAAGAAAGCACTGTTTCACTGGTTCACAACCAGCATGAGAAACACAAAGCCATGTCTGCTACATCTGCTTGTTGAACGTCTGAAGTCTCGCGTGTGTAATTATCGGCTAGCTAAACATTCCATTTACAGAATCACCATTGTATGTCTAGGTCTAACTTGACATGGGATAGTTAAGTACAGGAATACATTTGAATAGACTCATCTAGATCTAGATCTAGATTCAACTGATCAGTAACGACAGACAGAACACAGCCTGCATCGACAAAGGCTGCTGCCAGTGGTTACCCACAATGCATGGACAAGATGCAGTTAACTAAAAATAAATCGGCACGTATTTGAAGTAAACATTATTCGGGTCAACTTTTGCTTCTACTGTCTCACATTCATTCAATATATCAGTATCACTGCTGAACCGAAATTATTGAGCAACCATAGAGATTTAAACATACAGCTTTTGGGTTGGTTTAACCAGTACCGGTTAAAGTAAAATATAAAATAAAATATGTGATTGAAAAGTGTTTCGATGTAAGTCGAATAGCTGTCAGTGTCATTGCGAGGGGTGTACGCTGATCCCGACACTGACATGATTAGTTTAGAGAATAGTGGGATTTCGTCACAGACATGAATGTGTCAGGTTTCACTCAACATAAGATTTCGGACGACTGCGATTAGTAATACATGTACTGTATTTCATTTTTATCAGGATCATACGCCTCCTCCATTAATCATTCTTTTTTTTTCATGACTATGTTACACATTTGTTTAAACAATCTAAATTATTTCTTTATCACTTCATTCATTCTCTTTCGATGTCATTATTACAACAACAACAGCAACAACAACAACAACAACAATAATAATAATAATAATAATAATAATAATAATTATTATTATTATTATTATTAATAATAATAATAATAATAATAATAATCACCTCTCTTTGTAAATCCGTTGATTTATTAGACATGTTGCCTCATCAAACACTAGTGCCCTTATTGTTGTTGTTGTTGTTGTTGTTGTTGTTATTATTATTATTATTAAAATTTGATAATAGTTTTAATATAAAGAGATCAGTCATTTTGTTCCTGGATCAAGAAGGGCATGGGTGTTTTATGAGGCAACATGTCTAAGAAATCAATGGTTTTACAGAGAGAGAGAGAGAGAGAGAGAGAGAGAGAGAGAGAGAGAGAGAGAGAGAGAGAGAGAGAGAGAGAGAGAGAGAGAGAGAGAGAGAGAGAGAGAGAGAGAGAGATCAGAATATATGCAGAATTTAATACCGCGCAAACAAGAACTATAACAACTTTGGAAAAGTTTGGGAAATTTATTGCTGGACTTGGCAGGGCCTACGTGCAAGAAATAACGAAGAGTGGCCTAAAAAAAAATCAAAGACGAAATACTCGTCTTCTTTCGCCACGTACCCCTCAAAGAGATTAAGATCAATGCGCAGATTACACGTAGGCCTCTGCTTCATATAAAATGAGCATATGCTTTATCTTAGCATTTTCTGATAAGAAAATACATATTTATTAGTGTGTTTTATACTCCACTTAAAGTTATGTTTCAGTTTTAAGTAATCAATTGGTTTCAAATTATTATTCCACGCTGAGTGATAAGTCCATTTTGTAAACAAACAGAATTACCGGAAGTGGCGTGTGCATTCACTACTTTGAACCACTTCAACCAGTGATGTATACATGCTTTAACTTACGTTATTGTTGTGTCGATTTTTGAGTGATACTTAACTGGCGAAGACCAGTGACTGATGAGCCGATTATCTTATTTTGATATCACAATAAACACATGCTGGCAAAGTTTATATTCTAGGCCGATAACCATCTTTTTATTTTTATATTCAAAATCAATCTTTTATCTCGTCTAGAATCTAGATTAGATCTAGATCTAGATTCTAGACTAGATCTAGATCTAGATTCTAGATCTAGACTTAGATCAAATTGAACACGACAAGTAGATCTAGTCTACTCTAAAATCTACATGAATTAGAAAAAAACTCATCTAGATTTTAGATTAAAACTCATCTATTTCTGAGAGAATCGACAAAATTGAACATGAACCTTCTTGATTTTAACCTAGTTGGTTCCATATGGATATGTTGTATTTTGGTTGTCACCGTCCACGGATCTATTTCAAGTGCTCAAAACTGGAGTGGAGACGCAGCAGACAGATGTTTTTGCAAGGTGAGGTCCCGAGAGATAACCTCATCCAGATATATATATATATATATATAAAATTATATTTATAACTAGATTCTCTAGATGTTATTGTTGGTAAGATCTGTCTAGACTCAAAGTCTGCAGGTACTAAACAGCATTGAATCTTCTAAGACAAATAGAATCTAGATACTAGAACTTTATTTGTGAAGAAAATAAGATTTCGTTCGAAAGCATCAAGGATTTGGACCAATGATTATTAAGTCCAGTAGCTTAGCTAAGGCATGTGGATTGAAGTTGGTCTCATTAATAACAGAACTAGATCTAGAGGATATAGATCTAGATCTAGTCTCTAGTGATGTGAAAATCTGACTTAGTCTTTAATGCTTTTTATGCATTCATAAACCACCAATTCTGAAGCTCAGTTGTTTATCCCATGCATTTTTTCCTCTATCTTTCTGTCTGTCTCTCTCTTTAGCCATTAGGTCAAAGGTTTAACTAGACCTAGATCTAGATACTTTTAGACTTCTCACATAATTTATCAAGTAAGACTATGAAACTTTATAATTGTTGCTAACATTTAAGGCTTTGGGCATTAAATTTGAAGCAATTCATGTGCCAATAATGATACATTTGAAAACAATTTTTAAACCCATCAGGATTGCCCATCGATGCAATTCCCAGAACAGGCAGCTCAAATTTATTTTTTAACAAATGTACAGAGGAGTAACGCCTAGTACACCACTTCCTCTTGCTGCCCCTTTCTCACCAATTCCAATATTTCTCACTCCCAAGAAATGCAACCCTGCAACACCCCCCCCCCCCCCCAAAAAAAAAAAAAAAAAAAAATCTCCCTATCTTTCATCAAGAAAATTTTACATTTTTTAGAGAATACTACACCCTGCTAGTGCTAATGCTATGACTAGCTCAAAACAAACCCTTTTTTAACATTGGATAGTGCTAGATCCAGATCTCCGTAGCCAAAACAGGGTATTAAATTTGTCTGATCTAATTTGTACCAAGACATTTATTTCATTTTTAGGTCTAGTTGGCTTTCATTCAGGAGTTTTATAGCCTCTTTTTAGTTTCATATTTTTATTTTAGTTAAGATGATAAAGTTCCTGTGCAGATCAATGATGAGTTGTGCTGTTCTAAGCTTGCTTGTGTCAATGTATGAGTGATTAAAAAAAAAAGTTTATGGTTTGAAGTGAACTTTTGTGGTTTAGATGCAGTTTCCAGTCATTATATTAAGCTGTTATAATTTGATGTAAGAAGAAAAAAACACATTTTTATCATTAAAGTTTCATGCATTTTTGTTTTCTTCATTGTAGGAATAACAATTTGATCATTTTCACATTTTTATTATTCATTTAGCTTCGAGGTGAAGTGGATGACTGCTCCTGCAAAGTTGAAACTTTGGATTCCTTGAACAACAACAAAATCTATCCCAGATTAAAAAGCCTCCTCTCCAGGAACTACTTCAGATATTTCAAGGTGAGTCTTATTTATCTCGATGTTGCACTATTTTTTATTTATATGTTTACATTTGAGTCCAAATAATTCAAATTCTTGGATATTTCGAAGTCCTTTAATTTTACCGAATATTTCTCTTTTTAAGCTTTATTAAAAAATATCGGTTAGTTTGAATTTTGAAATAAGGATCCAGTTAATTTGAAGCGATTTTGGCGTGATTTTTTTCTTCTGACACAGTGAAAGCACATTTCCAGACTTGTAAAACAAAGTACATGTAGTGCTATACTCTGTATTCTGGTGTGTGTGTGTGTGTGTTTGCCCACCTACGTTACAGGCAAGAGTCTGCAATAAGGCTACAAGAGAGAAAAGGGTTAGGCCCAACCCTACCCCCCTGCACACTTGTACGACATTTCTGATCTGTCATCCACATTTTAAAAAAATCTCTTTATGTATTTTGATAATTAGAATTTCGTATAATTCGAAGTCCTTTTTTATACGAATGACTTGGAAATAAGCGGACTCGACTGTATTTTTTTTTTCAATCAATATCAGAGAGTCTTGGACAATGGAAAAATTTGCCTTTTCAGTCTTCCGAAATTTTGAGATAATGTGCAGCAAAAAAATTTAAGGAGAGCTTGGACCTTTATTTTGTTTTTACTGAAAAAAATTTCCCATCATTTTTATATTTATTGGAGTTTTATTCAACTTCCTCCAAGTCTCATGCAAGATATTTAGATAACCTGCTAAGCAGTAGCAGATCAAGTGGAGTTTATGAAGATTCTATTAAAACACAATTAAAGTTACATTGACAATTTGAGGGAAACCTATGAGAATGAAAATATGACTGAGAAGCAAGCTATTGGTAGTTAAGGCTTTTTTATTTTTTATTTTCTTTTTGGGTAATGTAAGCTGTATAAGAGTCATTCAGAACTGTCATTCAAACAATGTTAACTGCAACCAGACTTCAGGTCTCTTTCAAACCTGAATATTCTTAGTGCAAGACAATAAGCCATATTAGGCTTTAAAAGTATGTACAAAGTGAAAAAAATTTTATAAATCTGATTTATGATAATTCTATTGCTTCAGTTTCCTCATTATTGATGCTGCATTGCTCTTTACTTTTGCTGTGAATGGTATTTGAATATGAAAAAACTTGTCCAGTCATAGAAAAAGGATGTTTGATTGCAGGCCAATAAGAATGAGCTAACTTGTGCTCATGCAAAGAACCAAGCAACTCTGTTGATTCCTGTTCTCTTAATTTATTGACATTTTTCTTTATTTTAATCAAGCAAAAAATTCTTTTTATTATTGTATTAGACCACTAATGGTGAGAGAAGATTGCTTAGAATTTAAAAAATTTTCAGAATCAAGACCATTTTTCAAGTTGATTTTTTAAGGTAGTCACTAGTGTCATTGAAATTGAGATATTACAAAGTCTCCTGTTTAGAGAGACATTATTTTAAAAAGCATTAAAATTAAGTGTGAGGCAGGAAAAACAGAAGGTGTTTTATTACTTGTACATAATTTTCCTCACCCTGAATGGATGCCAGTTTCAGTTGAGAATAAAATCTAAGACAGGCCAGTGTCTTGACAAGGGCATGATTGGCATGTTATGCATTCCATGAAATCTGAGATAGGGCTAGACTATGCCTTCTTGGGCCTTCTAGACTACAAGCATGAAAGAAAAAAAGAAAGGGGGAGGGTGTGGAAGAAAAGGTATCTTCCATTGTTCCAGGAAAATCAGAGAAAAAAAAATGACATCCTCAGTTCTGGAAAACCAAGACAAGATCGTATAAATTTTCTTTTTAATATGGCAAAGCTTGCATGCCCTCATAATGAATGAGGAAAAATATGGATGCTCTTTGGCTCAGGCTGACAGCTTTTGTTGATTTAGAAAAGCTACGAGGGCAGGCTGATAATTAAGTTCCGTTTAATCATAACTTTTTAATTTTTCACAGCATATACATAAACAATACGTCAAACGAAAGCTTAATATCTCAGCTACATACTTAGCACTCTATTTTTCGATGTAGCCACCGTCGCGATCAACACACCGCCTCCAACGTTTCACTAGTTGGCTCACGCCGTCAGCGAAGAATTCAGACGGCTGTCCACGGCACCATCTGCGAACATCTGCGATAACTTCCTCATCATTGTCATAGTGATGGCCCTTCAGGTACTTCTTGAGTTGGGGAAACAAATAATAGTCAGAGGGGGGCAAGATCGGGGCTGTATGCAGGGTGAGGTAGGGTCGTAAGTTCCAGCTGCCTTAAGGCGTCCTGAGTTTGGCGACTGGTGTGCGGGCGCGCATTGTCGTGTTGCAGGATTGAGTCCTTATCACGCCGAATACGTCTGAGTCGGAGTTTGAGAGCTCGGAGTGTTGAAATATATCGCTCAGAGTTCACAGTTTGCCCTTGCTCCAGAAATTCCATGTGGACCACTCCCTCCATGTCCCAGAAAACGGTGAACAAGACCTTTCTTGCAGAGGCAACAACCTTGAACGTCCTTGGACTTGGAGAAGTTTTGTGCCTATACTCCATCGATTGGGCTTTACATTCTGGATCGTAGTGGTGGACCCAGGATTCGTCTCCAGTCACAATGCGTTGCAGAAATGCTTCTCCTTCTGCATTGTAACGCTCTAAGAGTTGAGTACACATGTCCTTTCTCTGCGCTTTCATCTCTACAGTGAGCTGTCTTGGGACCCAACGGGCAGAGACTTTTCGGTAACCCAGTACAGTTGTGGCGATATGGTGCACTCGTTCTTTCGAAATGCCTACTTCATCTGCAATTTCCTTTTGTTTGACCCTTCGATTAGCTCTAATCATGCAGTCAACTTTCTCTCGATGAGCCGTGTCCGATGCGGAAAGGGGCCTACCCGAACGCTTTCGATCACGCAGAATTGTCTCTCTGGGGTCTTCCCCTTTAAAAATTCTCACCCATTTGCGAACTGCACAGTCTGAAATGCACATTTCACCATAAACTGTCTTCATTCTTGCATGAATGTTTGCAGCAGAACATCCCTCAGCTGCCAAAAACTCGATAACAGAGCGCTGTTTGATGAGAAGGTCATTGGAAGTCGCCATTGTCTCATAAACATGGCTACCACATCATGTGTTGCGCGTCACTGCATTATGAGCACGAATGACGTCACACAAACTTGTTGTTATAGTTAAGTCTAGAAAAATGGTTCGAGCGTATATGTATGAAATTTTAGGTCGATGTGACGAAAATTGACCTAGTTATTAGCAAACGGAACTTAATTATCAGCCTGCCCTCGTACATATGTTCAGCATAGATTGTGTAAAGTAGAAGAGGTAGCTTTTTAGATTAGAAATTTAGAAATAGAAAGTTTTTGTAAGTGCTGAGACATTTTTTTAAATATTATTATTAGATTTGTGATTGTAATTTTCCTTTCTCAGGTCAATTTACAAAAGCAATGCCCTTTTTGGTCAGATGACAGCAGATGTGCATTGAGGGACTGTCATGTCAATGTTTGTCAAGAGGTAACACAGTCATATTAATTTTTTGTTTTTAATTTAAAAAAAATCATTTGTCAATGTTTGTTTTATTTCTACTTTTTTTATCACTATCAAAGAAAGATATGCTATCATTAAGTGGAAAATCAGTTTTGATGATTGTTAACGGAATTATGAGGTAACCAAAGTTAATGGATTAATGGATACAACCATGCCCAAAGTGAAGAGCTTTATACTAGTCATCAGATAATGCATTTTTAAGCAACCAATGGATACCAACTGAACAATCAGTCAATGGGATGCCATGCTCTATAGCGTACGCAATCATGACCTTCAAGCATCTTTCACTGGTCCTACTTTGAGCTACATTGTTAGTCATCAAGACAATACCTTAAATGATCAGAACACAGCTCTGGCCTCACTTTGTAATAACTTTACTGTTGTCCTCCAATGGATTCCATCTCACTGTGGCATATCCGGAAATGAAATAGCGGACACTTTAGCCAAAGAAGGTTCCAAGCAGTGTCAAAACGAAAACTTATAAAGATGCAAAGACCACTATAAAAACCACTCGGGGGAAATTGTGGCTAACAAAGCATTCACATTTCAATAAAGCATACCCATGCCACCAGCTCCAAAGGTCACACCAAGTCATTATTTTCAGACTACAAATAGGCCATAACAGGCTGAACTCCCACCTCCACACAAAGCTAGGTATTGGTGCATCTGATCAGTGTCCCGGGCAGACCATATCTTTCAGACCTCCCCCAATTATGATCAACTGAGGTCCCAAACCTGGCCTTAGGCAATAAACATGCAAAACAAGCTCTACGGCAGCCTCAGAGATCTGCAGAACACAACTGCCTTTATAGAGGAGACTGGCTTGTCCATACAGCAGCGATCGCAAAGAAGAGGAAGAAAGAAATACATTTCCGTATCCTGAGACAAGTCTTAAGGAACCCAGTATTTCTTTACATCTGTACAATTTTCAATCAAAATTTACAATTGCTTGAAATATTTTAGTAAACAGTAATAGTTGCAAAACCTAAATTTAGATTGGTTTTCAAATTCTCACATCCCTTTTTATATTTAGGATGAAGTACCTATCAAGAAGAAGAAAGAAAGAGAGGAGCACGAAAAGACTAAGGTAAATATGTGTGTTCTTTATTGTGAGAATGTCTTTGAAAGGTATATGATTTCTTGCTGTTCATTCATAATTAATTTTTGCATATCTTTTTTTTTTCTTTTCTTTTCAAGGTACTGAAGTTGAAAAGTATGAACAGTTTGATAGGGGCATATTTTTTCCCTTGGTTGAAGATTTTTACTTTTTAAATATTGTTTTCAATTTATTTGCTAATTCATTTTTCATAACATTAAAGCCATATGTCATTTGCAAAATTCCAGTACAAACATTTTATCATATTTGAATTTATGTGCAAATGTCTATCAAATTAAGTGTTGATGAATTTCAATGTAGTTTGCTTTACTTTGTCTTTCTGATTTTATTTCAATGGATTGTTGCTGTTTACATTCAGTATTCAGAGCATAACAATGTTGAAGGGCTTGAGAAAGATCTTTCGGAGAGCTGTGCCGAAGAGCGTGAGCTTAGTGCCTTAGATACAACCATCAGCAAGGAGAAAATGGCAGAGTTTCAGACATGGAGAGAGCATGATGAATCACTGCCCATGTTTTGTGAGATAGATGGTAAGGAGGGATGAAACATTGGTGTTAAATATTTCAATTTCTTAGTTTTGATCATTTTAAGAATTTCTTTTATTGATTTGAACATTCACCTTTAAATATCACAAAAAGAAAACATTGGATTTTATATGTTACACATAAGTGTATCATTATGAAGAGAAAAGTTTTTAAAATATTTTAAAACCAGAATCCAATGTGAAAGTTTGACTAACAAGACCTCATTACCCATTACTAAAACAAATCATATTTACTCAAAGATTGACAAATGACCAATTATGCTTGCATGTTGGTTGTATAGTCAATCTAGTCAAAAAAATTTTCCTTTTTTTTGTAACGATAGAGTAACTTGTTACTTCTGTAGGATTTACTCTTTTTTAGTTTCACTTTATACATAAATAAAATTCTTGCTAATCTTGGTTATATCAGATGAAGACTCTAATGGCATGGAGTATGTAGATCTGCTCCTTAATCCAGAGCGTTACACTGGCTACAAAGGAGCATCACCACACAAAGTGTGGAGATCCATATATGAGGAAAATTGCTTCAAGTAAGTTCAAATATAAAGGCTTTTTTCACATCGACATAGCAGTACTCCAACATTTTACTTCCCTTTTATTGAATTATACACTATAATTACCTTAACTTTATTGAGCTAATAATTATCGTTTACGTTGAAAATACAACTATGGCATTGTGATGGGCAAGCAAAGAATTTTTTGATACAATTTTCTTGTCCTTTGTGCTTTACACATAATATATTTAGAATAATGCCTATGGGTAATTACTTATTTTTCCCTTTTTTTTTTCTTTCAGACCCGAAAATAATTTGAAATATGGACCAGAGCTTGTTGGTGATTTAGAGTCAAGTGAGTAAACTATATTTTTCAACTCCTTTATGGCAATAGTCCATGTTACACAAATTTGAATGTGAAGTCATGTAAAAGAGAGATCGTATAAATTTTCTTTTTAATATGGCAAAGCTTGCATGCCCTCATAATAAATGAGGGAAAATATTATGGATGCTCTTTGGCTCAGGCTGACAGCTTTTGTTGATTTAGAAACGCTATATATGTTCAGCATAGATTGTGTAAAGTAGAAGAGATAGCTTTTTAGATTAGAAACTTAGAAATAGAAAGTTTTTGTAAGTGCTGAGATATTTTTTAAAATATTATTATTATTTAACTCTATTTTTGTGTGAAAAAGAGAAGTTTTTCTTTCAACCAAGAAGTTCAATAAATATGTTGTTCTGATTGCTGTTATTTGGAATTATAGAGAGCTTATTATTTTTAAAGAAAGGGCAAAATATGTGGTTTCCTGTTTA
Organism: Elysia crispata; assembly: GCA_033675545.1. Lineage (NCBI taxonomy): Eukaryota > Metazoa > Mollusca > Gastropoda > Plakobranchidae > Elysia > Elysia crispata. The sequence continues at coordinate 135,749 of JAWDGP010002858.1, read as the reverse complement.
AAAAAAATGTTTTTTGAAGATGAAGGTAACAAAGAAATTTTGATAGATGTCACTGAAACGAAATTACTTTTATACCAAAAGACAAACTTTACCATTACATTTGTTTGCTACCAGTCCTTCTCTTGACCATAATAATGATGCACAAAATAATGTGAAATGATTTTTATGTCTTCACACATTCTCTTTTCATTCACATTAGCTTAAGAAAATATGTCATTTGATGTAAGCTTCATCAATATACTCAGCTATATCTCTATCTTTTTTCTAATCTTTTAAAAATATGCAATACATTTTTTCTAGATATATTTTGTTGCTTTTATTTAATTTTCATTTTACTGTACTTTGAAGAACAATCCAGTATTAATAATTTTTCCCGACTCTGTTCCACAATTTTTAGTACTTAATTGAAAATTATTTAAAAAATGGAAGAAAAAGAACACCCATAATTATAGACCCATTGGAGTTCTTTTCCATTTTAGGAGATATAAGTGAACTCACTATGTCATCAATACCTTTTTTGTTAAAGTTTCAAAGTGTGAACATTTTTTTAAAACATATAGAGTAATTTTAAAACCATAAATAGATCTTTTAAACTTTTGGCTATTCAAAGTTGATGTTATCAAAATCTAGTCATGCAAACTTGTCTTAAGGTGTGTCAAGCCTTTGAGACAAGCATGCTAGCCTATTGTGTAAACCAGATGGTGACAAGTACAAAAAGAGCCGAACTAGTTTAAATGCTCTTTTGTTGATATATGCTTGTCTTTTCTTTTAAGTTGTTTTGTTGTTTTTTTTTTTTTCCACTTAACTCTGTTTCAGGCTTATTTTCTAGAAATAATGCAGGTACTTAACATTTCTGTTCATATGGGTGATAGAAGTGCCCTGCTTTTGCTCCTCACTCAGCCACACCAGTACAAAAAGAAAACAATTCAACTTTACCCAATTTTTTTGTAGTATTTTGTGTTGTTTTAGTTCACCCCTCAAAGGCACACTTCATGTGTGCGTCGTAGATCCTATTTCATCAACTGCAGGGAAGATTATCCATTAATAATTGGTGTCTCCTACTTTTGTATCATCTTTTTTAAAAATCCTTTCCTTTTTTGTGTCATTATCATAGATTGATTTTATTCCTTCCTTGATCATACTATGTAAGTTTCATGTAGCATCACCAGCTTTCTTCCTTCTGGCTCCATTTAGGAATTTTTTATTTTTTTTTATTTTTTTATCATTAACAGATTTTTAAATTGTTCATGAACTGTTTTTATTTTCATTTGCACACCCTGATCACAAAACGTAAATATGTTAATGAATGAGATCTTACATTTATTTCTTAGAAAAAAGTAATGGCATTATCATTTCATTGTATCCTTTTTTTTTTATAATACTTTGGAAATTGCTCCAAGCCATCCAAATGGAAGGTAATGCTTTGTAGTGATTTATATTTTTCTATCAACTTTTTCTTCCTTAATTATAACATTGGTGATTTGTTGTATTTATATTTGTTTTACAAACTATGCACCACAGTCAGTATACAGTTTTTCTTACTTTGAGGGCTTTGAAAGGACTCTTTCTTTTGCATTTGGCGCTCTACATATCAATAGGCATGCAACTCAGATTTTCATAAAAGATGATTTTTTTTAGCCTTGGAAAGATCTGATATTAGTGATAAGATGTGTTTCTGGCTTATACCATTCTGCTGAATTACTAGTTATTCTACTGATCGACAAAGTATTTTTATGGTTATATTTGATCTTCTCTTCTTGAATAACTCATTACTGCATCATATTTTTTTGTACAAGTAACAATTATGCTGACAGTTTGTGTGAGAAAGCCAATATATAAATGTGAGGAAAATGTAGGATCTTTTCATTTGTATTATATAAGTTATATTTTGTGAAATATTTTTCATGAGTCTGTTTGACTGATAGCATCTATAGCAATTGTCAACAATAATCAAAATTGTCTTGTTACTGCTTTTTAGTTTTTTAAGCAGAGAAGCAATAATTCCTTCACTGCACTAAATTATTCTTTAGTCTTTGTCCCAGATGAAGCTGTAAAGAGTTGAGAGAGAAGTGATTTAATTATTTTATTGTATGATTTTTACTATAATAGTCATTGCAGTACTTTTGCATTTTTTTTTTAATGTTTATTTTCAAAGTATATATTTGGGTCCATCTTGTTCATTATCTCCTTGGAGAAAACTGGTAGGAAAAAATATTAGTTGGTCATCCATCATGGATTTATTAGAGGCAATGGCGTTACTCGTAATCATTGGTGAAATAAATTCTTGAAATGGGAGCAACAACTAGCAGCGTTATATTGGCTTCATAATATTAAGTAATCCAGCACACATTCAAACATCTTACTCTTCATAAGAAGCCTAGTCTTTTAATGGCATCTAATTTTAGCTTATCATCTATTCACTAATAATCTGTCAAAAGGACTAAATTAGCCTTCCCTTTGACAGTGTTCACACATCCTGATGCCTACATTTGAATTGAGAAATTTATTATTTAAGGTTTCACCTTATAATGAGTTTTATCTTTATGTTTTGTAATGCTCATTCTGTCCTGCAAGAAAGTGCAGATAAAAGCCTAATAATAAATGTTTTGCCTCTTTGTTTTTTTGTTGTTTTTTTTTCATTCAAAGTACACAGAAGTTTACCCCTATGCAATTTCCCTCTTGAGAAGCGTTAAACAAAAAATAAATTTCATGGATCAAACCTCAATGAAGAATTTTGCATCAATTTTAGGTTCATCTGAACTGGTGTCAAGGCATTTCTTTCTTTTACTTAAATTTGATGTAAACATTTATTAGTGCTTTTTATTACAGAGTTGATCTAAATTCAAGATGTCATTCTCTTTTGTTTTCGTTATATTTTCTTCTGTCTCTTATATTTTATTTCAATGAATGGCTACATTTTTTTCCCTCCAGGCCTAGACTGTGAGTGCCCACATCTGTGGCTTCTGTGGACATGCTCATCTCATTTTCATGCTGCTTTTTCTCTGTTAATTTTTCTCTATTTAGATAGTATTGTTAAGTAAAAAGGATTTTGTAAATTTGTTAATGGCAGTTAAAGTGAAAACATTCATACTAGAGGGCTTGACATACTTTAAAATTAGAGGGAAAAAAAGCTCGACACGTGAAAGAAGGTTAAGTTTTCCAATTATGGTGTTTAAAAAAATTTAGTGTTTAGTCTGTCATTTCTGAATGAGCCAAGAATCTGAGCGGTAAAACTACATATTTGGATTTTTGTTAAAAACTAAGAATCTTTCAACTCATACATTAAGCAGTGGCTAGCGCTAAGTCTTTTTTTTTTTTTTTTATAAGAAACAAAGCAGAAAATTGGGATGTTTTAATATTGTGAAATTGTATGCTTTTTTTTTAAATGTATTTCAAATGTTCTGAGCTTGAGTTCCTCTCTTTCTGATATCTTTTGGGGTAACCTGAAGTGTTTAAGAAAGGTTTTGATCGAGAGCATTTTCTTTGCTTTTTTAGTCTCTGCTTACAGTATACATAAATAAAAAATTCATTCAAGAGCAAAACTAAGATTAAAAAAAAAAAAATTATATATATATATTTATATATATTTAATGTAGGTAGAGCTGTTATAACAGTTCCACACTACTAAAAGGGGAGATGGAATATTAGGGGTGGCAAATAAAGATATGGGAGGACAGTTGTAGTCAGCTGCAGATCAGAGAGACATTTTAGCTGTTATTGAGAATTACATGAAACTTAAATGCGTCTAGATGTTGTGCGCAGAAAAACCAGTGCTGGAAACCATAGATTTATTGTGAAACTTGTGATACAGATTCACATCAAACTGGACTTATTCTATAGAATTCATTTGGCAGCCGAAATATGATGATATAGATGAAACGGAACAGATTTGATAGGTCTCAGTCTGTCAGAGATATGTTGACATTAAAAGTGATTCAAGTTTTTATAAATTTTCAATGACCAGTCACAGATTAGACATATTTTGGTAACTCCAATGGTTAACTCTGAGACAGAGGCTGCTGTAAAATTGATAGAATTGTTTATCTGTCTGAGAAATGTTGTAGATTTCATCCTTGAACCTGCTTGTTTCCTGTTTGAAAGCCTTTTTGTTTGCTTGCCTTCAGATTCAGGAAGGGCACCAATAAACAAACATTTTAAACTTTTAAATTTACAATGTCTTGTATTCAATGCAAAACATATACTTATACATTCCATAAACTAAATACTGTTTTTTTTTAAATTTTATTTTTGACCTTTCTGCCGAAACTTTAATGTAATCATGGATGAGGACACAATTCTCTGCTCCCTAGAATGATGCAGTTTTTTTTATTTCAAAAGTTTATGCTTGGTGAAATGTTTTACACTTAATTGTTCTGGGTTGTTCTGGTTGTTTTGATTTTTTTTCAATAGCCAAATTTAACCAACTTTTGCACAAAAATTACCTATTATGAGCAGATTGTAATAAAACTCTTTGATAAAAATTTTCTCAATATAGGATCAGATGTTTTGAGAGAAACTTAGAATCTGCATCTGCTATTCTTAAGAATTACTCCAGTTCAGGATATATTAACAAACATTTTAGAGGTGACATAGCTAGTCAAAGCGTCATGGACTTGTTTGTGGACACACCATCTTTATGTTTTCGTCATTTTGCATTTAAGTTAAAAACACGAAAGAATTTAAAGTTTAATGAGAATCTTGAGAACAGTTTTTGTATCACAAACCTTTGAAAACAAAAACATATATAAGTGTTAGTGTTTTATATTCCTAGGGTGATGCGATTAAGTTAGAATTTTAAAATAAGAGAATTCAATGACTTATGATTTCAAAGACTTTAAATGTGGTAAAAGACATTTGTTCTCTTTCTTGTAGCCATGTGCCTGGAAAAGCGAGTTTTCTATCGACTCATCTCAGGTTTGCATACAAGCATCAACATCCACTTATGCGACCAGTACCTTTTCCCAGGTGAATTCATAAGCGGCAAGACATTACCTTAGACTTTTAGGGCATTGAGCTTGAGATGAAATTTAAATTCTTTAAAAAAATTGTTCATCTCGAACTTAAAGACATTAAGAAGTAAGATTTTATTATTTTTTTATAGGGTCTAATGCTGGTTTAAATGTAAATGCCATTGAGAAAATACTCTGTGGCTTGAAGAATGAACAAGTGCTATAACATGAAGGAAAGCAGGCCATAATTCGACACGTACTGGCCTGTTCAAATTTTTGGTTGGTGTTTCTAAACTCTTCAACAATTCGTTGTCTTTTAATAAAACCATTCTCTTCCTCCACCTTTACCACTTGTTTAAAGCTTTGCAGATTTTCTTGCAATATCTATCTGTACCTGAGAAGGTAAATCAGATAAATGAATAACCATCTTTAGTAAGGTTGCTATCAAATGCATAAGCTGCAATAATCTGGAAAGGGCTTTTTTTTTTTAATTCATTCCTTGGCAATCAGAATCAAATAAAGAGCTACAATAGTGCGTTGGTAACTGCTTTCGACCTTTAAGTGGATTTCCCTACTCATTAGGTTGTTGCTTCAGATTTACTACCTTTTACCTTTGCTTCTAGATTCACATTAAAAAATCAGTAATGCTGAAGAATGTTTCAGATCAAGACTATCAAGTTAGAAGAAAAATTTTGTGTTAGAATCAAACAAAAGAAGCCCGGGCCCTTCAGTGTAAAAGACAGTAATTTTTGAGATAATCATATTTTGAACAATTTTCATCACATGTATGCTCTACATTAATTGCCAATTTGATTAAATACTTTTCTTCTATATGTATTGATAATATTTTGCTTCCAGAAAAGAGACTGTTTCCTCTTATTGAAATAATTGAAAATAAAGCATGATTTTTTTTTTCTATTTCTCCCTGGCAGACAAAAGTGGGTTTGGTCCAGGGACTTGGGGGCATAATCTAGAAGAGTTTCAAAAGCGCTTTGATCCAGAACTCACCAAGGGACTGGGACCCCAGAGACTGAAAAATTTGTACTTTACTTATCTCATTGAACTTCGTGCCATCACCAAAGCTATACCTTATTTAGAGAGAGTAAGGGAACATTTTTCTTGTTGCTTATTCCTTTTCATTTTGATAAAATAAGTTATGTCAATCATGCTGGAAGTCATACTATACTTTTTGCAGTATTAGAAAGTCAATCACAAACCTAAATCTAACTTGACATGAACAAATAAGACTTAATATGTGAAGACGTAATAAAGATCAGATGGGATGGACCCCCCCTCATTGCGGCATCCATCATCAGAGACAAGACCAAACACTTAGCCACAGAGCCATTCGCATCTCAAAACATCGATGATTCAGCATGCTGGCTTGAATAGACCAAAAAGTAGAATCATTGAAAACGACTAAGTCCATATTTTTACAGGACATAAAAAACCCCTAGATCTTAAGATGCATGTTTAACTGAAAAAAATACAACATTGAAACAAAAAAGGCAGTCAAACAAGGATAGATGCTGGAAGATGGAGCTAGCAGAGAAATGTTTTTATTCACTCCTTACATGATTAGACTTTTCAGGACTTTAAACATTCCAAATAGTCATAATTATAAGAAAATCAGCTCTTTGATGCTATGATGTTGGTAATGAATCTTGATCATGAATTTTATAAATTTTAGAAGAAGCCATTTATTACCAATAAAACTTTTCTTAATGGCTATAGTCTATTTTAACCATTAAATTACTACTATAATTATGAGAACTAACGATATGCAATTCTTAAAATCTTTGCAGATCTCATGCAAATAGATTTTATTTTGTAACCGCCTTACTTGTGCACCATGAGTAACAAAACTTGCAAAAAGAAGGGGAATTATGGGGTGGAGTAAGAAATTTGTAATGTGTTGGGAAAACTTAGCTCATAAAATTACAAAACTAGGGCTGGGGATAACAATTTATAACTAGTGGGGCAGGTTGAAATCAGTAAATAAATCAGTAATTGCATGATCACTCTGCATACATTTTTTTTCTCACATTTTTGCATTATGAGTGCTCAGTGGTGGTAAATATTGATGCTGTGAATAAGAATAAAGTAATTTAGTGTTGATGCTTTGTTTGATAAATTTATAGCTAAATTCACTCGCATGGACATGTATCTAAGGAAAGTGCTTGAAATATAATAACCAGGGTCAAGCACCCAAATCATGATTCTCTGTAATGTTATTTGAATTTTCCCTTCAAATATTTAAAGTTTGCAGTATCAAAGTGGAAGACTAAATCATGATTTCAAAACCATAATAATTTTTTTCTTGTCTTTGTAAAACTAAATTGAATTAATAGAAAATTTATTCCTTTGTAACCAAGAACAGCGCGTAGAAAGCAGTACCGAATTGGGCAAAAAAAAAAAAAAAAAAAAGATTGATGCTCATAGAGAAACTTTTAATCTTTTAATACAGTATATGTCATTATATTTGTTTGTGTAACACAGGAAACCTTTTACACAGGAGATATAAAGGAAGATGAGGAAATCATGGAAGGGGTTTCTGATTTCCTCTCTGTGGCAGGGTAAGTGAACCAGTACTGATAAAATGTTAATTAATTTTAATATGGATAAAGTTAACTTTGAGTTAATTTTTTTTGTTAAAGATGTCGAGGTGGTGTTTACCAGCTTTATAAGCAGACATTCAAAGGGATAAAGTTAAAATGAAATATTAACCATTGAATCTGTTATGATAGGGAATGAGTTGGGTGTTTTTTAAAGCTTATGGTTGTAAAAATCTTGGATCTTTTGTTGCATACAAGAATATTTTCTTCAAACTCTCCCAACAAGTTTTGTTTTCAGAAGTTACATTCCTAAACATGTTACATCAATAGCAAATTATCATCCTTGCTTCAGGTCCTTCCAACATCACTTTGATGAGAGTAAGCTTTTTAAAGGCAACACAGATGAGATGAAACAATTAAAGGTAATTTCAAAGATTTATAACATTCATTTTTAACCATTGTTTTTTTTGTTTGTTTATTTTTTTTGCCTTTTAGATGGCAAACCTGAAGATGTTCCTTTCTTTTTTTTTTTTCCAATGAGAATTTCTAAAATCACATTATTAAATATGATCAATGACGGCCAGCTGTATCTTTTTCTAAAGCAATTCGTTTTGAATGTTTTTTTTTCTTTCGATACTTTTTAATCAGGCTGAATTTGTGCAGCATTTTCGAAACATTTCTCGCATAATGGACTGTGTGGGCTGTGACAAATGCAAGCTATGGGGAAAACTGCAGGTATGAAAATGCCTTAATTTCTTTTTTCTCTTTGACTTCGTGTGTAAGGTGTGTATTACGGCGTGCACTCTATCATATCTTTGTGGCTTGAATTGAGATGAGACTAAGACTTTTCAACAAATTTAGACTCTGATCTAACATACCTTCTTTGAGTCGCTCTTGAAAAATTTCATGTCTTATGTCATTAATACTTTAATTTTATTTTGAGATGCTTTAATTTATATTTTTGCTGATCACAGTACATTGATGAGTTTTATGTATTTATAAATGTTTGAATTCAGGTTATTTTATATTTTAGCCTAAAAAATCAGCAAATAATTTTCTATTGGTTTGTTTACTTTGCAGACCCTTGGTATGGGCACAGCTCTGAAGATTCTTTTCTCTGGTGACAGTATGAATCCTGGATCCACAATCAATGCCAAATCTAAAAACTTCCAGCTCACCAGGACAGAAATTGTTGCTTTGTTTAATGCATTTGGCAGGTATGAGAAGATATACATGGAGCATTTGCAGTCAATACAAATTTATTAAAAGATGAAAATTGTATCTTTGTTAATTTATATAATATCTCTATTATTTAAACCTTTCTTATAATTTCTGCACATTAACACATTTCTCCTTGTGCTCTGACCATATCATTCCCTGCCACTCCCAGGTATACCCCGTTCTTAGAACAGGGATTCCCTAAGCCTAGTAAAGTGCTGGTATTACTGGATAAAATATGTTGCAATGATCTTCTATGACAGTAGAAGGAAGGGACATCACTTCAGTCAACCTTTTTCCTTGCAAACAGGGAATCCCTGTGTTACAAAGGGCAACATTAGTTCTTTATTTTCTATTTGTTTTTCTTTCCTCTATCCCACCCTTCTGAAAAATTGTTTTCTATTTGATTTCACATTTTTTACCTCTTATATAAGGTGTAGCAACCGTTCCATGTGATATCATTTCAAACAGAATCATAAAATGTTAAAAAATTGATGGAGATATGCATTTTTTTGTAATGCACCCTTTCTAGGTCTAAAAATCTCTACATTTATTTGGCCAGTGGATATGGGTAGTGTTGAATCTACTTTGTACAAATAGGTTTAATTTGTAAATGCTTAAATTTCTTTCACTGCTTTAAAAAACTTGATGGAAGTAGTCTCTGAACATCTTTTTTTACTCATGCTTATTGATTGTGAAAGATATGTTGTACATCTCTTGCAGATGCTGGAAATTAAAAGCAAATAATGTGAATGAAAAAAAAAACCATTGCCAATATGAACAAACTAAAAAAAATCATTAACAGATTGAGATAATTTAAATTTTTTTTACCCACGATAATGAGCAATATTAATGCTGAGGGAAGAACTCTAATCAGATATATCAAGATATTTGCAAAAATCTTTTTAAAAGAGGAATATGCTTTGACTTATAGATTATCTACTATGATTTGTAAGACTTTCAATAGTGTTTTAATATTTACTGCTTCATATAAAGTTTCCCTTTTTTAAAAAAAAAAAACTTTTCAGGTTATCAAGCAGCATCCATGCATTGGAAACTTTCCGCAGCTTGGCAAGGTGACCACACCTCTGGATTAATGTGGATAAATTTTGAATCATATACATTATGTTTGGAAGAGCTCATGATGTTCCTTTTTTAAATTTCACCTTTTGATAAGGATGCAATAGATCCTGAGAATAAGACAAAATAATCTGGGGATAAATGATACATTAGGAGGAAAGTTATTAAAATTTATAAGCTATGATCACCATTCCATGATTCAATGTTCTCCCCCAAAAAGTTTTGCTTTTTTTATTTAACATCAATATGTTTTTCTTCTTTTTCAAGAGGGTATTGAGTAGTTATAATGAAAATACTAGCCCATTTCTCTCATTTTGAAGGATTGGGTCACATGTGTTTCAAGGAAAGATTGAGATGTGACTGAAAAGAAGTAAGGGTTTTAAAAAAAAAAGCTGTTGTCTAGAAATGTCAAAAAATGTTATTTGTGATAAGTTTCCTTTACAACATGAAATGAAACATATTGGTGGTGTATTTCTGTTTTCCGTGAAAATAATTTTTGAGAGATGTACTTTACTTACAGCTCAGTAAATGCATCAGAGAAAAATTGTTTTTCAATATGTGTATGTATTTGTATATACTTTTTCCTATGCTTGAAGAGTATTTCAGCATTATGTGGATAGTGCTCAACAAAAAGAGCATTAATAATAATGATAATAATGAAAATAATAATAATAATAATAATGATAATGATAATAATTACAGAAAATAAGCACCTAGACTGAGAAAACTAGAGACTTCTTTCATTATTAGTGATAATATTTTAAAATATGTATTTTTGTTCTTGAAAGGATTAGATGGAGTTGCCTAAACTGAATGGTACAAGGTTTTTCTATTAAAAAGACTTGAGGAATATCTGAATCATTAGTAATGATTCCATAAAAAGTCATGACTTGGTAAAGAATTAAAATCTCTTAGAAAATGGTATTTAGAAGATGAGCTTTTTTATTGATGAATCCAATGCCCACTTTAAAATTGTTGTCAATGAATTGTAGTAAATTTTCAATAGATGCGCAGCGCATTTCTTATTTATTTGTCTCATAATTTTTTTTATGAATCTCTTAAAATCATCTGTGACGATTACTATTGTTATGTTGTAATATTAGTTTCATTAACAGCTTTCTTTTAAATTATCTGTTTTAGGTATTATCTTGTGCACTACCATTGTTGTTGATGAATTTTTCCTCCTCCATGGTTGTGGACCATTTGTGCTTATAAGGTCTCCTCATTGAAGAACATTTCATTCAGATCAAAGTTTTTGATTTAAGAGGCTTTTCCGAGACATAATAGAAACAGTTTTGTGTGATTGGTCTGTCCGGTGCATCAAATATGAGAGTTTATTGAACACACTTTATTAGTTGATTCAATCTCCAGTACTATATGTGTTTTAACACCACAAAATGAGACATTTTGCAGCAGACAACTGTTTGGGAAAATCCCTTTTTCCTCATGAGGGCTTGAAATCCTCGCTATTTAAAGTGCTTTTGCTTCTGAACATTATGAAAGGTAGAAATTAGAGCAATATAAAAAGCTGAAATTTCAAGCTTTCTGTATGAAACTGCGTTTATCCAAAAATTTCTCTGCCACAAAAGGTCTCATTTGGTGGCATTGCTACACATATTGATTTCTTTTAAGTCCACCAGTACCACTATTATTACTACTGCTGCTGTTAATGCTACTACTACTACTAGTACTGCTGCTGCTATGACTACAACTACTACGACTTCTACTACTGCTACTACTACCTCTGCTACGACAACAACTACTGCGGCTGCTGCTGCTACTACTTCTTTTGCATCTGCTACTACTTCTTCTACCAGTGCCACCACCAGTTCCATTACAAATGCTAATGTTTCTACTATTACTGCTTTTTATATAAGTTGTCTGCCTCATTTTTGGCTTTTGACTGAACTGAGCCTTGCCTTTTGATGGCTTATTTTGTTGAGTCATATTGTACATTCATTTTAAAACCTCTACTAATATTTTTTCTCTTACCATCATTGGTACATAAATGTAAATTGTTATCTTCCTGCTTAAATTATCCAGGATGGATGAGCAAAAATCTTTTGAATGTGGGTTGTGGTGAGTTGTGATACAAACTATTATCTTTGAATGACAATAATATAATAATGCCAATACAACTATAAGTCAAATATTTTAGTTCCACATGGAACCTACACCTAATCTTTGCTAATCATCACACTTTATTGTTGGCTCTAAATGATTGTACAAATATCATTATTACTGCACCAATCTTCTTATTGCAGTCACTTGGATTATTCATATTGAAAATAAAATATTAAGTGGGATTTGTAGTGTATTCCAACTCGTGTAACATTTATGCAAAAATAGATGTGACAGTAAACAAGATAGATGATGTTTATATAGATACACTGAGCTGAACTGCCTCATCATTGAAACTCAGGGTTTGGGATATTTGTTCAACTGATTGTAACTATCAAATTTAGTGCTTCAGCATTTATGTTACATTCCCTTTTTTTTTTCAAAGAGACTAGAACTGAAGACCATGCATTAATATTCAAATATTATGTCCACAATCTTGCCTATAGATATATTGATAAGCTTGTAAAATTGCTAACTCTGAAGTTGAGACTGTTATCATTAACAAACAGTAGACATACACAATAATGCAGATAGTTTACCTTGATATGTCATATAAACATGAGAAAACATACAAACCTTATATCTCACGATGCAAACCTAATATCTCACCATTATAAATTGATCATCATCAAAAATGCATCCACTTGATTTATTTTAAATGGATCATGTTCACCGCAGGTGTTGATCTTGAGCTTTATTAACCCCAGTTATCACTGAATGCAATTGCTATTGGTTAAATCTGCAGAGATTCCTTTATGCAGAGCACAACATAAGCGCCAATGGTCTTGTGTTGTCTCCCTTGACAGAAACCAAAGGCAAGGCTTGGTAGTGGTTTGGGTGCACTATTGTTACAGTACCTATCTTCTTTCTTTTCTTTACTTTAATTGCTTGAAATAGAACCGTGCCCCCATCTTCAGCAACAGCTTGGAGAAGGACATTTGATGTTCGGATAAAAATTCTTTATTGTTGTAGCTCCTGATGCGTAGACAAAAAAAGTCAATCATATTAGAGATTAAAACTGCTTCCAATCCATTGGGCTTCTAGCACTGCAGTGTATCTGTACTGGCTCATTGACATCAAAGTTCTTCAGTACCAGTGCTTTGCACTGAGCAGCTCTTTGCATTTTAAAAATTGTCTTTTAGTGATGTTGCCATGTAAAAACTGCATTCATTCTCAGGTCAAGGCATTTTCTGGGCTTATTTTATTTAAATAAGCTCCTTTTAAGTGAGTTGGAGCATGCTTCATAACTCTGTGGAATATTTTCAGGTGAACAAACTTGTCCAAAAGTTTATCTCAACACCCACATTTGCCAATTGGGGTCTTGAACTTGATTTGGAGCATTTAATAGATGTCATATTGAGAACGGCTTTACCTTTGAAAGATAATGTCTTTTTAGCAGCCTTAATCAAGTTTCTTAGGTCTAAGCATAAATACTTACAATCCCTCTTGAGTTTGGGATGCTTGAAGAATGAGGACATATTTTCACATTGTAATGCATGATTTTCTAACACCACAGGAAGCATTCTAATTTTTGTGACATGCTTAAAACCAGTGTCAGTGAACCAAAAGGTGTGTGTTCACACAGAAATCTTCATCTTGACTGTCTTGTTATTGAAACTCAGTGCTTAGGATATTTATTCAGTTCGCTTTGCAGTTTTCAATTGACAGTTAGTGCTGTTGCTGAACTATTTCTAGCTGGATTCCAAAGTAAGTTAATTAAATCAAATTTTACTTATCAGAGTTCAAGTTATGAGGTCTTTAGTGCAATCCTTCTCTTTCTTGAACCATGCGTGTTACTGCCATATAAAAGTTTGCACTGCAACTGTTACTACTGCTGCTACTGCTGTAACCAATACTACTGCTACTACCACATATCTTCTTTTTTGTATTGCTTTATCCATCATTTTCGCTGGCATCATTGAATTCTTGAAGGCCATACTCATCAACCTAAACATGCAAGATTTCAGATATTTGTCTGCTCATATCACAATGAGCCTCAAGGTTTGTCGTAGTTATTTCAAGGATTTTTAGGATAATTTTCGTCTATTATGCAACATTGATACTTTAATTTTAAGAAATGTACAATGCACTGTTTTTTACATTTGTTCTGAGGCAAACAGAAAGATTCTTTTCAAAATGAACCCACTTTTCCTCATAGATTTTCATCCTTGATCCATTGTATTGACGTTTCTTTACTATTTTTTAATTGATCGTAGAGACTTGCATGTTTACCTCTGTTTGTTGCCTTTCATCAGTGCTGGCTAATTTAACTCTTTCATTGTAAAAAGAAAATCTCTTTCTGCAGCAATTTGAATGTGGAATAAGATCTCATTGAATTAATTCCTAAAATTTATAACTTGAACTAAACACATATTATCTTTCATTAGTTTGTTACATACATTTGATTTAACAAAGGATAATCTGAGTCGAATGTCTTTCATCCTCTTCTTCACTCCTCTCCCTCGCCCTTTCCCTCCCCTGTTCTCATATTTTTCCTTTTTCTCTCTTATGAATTTGTAATGGGTAAAAATTGTTATCCATGCTAGTTTGACATGATCACAAAAACTGCTAAGTTTCAATACCTTGGCAATGGTTGAAACTTCAGTTTCTTCATGTGATACATTTATAAAGTCGAATGATGTCTTTTTAAATGCTATAGTCAGTAGCAATGGGTTAGTGGCAATAAATCATCTGATTCCCTTCATCTTGCATGTCTTGAGGTGACTTGGTGCTCACTGCCATATGAGATAAAATGAACCATCCTCTTATACAAGTCACCCTTGTCTAGTCCACTACAATATTTTTTGTACCATACTGATATGAACATAAAGCACACCGCCCTCTCACACATGGCATGTCTTTTTCCTATTCCTTTTAAGTCTTGCACATGTTTTATTTCTTTTTACTATGTATGTCAGTTATTTTTTAATTATCTACTTCATCCCCTTAACTTCTTCCTGGCTAACAACATGATGTCTTATAGAAACTAAACCTTTACAACCGACTGGCAATGTTATACATGTTTATCTCGTATCAAAATATACCTCAACATTGTATTTGTTCTAGATCTATATTTTTTTTAAATGAAAGATCTCACAGAGAAAAAACATTTACAACCACCTAACCATGAGATATTGAGTATCACGAAATCACTTTAAAGATGAACTGCAAACTAGAATTTTGCTTAGATAGGTGCAGCTGTTGGGGAGGTGAGCCAGTAGGACATAGATAAAGGCTCATTGAAAAGCTGTGGAGGCAAAAAAAATGAAACAACAAATCCTGTAAATTTGTTCATGGTAAGCCAAACTAATTGGGTGACAGGAAAGTCAGATGTTTAAACAGGGAAATCAGAATATGAATGACTATGTGCTAAGACTGATAACATTATTTCTTTTTGCTTATTATGTCATAGACATGGTCATACATTTCCCTCTTCCCAAGGAATATAGTATATTCGCTTTATGCCTGTTAGGTGATTTGGAGTTTTGATGTACAAGATTTTTAATGTTTACCCAAAGAGATAGCTTTTAGTCTTTTATTTACTTATAAATTTAAATCAAAGATAGGTAAATGCTTTTTTTTAACTGAACAATTTAAAAAAATAAGAGCCCACCGACTGTTTTTGTTATAGACTGACATTTCTTTTGCTTTTATCTTTTTTTTTTCTTTATTCCTTTCGTTTCAAGGCCATATGATTCTTGTTTTGAGCATAGTTTATGATTAATTGACAATTAGAAAGGTTCTGACTTCTTTTTCACCAGTCTATATGTTTGTTTTAATTTAAAATACATTTTATTTTAATTGATTACTATATGAATATTCTGAAGTTTAAATAGTATTATTTACAGGGTAAAAGAATCACATATAGGCAATGTTTATATGTGTATATATATATGCTTAAATTTGTAAATTGATTAATTAAACATTAGCTCTGTCGTTAGATGTTTATGAATGTTTTTTCAATCTGTGATAACCTCATGCCATTTTCTTTCTTTGTGTGAAGAAATATCTTGCCATTTTTCATGGTCTTGACCCATCAAAGAAAGTGAGTTTCTATAGTAGAATCCTATTATGACAAAACATATGCTCTCATCAGGTTTTCTTTGAAAAATAATTGGATGTAGAATCAATTTTTAATATGAACAAAAATGAGCCTATTTTCTTTTTAGATGTAATATCAACAGGGGTTGGGTTTTTAAAAAAAAACAAAACAAAAACATTTTGTTGAACCATGTGTGATGTGTTTGACAGTTTTGGGTATGAAAATGCAGAAAGTGTAATATATATCTGCTGAGGAATAAACAAAGATTGACATTATAAATTAAGTCTATGACTGGATCCAATGAAGCTTTGATACTTACTTTCAAACTTGATAATATCAGTAGACCTAGTACAGTATCGGCAAAACTTGGTGCGTACAGTAAGCTGGCTCGTTTGTATGTTAATCTACGATGACTTGTGACTGAGGAGTGTGGAGTCCGACTGTTGTGCCTTGTATGATCTACTTTCTCCCATTATAGCAGATTTTAAAGATGTATAGCCCATCAAAGGTTATTTTTACCAAAGGTAAATAAGATGAGATTTTAGAGATGTTAAAAAAAGGTCAAATTAATGTCTTAAAAGATTTTTGGTAATATCATGCCTCAATATAAATGGACTCTTTTATTTTACTCTTTTTTATCCTCTGGTAATTTTGACCATTTAAAATAGGGTATCCTAGATGTCACGAAGAAGGATAAAAAAAAAAGCCATTTTGGCCAGTATGTTAGCATAGTGGCAATATCTCTCTCATTGAAGTTATATTTTTCAAGTCCATGTAGCTTTTTGTTTTTAAATCAATGAATTATAAGTTGAACCACATATATCCACTGCAGTTATTCTTATTCATTACCCATCCCACCTCTGCATTAATGTTGAATCAAATATTGTATATAATGCGTCATTTTATTTATTTTGTTGACATTTCAAAATAGGACAATTGATTGCATGAAATGGTTCCTTATTTCTCGTGTGCCCACAAAATATCTGACATTCCTTTGAGTAAAATAAAATCTTGAAGTTCTTTCAATTTATCTAATAATATTTTTATGTCATGAACTGTTTTCGTGGCTTCTATGTATCATTAGAATTTGTCTGTTTAATTGCAAGGAAAATAGTGTTGAAAAGAAGAAAGAAAAAAATACAATAAGTTTTATTTACTAGAAAATGTTAAAGCATATAAGGCTGTTTTAGTGGTAAAACTGCTAGTGCTACTGGTATGTTCACAACCACAAATGATTACAAACTATTATTATAATACCATTGCTTTTAAGTTCTACCTGGTCTGCTATTGCAGCTGATATCGTATCCACCAATGCTTCAGTGAGGTCCCCTAAATTAAAATTTCTTAGATACCTTTAAAATATCTGTAGTAATTCCTCACATGGAAGAAGGCAAATTAAAAATGTCATCCATCTCCTACATTTTCACATGTAATTCGGTGGAAAGATATGATGATCGATATGGACACCTATTCCTTTGGTGCTTTTTTGCCATTATTTCAAAAGGTTTGTTCGCCAGTTCTTAAGATTGGTTCAGGATTTTAAATGGCAATACAAACATGACTGAATCAAAATGACTCTTCAACCTAAACTAATTTTTTTCCCTCAGCAAATTACCCTGTTTGAACCAAAAAGATGAGAATATTTTTTAAACAGTGATCCATGCAGTAATTTAATGCTCTTACCTGAAATCATTTTACGCAACTCTGGTTCGCTCCATCACACAAGCACACAGAGGGAGAGGTTGATTTTCAATTAAAAAAAAACCTACATTATATATTGGCTTGAGCTTGCATTGGTTTTTTTTTTTTTACACAGAATGTCATCTTTGGGCCATGTGTAAATCAAGGTGAAAAAGTTCATTTAAGGATAAATTTAAAAAAAATAGAGGGATTTAAAACTGCTCAGGGCATCAGTTTATTGTAGACCATTTGCAACAGCTAAAACCTTCCACAAAGCCACTGCTAGATGGGAAAATGAGTTTTTCACTAAGTAAAATGCTGAAGTACAGTCATTTTACTTTAGCCAATATTCAATTTGTACATTAGGAATTTTTTACCAGTATGAACTCTTCAGATGGAGATAATGAAAGTTGATAAAAAAATAGGGTTATAAAAAATTTAGTAATGAACTTTTATTTTTATCAAAAAGTATTTTTCTCAAAGATATTTTGCAGTCTGATTTATGGGCTCGCAGTTGATGAATCCTCTAGAGTAACAGCAAAAAAAAAAAAAAAGTGAATGTAATTAAATGCCCAATATGTGGCATTAAAAAAAATTGTAATCTGCACTACTTTGTCCATTCTCACCGCTATCTCTTTTCTCAAAAGCCGAAAAGCAAATAAATATATATTAACATTGTATGAATCATGTAATTCACAGAGGTTTAGATTCACTGTTTTATTCCATTCATAAAAAAGGTGTACATACATGGCAAAGATATTATAATTACTGTAAAAAAATGTTTTTTCTCATTCTTTATTTGAAAAATCCTTATTTGGTGCGTTTTTTTGTGTTTTTTTTTTATTTGAATTTAATTTCTTCACTTATTTCCAAAGAAAGGCACATTCAAAAAATTTTAAGGTGGCAGAGAAACAATGATTCACAGATTTGCAATGTTTATGAATTAAAAATGCAATTTGAGGACAATTTGGCTTTTCCAAATAGCTGTTTTTGCCGCATGGCATTATTATTCCTTATACTGAGACCACTCAGGCTTTTGCCATTTTGCAATAGATTTGAAAGGGACTGCCCTATAAAAAAAAAATTGCTGTACAAATTTGAAATATGCAAATACTTTATCTCAAAATAATTAAAAATATCACAATATTATATTATGTAAATCATGGCAAATATTAGCTAAAAAAATTATACATGTATATCATTAGCATAGTGAAAAGAATATACAATGAAATGGTAGTCTCTTCAGTCTTACATATTATCATTGTATGATATAATCACAGTAATATTATGCGATGCAAAAAGGATAACATAAAGTGCAGATGAAGTATGTCATTGCTGAGTTTCTCATGTACCATCCAAAATCTTTTACAAATTCAAGATGACACTTGAATATAAGAATTTCTACTATTATTTTACAAAAAGAATAATAAAGCCTTTGAAGGTGTGTTTTCAAAAAGCTGTAATTCGCTTATATTTCCTTTATTTCGTCCATCCTTAGGATGCAAAACTTAAGAATCAATTGGAAATCAAAACTGTGCAGACTTTGAAACCAAAACTAAGTATTTAACATTTTCTATTTTATAAATATAAGAAAATTACCAGTTTTATTCAAATCATATTATTACAAAATCTGCAAAATATTAGGTAAACAAAGCTTCATTCACTTCAATTGAAAAGTCAGTGCAGCTACAGATACTTTGCTTATAGTAAGAAAACTTAAAATCAAATTTGTGGCTCTCTTACAAAAGAAATGTGTGTATGAAAATCAGTTTTATGTTTTCAATCACAACATAAGAACAAGCTCAAATGATATTTGTTATTTTGGGTAAAAAAATATACAAAAACCTGTCAACAAAATTATTTAAATCACCCTAACTTATCTATTAATTCTTCATAATGGCTGAAGTTTGCAAAAAAAGAGATTTCCCCCTCCTTCCTTTCCCGATGCTTATTCTTAACATTTCCTCTTCTTTGTATGAAAGAAGAGCTTTGTTCATTTATATATATATATATATATATATTTAATCATTCTTTTCATGATTCAAAATGAAACTGCATTACTATCTGATCTATTGATAATTAAAAAAAAAAGCATTCATTAATGAAAAATATTAAAATGGAATACAAGACCTTTTGAATAGCCCTCAAATCATTTTTGACGAATACATTTATAAATGTATCTTAATATCGTCCATTATTTATACCTGGAGATTATTTTTAATTTTAAGTTTGAGTCTGACAGATTTAAAAAAAAAATTACAATAATTTAGTTGAGGTAAAAATTATCTAAAATTCATATACTTTATTAAAGAGGCATACAATCAAAACCATAAATCATACTGTACAGCTTTAACAGCCAGCCTGGCTCAGTCATTAGATCATCCTCACTCAACAGTGGTTGAGCACATTGCGTATGCTTAAAAAATCTAATCATAAACAATATAAAATACTTTATTTAAACAGAATTATACCATTTAAACCAGATGCTATACCATAAAATATGTTAAAAAAAAGTCAAACCCTAAAACAACACGACCAAGTTTATTGACATACATGTGACCATTTGGAATACAAATTTAGATCTTAAAACTAGACTTGATGTGCCATTGGTCAGTTCTTTCATAGTTATAATAACAACAACAACAACAACACAATTAATAATAGAGAAGCTCTGCTAGGCCTATAAAGCTACAATGTCAAGTTAACAACTTTCACTGTTATATAGATGGTTTAAGTTGCTGCATAGAAATGACTTTATTACAATGATCAAAAGACAGATATCCCTTTCAATTAAAAAAAAAAGTGTATATATAAAATACAAATTTATTGCTTTCAGGTTTGTCATACATGAATGTAAATGTAAAGACCACAGTCCCACATTCCAAAACATAGCAATTTAAAAAAAAATCATTGTAGAAATAATTGATCAAATAAATGATGTTGTTACTCATGTTAAAAAAATAATGCATGCACATACATTTCCTAATAAATAAATCAGTCTTCACAATTTGCTTTAGTTCAAGTTGTGGAGCTAGGAAAAGCTGTTTTTGATAGGACATTTTACTGCAATCAATGCTTAGTGCCATTATTATTATTATTGCTGACCAACTAATCATTCTGCTTCCACCTTGACAAACAAATCTCTTAAGTTGAGATAGATTAATTTCTTACTCACAAAATAAGATGCCATATTTGTTGACAAAGTTTTGCTTGAAAATGTAGATGATATACCTGCTGTAAAGGCAGCATGTCCAGTGGGAAATCTTCCATACTTTGAACACCATTGACTACAAGGAAATAACAATCACAAATAAACTATGTAATCCATATAATGATAGGATATAGTGACTTACACAAGGTATTCATGGTAAAGTTTAAGAGATCCGCTCCTTGCTAAAAGTATCTGCTTTTATTACTATCATCAATTGAGCTTCTCATTAGTTTCAAAGAAGTACACTTTTTGACTTAGCAGGAAATACTTAAGTTTCTAACTAACCTCAAGGAACACCCTTATCAAACCTGGAATCCTTAACTCCAAAATAAAAAAAAATATATATTTATCAATTAAACGATTTTAATGAGAATATGGCTAACTTCAAACTAACTCAGCAATAGTAACTATATTTCTCCCAGTTAAGCCAGACTTGTCCTGCCCCCTGTCTGATAACATAATGAATCCGACTTATTTATGACTTTCCAACTTGACAACATAATCTTAATCACATGTGAGATAGCACAACAGCAGATATTGGACATTTAGTATTTGACCATAAACGCAAAATTGCAAATGTATGCCCACTTGCTGTTTTCAATTCTTATGTACACTTTAAGGCCAGCTAGATCACATTAAAGTCATTTGTTATTTAAATGTTTACCTTGAGCTGGACTACTTACAAGAACAAAAAATCTATTTAAAAAAAAACAGCATACAAAAGATTCCCATGCTGTAAAAATTTGTATATTGTCCAAACCCATATTTGCATAAGAGATGCAAGATACTATAGCACATGTTATATCATGAATTACCCAAAACAAAAATAGTCAGCCATATGTTAAAAAAAATTGTGCCTTATTCTTTCAGAGATGATAGCAAATGTTGGACTCATTTCCTCTGGGGCTTAAGTCTAGCGATCACATTTCTCTGCTACAATCCTATTTTCTCCATCACTATCTTTTTGTAAACTCAAAAAAAAAAAAAACCAATATACGCAGTAATTTGATCTTTCCATCACATAAACTCATTGCATATGATTGTCAATGAACTCCTGTATTTAGGAATACCAGGATAAACACATGAAAATTCAAAATGTGCAACTAAAATTCCTATGTTGCAACTCAAACATTGTCAAGGTGATGATTATTACCTTCTTCAAGACTTCTTTCATGATATTTGATAACAATTTCATAACAGAAAATACACTTTTTAGTAACAGAAAAAAGGTCAATACCTAGTTATTTTAAACTTCATAAAGCCACTGCCAAATTTCAGATGAATCCAATGTTTCTACTAAGAAATTTCCCTGGCTTTATGAATGTTTAAGACTTGAAAAGGAATAAGCACATTAGATGTATTTTTTCCCTAAATAGAAAAACTATTACAATGCCTGCAAGAATGACTGAGACTTTTGTCAAGACAAGTAGAGGTATTGCACAATAATTATTTGGCTTCATTGTCAAATTTTACTTTTAAGATAAATCTTCTGATTTACAAAATACAACATTGCTTGTATAATAAAGTTTTCTACCACAACAAAATCACTCAATCATTTACTTCATTGTGATTAAAAGATCATGAATGGTCAATAATCAAGGTATCACAGTTATAAGTTGAATGTAGACACTAGTTTTCATGTATTTACAAAACTTTACATCATAAAATACACATGTTATAATCAGTTCCAATTGTGAAAAAATGTTATTCATTTAATTTATCATACTTAAAACAGTTCCTCTTATGCATTTTTCAATATAAAAGATTGGAAAGTAATTCTGAGTGATTTTTGCCATAAAAAAATGCTGTTATGGCATTTTTCTATATATGCAGTTTTTAACCTGGAATTTTCCATATCTGGTCCATTTGAAATGATTGCAACAAATATACAATCTATGCAACTTTTTTAGCATGGCAAAAGGTTTACTCTGACAATGCTTGTAAAGGAAAACACTGAGATAAAAGCACAACTTGCCCTAGATTCTGCAGTAAATCGAAAAAAAAACTTCACATACATGATGACAGTTTTTTCAGTATCTATAGGGCATACAGTATAACTTCGTATATGAGTGATAATCCTATGATTAGCATTTTGTGCTCTGAAAACATATTAGCATTTTTCTTCATGTTTGTATGCTTAAAAAAAATATGTAGACCCAGGACCTAAAGTTATTACCAGAATTGTATTCTTTTTCCATTCATATTTGTACCAGAAAACATCAAAAAATTAATCTTTGACTAATTTGATGAAAATTTTTGTGATAATATATGTAAAATAGAATTACCTAGCATATTGTATTGGACTAACCCTCAAAGAGGCTTGAATACTTTCAATGACAAATCCTCTGTATTTTGAATATTTTTGTTGCTGTTTAAAATCATTTTCACATGTCAAATGCCCTATTTAATTTGAAATTGAGATTTTTAATTTTGGAAAAAATTGTTCAGGGACTCATATTCCTAATTTGCGCATTTTACAAAATTTATTTGGCAGTCATCAATATAATCTTTGATCTTAAACCAAATTCCAAAAAAAACAAAAATGACTATTGATTTTTTAAACAGTTTTCTCTAATTTTTTGCAAGTAAATGCTATGAATAATGAATAATACAGTTAAAAACTTACAATACAAAACTTAATACAATGTTTCATTTGTTCAAAATATATCATACCTAGCATTCATATTACTCTGAACTTTTGGTGGATCAGAATCAAATGATCCATATCTCTCCCTCTTGGAATCTGCTGCCATTCCTGTTGCAGATGTTAACACAGTGTGAGGGTTAGCTACTTCTGGGTTTTGTTGGTTGATAATACCCCATGACAAGCTTTGACTAGGAGTTCCATGAGGGGTAACTCGAGGAGTCCATGACCGAGATGTTTCACTATTCACAGAGTGCCCAGTTCCAATCTCAGGGCTGAGGTAAGAACGAAAAAAAATGAATAATTAGAATTTTAGTGCTTACCATGGGGCAAAAGTGTTTGTACTTTTTCTAACTTTGCTGCTGAAAAAATTCATGGAGATTTAGTCATCAGATATACTATGTTCGGATAAAGCTGAAGAGACTGGCAGTTTTCCTTAATTCCTTGAATTTGCAGATGACTGAAAAATAATAATGTCACACTCAAACACAAAAAAAACAATAATAGCCTTACAAACTAAGAGTAACGTTAAATAAGATACAACCCAATTTCCAGTATCATTTTTATCAATATAATCTCCAAAAAATATTTCCCGAAGCCTGTGCAGAAATTGACTACATGCACAGTTACTAAAATGTTTATGTGAAACTTGATAAAATGTAACTTAGACTAGATCTAGTTTTAGTCCCAACCAAGCTAAACTTATTGGATCTCTCTTGAATGTGTGAGGTTGCAGACCAATTTATTTTTTAAACAATATCCCATAGCTCTACTTTTAATTAACAAGTATCACATCATAATTATTAAAAAAAAAGTTTATCTTCATACAAAATAGTCATTTTCCTGAAAATTACATTGTTGACTTAAAAAAATCTACAAATCATTCTACCAAATGGCACTCTTTTGCAGCATTAGATCTCTGTGACTTCTAATTTTATAAAAGGAACCAATCTAGCCGTTATCTAGCCTGTACTCCCATGAAAAAATACAGCTTCAGAACTGACCACGGGCAAACGAAAATGAAACCACAGACACAAATCTTGGCTGGAGATGTGGGGGGTACAGATAAGAAAAATTAGACTTAAGAACTTATGTAAGAACCGTAGGTGTTCCACGAAATAATATCATCAAAATACAATTTTTACAGACTTTTCAACGACATAAATATCACATGCGATTGGCGGGCATTACCGAACCTGAATAAGCCATATACATTCCAGACCCAAATCTGGAACTGGGCAGCTTCAGAATTCACAAATCTGGACATCTGTAACATTCTGAAAAACTTGCACCCATCTTTACCTGACTCAAAAATATTAAGTGTTAAATCAGACTTTCCTCGAGATTTAAGCCTGTAAGCTGAAGAGCTTTTTCAAGGAGAAAAAGAAAAGATAAATCCAAAGGGGATGATGACTTACTAATGGCTTGCACCAGAATGGTATGAAAGATCATCTTCACTGTCATAACGACGAGGGTTGTCAAAGAAAAATACTCTACGACCATGCTGTTGCTGGGAGAAGTCAGTAGGAACCTTGGAGAATCAATGAAAATACATATTGCTGATGGATGTTAGGGAAGTTTTAAGAGCTTAAATTTTGATGCCTTTGCCGACGGTTAAAGAAAGCTTGCGAATAAGCTAAAATCCAGGTTTTTCCCAAGGAAATACTGAGTGGGGCACTTTAGAAGGGCTTTGTGTGTCCAAAAAGGGCCGGAATATCACAGAAGAAAATTAATTGACCTCTATAATTATGAAGTGCATTCTTGATAGTACATGTATCAGGAAAGGAGCAGTATCACTTAACTGTGGAAATCTTCTTTTAACTGAAGCCTCTGTTGTTTTTTTTCTGCTCCATTTAGTTTATACTAGAACTTTGTTATCAGAGATGTAACAAACATGATTATTCAGAAAAGCATTTTTTATATTTTTTCTTAAGAAACATGTTACTTTCTATTTTTTTACAAACTATCTTAAAAAAACGTAATTGATTGTTTTCTGATACATAAAACAAGAGTTAAGGTTAAGACAAATTTAAAATCATGTATCAAATTAATTGAAACACTTACAAGTCCCACTTGTAACCGCCTGACCCTGAAAAAAATGACCACCATTGAGATTGGGAGAACCTCCCAAAGGAACAACACAATGCCAAAAGACACGTAGGCCAATCCATGTTGCAAATCTCCCACAACTGCATCCGCCTGTAGAAGGAATGAGATCTAGATTTTATGGAAGCCAGAGTTATTAAGGACTTAACAAGTCATGAGACTATGCACATAAAAAAAGGCTACTAATATACCTATTTACATGATCTGAATAATTTTATAGCTGCCTTCACAAAAACTTTGAGCCTCAACTAGTCACAAGTGAGGAACATTGTGCTAGATCTATGACAATATGCATGTGATTCACCACAGCACACAAGACTTGGGGATTAGGGATAAGAAAATGTTGGACCTTTACCTGATCAGTGACATTAATCCAATCATAGCCGAAGGATGGGGTTGTCTTATTTGATATTGGACAGATGGTGACAACATTGTAGACAGCTCTTGACAGAAACAGCAGCGTCGTTATTATACAGGTGACCATTGCTTGACAGAGTGTCGTGCCCTTTTAAGAATGAGAGCCATGTGTTAGATCCCATTTTATCCATAAACATAAACATTTTTTTTTAATGAAAAAGCATTAAAAGTTCATGAACTGGTTTTTAATGTATAAGACTGGATCTTGATGATAGTAAAAAAAAATACAGGACAAAAGACCTAAAATCACCAATTAGAGTGGACTAGGTTGATAATAAAAAAAAAAGTACAGAGAAGAAGAAAAGGAGGAGGAGGAGGAAGAGTATTTGCAGCACCTGCAGCAGTATTAGAAATAGATAAGGAGAAATATGAACATTATTTTTCCAAAAGAAAACTGCAAGATACCTTTGCCTCCAGAACTCTATGCGAAGAGGCGGTCTTGGCCATGCGGTATATGCAGAATGACAGAGCACAGCCATATAGTAGAAACATGGCCTCTGTGAGTGTGACTCGGATGGTAACAAGCTTCAATGAAGCTGAGTGGTATCGCACATCATTAGAGCACGTAAGCCACGCAAACACAAGGTTCAGGGCTATAAAGGCCAATACTGACATGGACAGAAACACACGCAAGGGAATTCTGCAAGACAGGAGAGGGGAAAAGACCCAATGAAAGAGGCATTTACAATCAATCAATCAGTTTTTATTGTCTGTTTATAATTTTACTCCTCTCTCTCTCTCTCTCTCTCTCTCTTTCTCTCTCTCTCTCTCTCTCTCTCTCTCTCTCTCTCTCTCTCTCTTCCTCTCAAACATAATTCCATACAATAATTTAAACCAATCTTACTTGTATTGTCCTGGTTCATACTTGGCACGAGCTTTCAAAACGATCTGAAGGAAAAAAAAAATAATAATCAGTAAATAATCTTTTCAAATTAAGTGTGCAAAGAAAGTGATGGAAACGTATGTCTTACATATACTTTTGGTTTTCCCATATATATATATATATATGTGTGTGTGTGTATGTAATATATTTTTTTAAGTAGCTTGATATGAGCAACGCAAAATTATTGTCTCAAACTATTTTTCACAATCTGATTACAACATAAAATACAACTCACACTATTTTATCCATTCTCACGAAATATTTTTTAAAAAGATTAAAAGACACAATTGGGAAATTATTTATTATTTCACGATTATCTTTACTGTTGGAAATGCTAATTTCATTTTGCGCCGGCCCGCTGGTCTTGGGCTTTTTCTACTTGTATGGCATACATGACTGTTCTTTTACAGTGTCCCACATTGGTAATTTTAATGCTTTGTGATTTCGCTTTCTTTATTATGCGGGCTAAAAGAAAAAAAAAAAACTGTGCATTTCCATTGTAGTTTATGCAGTTACGTGAACTTATAAAATAAGCAAAAGGTATTTGTGCGGTTCTCTTGCTTTGGCCGTTACCATCACGCCACAATTGTTGTCTTAACTTTACAAAGACAGAGAATCTTGATAACGAATGTAATAATAGATGTATCCAACTGGTCTTGTAAAACGCTCAAGTGCTTTTCGGGAGATAGAGAAAGAAAAACAAACAAAAGAGCATATCTTCCTTTGAGGGAAAGCAATGATTTCGTGTCAAGAGCAAGCAAAAAGTAGAGCAGTCGCAATACTCTGCTAATCATTTTCTGTAATCAAATCTATACTGCTCTATGAGAACAATTGATAATAAACAAACGGCGTCCATGTTATTCAATTTAACGGGTGATGCAGATGTAAAAAGAGCCATCTTTTTTTTCCTTTTTCTTTTTTTTTTTTTTAAGGAAAAGAGTGTAATCTTTCTACTTATATGGTACCAGACATTTTAGACGTTGCTTGCCCAAGACCTAAAGTAGACCAAAGTCTTGCCCAAGACCTAAAGTAGACCAAAGTGGCTCAAGTGAGCTATGTTACCACGACTGTCTTTTGTTGCGGTTAACAATCGAGCTTACTGGAAAACAATGTAAACCAGTATTAATCTTGATAAAGCGAACACACAATGCACTGGTACCTTTAATTTTATCGGGAACGAGAATACAATCATGTCGTCACAGGCCCCTCTTTACTTAATCTTCAGCATACTTAGGCTGATTGCTTACCGCGATAAAGCTAATCTACTACTAAAGGATTTAAGCCGTTTTTGATGCAATAGAGCCATAGGAACAAAGATGCATGGTTCAGTATGATACGCTCCCAACAGTTTAGCCCTCCCTCTATTTTTTCTTGTTCACTGGTAGGCCTACGACATGTAATATTACTGGTCGGTCTCATCTCCTTGCCTTGGATTCTGGTGATAACACATCTGAGACCTCGACTTCTAAATGCTTCGACATTTATTTCATTCATCTGACTAGGTGATCATGCCACTTTACAACTCGTTTTCTCTGTCTTAAACTGATTGTGGAGAAGGGAGGGAACACAAAGAAAGAGAGACAGGAGGGGGAGAGGTAGACGGAAAACGGAAGTTTTTTTTTTTTTGTGTGGGGGGGGGGGGGTATTAGGATTGTCAGTGAGAAAAAGATTGGGGAGGGGGGAGGAGAGAGAGAGAGAGAGAGAGAGAGAGAGAGAGAGAGAGAGAGAGAGAGAGAGAGAGAGAGAGAGAGAGAGAGAGAGAGAGAGAGAGAGAGAGAGAGAGAGAGAGAGAGAGAGAGAGAGAGAGAGAGAGAGAGAGAGAGAGAGAGAGAGAGAGAGAGAGAAATCGAAAGCGCTGTTTCAGTAACAAATGATGGTTTTCTTGCCTTTGTATTTGCATTTTGCTCTTTTCGCAGCTTCCACCTATTAGATTTCTTCTGGAAACTAAAGACGGGATAGATTATTTTATACAATAACCCCCTCTCTCTCTCTCTCTCTCTCTCTCTCTCTCTCTCTCTCTCTCTCTCTCTCTCTCTCTCTCTCTCTTTATCTATCTGTCAAATGATGTTTCATTACCCAAACTTCCCTCTATTACTTAGAGTCAGAAGTAAGAATTCAGATTCAGAGCTTGATAGTCATTTTACATTTTCCCACATGAAATATATATCTGACTTCCCTATCATGCTCAAAATTCAAATTATTACGAAATTGAAATGTCTCAGGACTATTACTGGTTGAAGAAATTTATTATAGTAATGTCACCAATAAAAACCTTTTTATGGATCTTGAAGCAGTTTTGCTTACGACTAAGGTAAAAAATTTGAAAAGAAAAATAGAGAAATATTTTTTTCTCCTTCAGTCTAAAACAACTCTGTCATGGTTGGATTTATTTTATGAAATCCTGTAACAGCTCTAATGCAGATAAAGTTATTGATCTCAGCCGAGATGCAGATGTATACATGTGCTCGTTCAGTTCTTTATTTTCCGTTTTTCAGGTTTCGCAGCTCCGGCCAAAAACACAATAATTATAAACTATGTAGCTGACAATCAAAGCTTTTATTGATGCTCAAAGCACCACTAACACAGATATGTAACGAAAACAATAGAAATAGCAATACCAACAGCTAAAGTTTTACACAAATATATTACTTCATTGACATTTTTTTATCCGTATACATGTATGTCGGTACATAAAGTAACTTTTTAAAGAGGCATTGGTCACACAAACTTTAACGCACATGTCTCAATGACATGTAAATCTAAAATTATTGATTTCCTGTGCGTTATTGTCTCCTTCTGTAACTATATGACATTCAAGAATCCGTTTCAGACCGAATTAACTTAATACACACAAAAGAAAAAGTAAATTAACACAACTGCCGCGAAGTATACTATAGTTTTTTTCTTCTTCATTTTTGAAATTAGGAGTTGTGTGTCATATTTACAATATGGTAAAGGTTATTATTCTCTTATCTTCTCTCCCTTCCTGTAAAGTTGTGATGTCGAGTGTTTTGAACATTAAATTTAGCTGAATTCTATATAAATATGCACCTTGGACATTCATTTCTAATGTAATCAATCACGTCCCTTGCAAGTATCTCATGTCCAAACGCTCATAATTGTTCCTAAATCCTGCAGTGAAAAGGCGTTTGACTTCGAGTCAAGAAGGAAAAAAAAACGTCTGGAATTTGCGACAATTTCTGTTTTGTGTGGTTGAGACCCTTACTCACACACATATTTTGATTGCCTGCGTGACTCTCTTGGTGGTTCAGAATTAAAAGTAGATGGATAAATAAAGTTATAATATACATAATTCAAGTTAAAATAATCCTATGCATAATATCCCTATTGACCCTATTTATGCGAATTGCCAATCTACAGTGTAGCCTACATATTAAGCACACATACTGTAGTCATACCAACAACCTTATTAATGTAAACACAACTAACAGCAAGATAATAAACATGGAAAGACCTAAGAGATGGAAGCAGAAGCCACATCGATTACATTCTGATTAGTAAAAGGTTTAGAAATGCGCGTCTCTCAGCAAATACCTACCCTAGGGCGGACGGTTATAGTGATCTTCTTACAGTGGCTGATATAATCAAACTGAAACTTAAGAAAACTCGAAGTAGGCCTAGAACATCAAACTTGATTGAGCTTTGTTAACATTCTCCCAGACCATTCGAGAAAAATATCGTGTGGCTGTTAAAAATGAATTCGAAGCCTTAGGAGAAGCTTATGAAGTGGACCAACAAAATGAAAGGGTAAAGTTCAAAGTGGTGGTAACAGAAGCAGCAGTGGAACGAATACCAAGAGTCGAAAGGAAAATAAAACAAGAGAGGATGAGTCACAATATTTTGGACCTCATGGAAAAAAGTCAGGCTATTAAAAATAATAGTAAAAAAAATACGAAACACTGCATAAGGAAATCAGGAAAAAAAAAATTGTAATAAAGCCAAAGAGTAATGGATCAACGACAAGTGCAGAAACATAGAAATATACCACAGAAATAATGAGCTGGTAATGTAAAAAAAAACAACACTGAAATCTTTGCAAAGAAAACAAGCTCATCTACAGGATGTCTTAAGTTAAAAAAAAAAAAAAAGAAAAGAAACGTAGATATCATTTTGGAAAACGAAAAAAATCCTAAATAGACGGACAGAGTAGATAAGTGAACTTTTTGAAGACCACAGAAAGGATAACAGTGTGACGAAGCGCACTTTTTCTGGTGCACGTATCATGAAAGATGAGATCCGGACGGCAATAAGGAAAATAAAATCAGGCAAAGCAACATGCCCAGACAGTATATCAGTGGCATTTTTAGAAGCACTTGAAGATTATGGAAATGGGAAGATCGCAACATTACTCAACGAAATCTGACACAGGTCAAATTCCACCAGACATCTCCAAATCTATATTTATAGCACTGCCAAAGAAACCAGGGATAACAGAATGTGAATTAAATAGAAGGATCAGCCTAATAAGTCATAAGTATCATCAAAATACTTATTAGAATCAACATGATACGAGTCGAAAATAAAATAATCAAACCAGATAGAGCTTAGGAACAGTGTGGCTTTGTGGAGGAAAAAGGTGCAACAAAATGCAATCTACACCCTTCGAACTTTAATTGAACGAGGTACGGAATTGCAAAACGAGGTTATCTGTGATTCACTGACTACACCAGAGCATTTGACAAAGTACAACAGAAGGAAATAATCACACAACTAACTCAGCTGAAGATAGATGGAAAAGATCTACAGTGATAAAAAAGTGTGATGATAGACAAGGATGTGTGCTTTCCCCAGACCTTTTCTCTCTCTACACCGAGATGATAATGCTAAACACAAAAGGATGCCAAGGAATTAAAGAAGAAGGGCACAACGTAAACAGTTGAGATACGCTGATGACACTGTATTAATTGAAGAAAATAAAAAGGACTTGCAACAATTATTAGATATTGTTGAAGGCGAAAGCGAACAGAAAGCGTTGGAATTGAATAGAAAAAGGCAGAATTAATGGTCTCCAACCGAAACAATGAGTTCCACAGATCAATATATTTATCAACGGAAATAAACTTGGGCATTTTAATATCAAACATTGGACGCAACAATACTGGAATTGAATGGAGAATAGTGCAAGCAAAAAAAAAAAGTTTCTAGAGAATGAAATCGGTACTAACAAATAAATACATCATTCACAAAAGAAGAGCCCTGGAGTGCTATATTGAACTCATTCTGGTGAAAAGATGCGAGGCGTGGACAATATCAAAACAGGTACAAAAGAGACTGGAGGCAACAAAAATGTGCTTCCTACGGCGAATGCTACGAATCTCACGGACTGCTAAGAAATCAAAGGAAACAATGTTACGACAAGGTGACACAACAAGATCATTCATAAATAGAATAGGTACACGCCAGGCAACCTTTTTTTGGCCATGTAATGAGAAGAGAGAAACTAGAATATCTTGTGACAACTGCAATGACGAAAGAAAACGCAGCACGGGAAAACAGCGTGAACGATGTTGGATGGACTAAAAAAAAATGGCTAAAACTAAAAGTGGGACAGGTGACAGATGCACTGAAAGCGACGGGGGAAAGATATGCGTGGAAGGTCATGATGGCCTTCGCTAGAGAGCAGGGCACCAGATTGATTGATTGACTGTTGAGCGGATAAAAGCGACGCCAAAGTGATTCATATTGTTTGATCCTAGATTTTTACTCTACAGTAACTAGATAGTTTGCCGTTTTCGGAAAAAAAAAATTCTTGACTCACAAGGTTGCTTTCAGTGCATTATAATCATTCTAATGATCCAGATGATGGAAGATGATATATCTTGGATTTATCTGGAACCCTCAAAATCGCGGTTTGAGTAAACTATCACCATTTTTTCCCCTAAGAAAGCAAACTAAAAAGAATATGAAAGAGAGAGAGAGAGAGAGAGAGAGAGAGAGAGAGAGAGAGAGAGAGAGAGAGAGAGAGAGAGAGAGAGAGAGAGAGAGAGAGAGAGAGAGAGAGAGAGAGAGAGAGACAGGCAGAGAGAAAGACAGAGGGAGAGATTAAAAATATTGCATGGAAATTGTATCAAGAGAGATACAGATTTTATCACTTCCTTATTAGTATAATACATCCAACCAGGAAGAAAGAGCAGTAATGGAAGACCTCGATCTTCCCCACCCCCAAAAGTCGGGTCAGGTTACGTCTGCGTGAATCTGTCAACGATCGTTCTGTACACATCATAGCCACTGGTGCTGTAGAAACAACTTGGTTAAAGCAAACTGTCACGACACTTCATTTGTCAACACAAACAACCATTGGCAAGTTCCGTGTAGAAATTCAAAAGAAGAAAGGACCAGGCTCCACTCCTTCGATACACGTACAAAGCAAGGATCATGCCATTTTTGTATTACAAGCCAAGATAAGCAAGAATTATGTTTGATTCAACTGAAATCAGGCGGAAAAAAAGCACGACATTGGCTAAACTGCTTGGAAACTACAAAGAATAATGGTGTATGCTGAGCTTCATTGAAACCAGATAGAAGAGAGAACCATGTTATACTCTTAAAACCAGACGGAAGTAAGAACAATCCAAATACGCTAAGACTATGTTAGACTTCATCGAATACCGTGAGGAGCAAAGCAAAGACTGATAAACTTTATGGAATCCTGAAAAAAAAAAAAAATAACCGTGAAACATAGTACATACATATGTGTCATATCAATACACCCAACAACGAAAAAAAATCAAAACATTTGTGTAATTCTGTATACCAGTATGTTGTCAAAAGTTGTATAAAAAAAAGTATGAGATAAAAGCTAAAAGAAAAATAATACAAGTTAGGAAAGATGCTAAACTTTGTAAAAATTTGGTAGTCTTTCAATAGTTTCACTAGCTTTGGAAAGGATAAACCAAAAGAAAAAGAGTATAAATGACGCCGCCGAAAAAATACATATAAAAAAAAACAACCACAAACACACACAAACGGAAATGTATTTACATAATCGGTTTAGACGCGCGGCTGTTTTGATGTTAAAACGAAACGTTACGGGACTATGAGAATTAAACAATAAACAAGTAAATCATCGACACCGGAGCACGTAGATCTATTAAATTAAAGCGTTTGGAGGAGATAAAAGTCTTACATAGCACCAATGTATTATAAATGGTGACCCAAAATAAGTATGCCTAAGCCGGAAATGGTTATCGGCATAAGATAAAGAATCAAAGAGGTGGAAAAAATTTCAATCTGCACGTATCTGCAGAGTCCATGAGCAAACTAACCTTTGCCTTTAGCCGAAAGTAATAATGACCAACAATACATGTAGTTAAATATCGATATTTCCTTCGTGCAAATCCTACATTTTCTGTATTATCATGTAAATGATCGTCGCTCATTAGATGTAACCCAGACAAAACTACGATCACATGTATGTGTATTCAGAAACTGAGTCTTGTTATGCATTTAACTTAGCCCTGCACCTTTCATGCTTTAATTATTCAGTTGTGAAATCCAATGAGAGAAAGTTTGGCCTTTTTTTGTGAGGTTATGAGACGAGATGGGCTGACGCTAAGAGGCCCTATTTTCATAAACACATTTTGATTACATAACATGAGAACATTCGTATTCTTAAAATTTTAATATCATTAACAGAAAAAGACAACAGAGGACCTTTTTTATATTTGCATATAAAAAATCTTCAGATGTAGATCATACTTCAGCTGGCCAGTGTTCCGAAATAAGGGACAAGACGGTCGAACCTGCCAAAATAGCCACTTGTGCTCATACCACCATAGATATAGCCAATTCATCGTAGTTAGCGTAGTTAGCGCTCGGCTACGCATCTGCTGAGTTGCGATGCGAGAATGTACCAATGAGGAATACATATTGCGAGACCCAGAGTAAAATATAAAAAAATGGCCCACCCACAGGAATAAAGGCCCACAAGTTGAAAGCCCTACTCACTCTTCAGCCTGGGCACATTTTATGAGTTAATCACATAATTTGCATAGAAGAGCATTCGCCGAAATGTGTGAGAATGAAAAAGGTAGACATTTTACGTCTCTTTTCCGCCGTGTGTAGTTTTGTTCAAATAAATATATTGATGACTAATTTTTCCCTACCGAAGTATGTCCGGAAGGTCTTGATCTATAGCACTGAGCCCTGCCACCTACTCGATAGTCACGTGATTCGTTGCGATGCAAAGAATGCAAGTGAAAACTAAGACCTTTGTAATTCTAAATGGCAAACTTGATTAATGGCAATGAAAGATTTTATAAAATTTTGTTTAAAAAAAATGCAAATGAGCTGAATGCTAATGTAAATAAAGCCTTTACAGCTTAGGCCATAATCGATGTTTATATTCAAGGCCAGAGCGATAATAAATGAGGATGACGCCACCATATCTTGGTTATTGACATAGATTGCCTTTTTATCAAATCTTATCGCGCATTTCACAATGTCACCGATATAAGGCCTACTTTGTTTAGGTATGGCCTGACATGGTTTGAAATAAATTTTTATCCAGAATCAGAGATTAGAGGGAAAATAATAATGATAAATCAATTAAAAATATGGTCTACGAGGCAACCGTCAGATTTTTAATCGTGTAGAAAAACGCCTTCAGACCCGAACAAAGTCACTGACAGACCCAAAAAACATGACAGGTGCATTTTCGAACAGCAACAATTCGAGTGGAAGAACATACAAACATATAATTATAATTATGAAAATGAAACGAGACGAGCCTTGCAAAGTATAATATAACTGGAAAGCCTTTTCAAACAACTAGTTAAACAGTTATTATCGGATACCAGACACTCTAGCTGGTTCAGACAATTATAGCATAGCATCAAATGCTGACGTTCCTTTGTCTTGACTCATTCACACATGAGACTCAGAATTGTTTTCATGATCCACTCACCTTCAAACATACCAACTCATAAAAGGAATACATGTGCATTGCATGAGTAATGTTAGAATATTGATTGCTTATTTGCTTGCTATAGCCTGTCTGCTATAAATTGATCGGAAGATGTTGCATACATAAACCGACTTTCGTCATGCGGACAGAATCGAAAAGATTAGACCTCAAATACATTTACGATTATGGCGGCATTTTTGGCAGTAAACCAGCAGAGCTTAGGGCTATTGCTTTATCCCACCGCCAGGAGAGCCACGACCTTTACTTCTGCACTAAAGAAGATGGCCATGCAAAAGCAATGCAACAATTGTGTTTTGAGCGAGTATAGCTTTGTATGGCTTTTTGAAAGACTCAAAGAGAGCTATCCGCCTCAAAATACTAAAAATGACAGATAACGCTATTTTTTAAGGAGGCAGGTTAAAAAGAAAAAGTAACAGAAATATGATACAAACATGCAAGATGTCAGATTGATAGCCTATAACGGAGGCTAAAAAAAATAAACCAAAATCACTTTCATGTTTTGTACATTATTATGGTCGTCCACATCGTGATATGAATACCAGAGAACTCGAGCAAAAAAAAAATTAACAAAAAACAAAAAAAAACAACAAAAAGCAAGAGAGAGAGAGATAGATAGATAGATAGATAGATAGATAGATAGAGAGAGAGAGAGAGAGAGAGAGAGAGAGAGAGAGAGAGAGAGAGAGAGAGAGAGAGAGAGAGAGAGAGAGAGAGAGAGAGAGAGAGAGAGAGAGAGAGAGAGAGAGAGAGAGATTTGTGACGAAAAAAACCAACGGAAATTTCTATTTCAAGACTCGTCGCTGTAATACATGTTCTAGCTGTCTTAAACTTTTATTTTCAATGCTGGATCATTGCATGATTGTCTATTCACTATTTAAAAAAAGTAGTTCTGGGCACCTTAGAAATATTCATCTTTGTGGACTAGCATCTGCATAATGGTACAGGCGGTAAAAGTTTTCACTTCACTTTCGAACCACTATCAACATAATTATGTGCCGATCAAAAAAAAAAAAAATCCTTTCTTTCTTTTTTTCTTCTACTTTTGGGCCTAGTTATTGTGAAGAGTGAACAGCTGCGACAATTGCTTCTGGGTGGGTCTTATACATGTATTTTAAAATCGAGAAATATAGATTGGAAGAGGCACTGACAGTTTTTTGCCCACATATAAATTACAGACAATTAAAAAACAAAACGAGTTAACACCTCGCCCCGTGGGTGAAACTATCAGGGAGAAGCACTACATGTACTTTAGTTGGATTTGAAATCAGTGTGGACTTCAACCCTTATGTCCGAATTGTTTGTCGAAGTTTATGACATTGAGTCATATGGCGCACTCACGGTCAATGATGAGATGAATGACTTAGCTCAAATTAATGTTTCGCTAAACAGTAGTGGTGGTGGTGGTGGTGGTGGTGGTGGTGGTAGTAGTAGTAGTAGTAGTAGTAGTAGTAGTAGTAGTAGTAGTAGTAGCAGCAGTAGCAGTAGCAGTAGTAGTAGTAGCAGCAGGAGCAGCAGCAGCAGCAGCAGCAGCAGTAGTAGTAGTAGTAGTGGTACTAAGCCATACTACTTCTATCTCGTCTACGACGACGATCAATGCTACTGCTGCTACTAATAACCCAACTAAGATAGATTTTCTGCAAGAATACATGCATGCTTCATATGCCTTCACGCAAACGGATAATGAGCTTCGTATTTAATAATACATGTAGGCCTATGTATGTACCTGATTAAGCTTTGTTTATCATTGTTTGAACTGTTTAAAAACAGCTAAATCTGTACATTCCCAATCTATCTATTGTTCTCGTAACGCTCTTTGTTTATATCGCTATCGTCATCATCATCATCATCATCATCATATGATATCATCTCTGGAGAGGTCGATGTGAAACAGCATGCCACTCGTCCCTCGTACGTGCCTTCGTGCTGCACTCTGATAACTTCATACCAGTCAAGTCCTTGATGTATTCTACCTAGTTCCCTTGTTCTTTGCCTCTGGATCTCTTTCCCTCTGCCTTGCCCCCAAAGATGTACTTTCATAGCAAACTAGTAAGAGTAATTTGGCGTAAAGTAATTTCAAGTTTCCATTGTAGTCCCAAGTTTTAACTGCTGGACGCAACAGTGACCTCTAGCTTGTTTGAATGGCATTGCCTTGAGCTAAATCATTAATCAGCATCACCGGGTTTTCTAATTCCGAGATTATCCTTGGATTTATAAGATAAGACATTTACGTGACAACCCTCTGTCTCCGATAACAACCTATATGTAGAAAACTGCAAAGCACATTTATAACTAGACAACACACTATATGGTAGATCATCTCGAACTAAACCATACATCACGAGAGGTCCCATTAGTTTGTTCGTGACATAGCCTTAACTTTGATTCTATATAAATGAAGCCACAGCATTAACAAAGTAAGGGTTAAGCTTCGCAATACATTGTATAAACAAACTGGATTGGTCTTTTCAGCCAAGTACTGTATATTCGTTTAAACACAAAAACACTATGAAGATTTTGAGTTATGTGACACCTTGGGAAAGCAAGCATAACTGAAGATGTTCTAGCCAAGACAGATCCTGGTATACCCAACTTATAGTTATAAATAGAACCAAAATGTTACTGTCAAAGAAAATCAAATCCTAAAATTGGATGGAAAAAAAGCATTTGTCACCCGTAGTGCTTGAGAGAAAGAGAGAGAGAAAGAGAGAGAGAGAGAAAGAGAGAGAGAGAGAGAGAGAGAGAGAGAGAGAGAGAGAGAGAGAGAGAGAGAGAGAGAGAGAGAGAGAGAGAGAGAGAGAGAGAGAGAGAGAGAGAGAGCGCGCATCATCATCGGGTTGAAATTATGCCCCTTGGTAGTCCTATATGAGCGAGCAAGGATAACGTCACTCCTGATGAGTGTAGACATCAGGTTTACGC
Organism: Elysia crispata; assembly: GCA_033675545.1. NCBI lineage: Eukaryota > Metazoa > Mollusca > Gastropoda > Plakobranchidae > Elysia > Elysia crispata. Next base: position 96,980 of record JAWDGP010002858.1, on the reverse strand, counting down.
CAAAGAGTAAGCAACATTCAATGACACTGCAATAGCATGTTCAAAACTGGAAATAAATAAATCCTCTTCCAAGTTTATGTTTTAAAATGTGATGGACTGAGAAAAGAATGTGCCTAAAGTGAGTCATGAGCATCTGGAGCGGGTTTATAAAAGTGGGAAATACATTAAGAAGCTCAAACAAGCTAGGAACGAAAAAGTCTAGGTACCTCATAATATTTGACTAATAGATGAGGCAAAGGACCATAACACTTAAATTTTGAACGCGTTAGATACCTACATAAAAAACATCATCGAAAGGCTAACAAAAGTGGCATAAGTGTTTCGAGAATGATGCACCTACATCTATTTGCCTAAACGGGCTGCGTTAGACAAGATGATTAACCAGGCAACCAGTTATAAGATCACCAAACAATTCAATATATCTATCAAAGACAGGAAGGAAAAACTTTGGTCAAATATTTCTGAATGAAATAAAAGTCATTATTATAATTTATATTAAATTAGGACATAAAATGAAAGCAAAACTTACCTGTGCAAAAAAGTGAAGCAGCAGGCAAAGCATGGAAAACTGCAGACAAACTGGAAAACTATACAGAAGCCAATACAAGAACACTGATAAACTATTGGCTTTGTCGCAGTCATAAAAATAAAAAGAAAATAATGAGGTACGCAGTCCTGCCCATATTAAGCACATGAAAAGGAAAAGAGTTTGGTGGCTGAGACGCTTGTGCCGATAGTACCAGATCATCCACAGTTGGGCATACACGAGAATGAAAAGGAGGCTGAACATGACAAAATAAACGATAGTCAGGCTTAGCTCCACTGTTGACGGCAGTGCTGGTCGGATGATAGGCATTGTAGTTGTGCTTGTTGTTTTCTGACTTGTGGTTTCTGCTGCCTGCTGAGGTGTGGTAAGTGCAGTCACAATAGTAGAACTCAAGTTTAAAAATTCCTCCATAGCAATACTATGGTATCTTCTGATATCAAGAGTCTCATTGTATTTGATCCCCATCAATGCTATATCTTCACTCATTGTTTTCCGGTCAGAAAAGATTACATTTTGATCCATGTTAGGCTTTGATCTTGTGTGGTTGCTGGTCAAGAGCTGAATGAGATGATTTTTGCGATATAAACAATGTTTTTATTTGAAAAAACAAAACTTTAAACCATACTAAGCCTTCATTTTGAAAAATTCAATTGAAGCTGAAGTCACCTTGACATATTTCACTTGCTTGTTGTTTCTGTAAAAAGAGAGAGCTTTATTCAGTAGCAATAAAAAGAAAATTACATGTAATTATAAAATGGTACTTTAAAATTAACACAATGCTTTTGACCAAAGATTTAAAAAACAGTGAACAGAAAAGGAATAAAAAACTATACCTAACAAAAAAGAGTATCTTTCCAGGTTACCTTTTTTTCATTGTTTGTTTGAATGCAAGATAAAGTGAAATTTTTTGGCTGATTTCATCTACATGAATAATTCAACAAGTATTGTACACAACCATAATAAAGCTTAGAACAAAAAAATGGTTTTAAAATAAAAAATAACTGATGAATTTCTGTTAAGCCTCCCCTTTCCCCCTTAAAATATTGCAGAGATAAAAACGAAATAAATGAAAAACAAAGCAAGCAAAAAAAAATCTAGAGAATGACAAAAAAAAAAGTTATTATGTACATATATATGGCCAGAGGAAATTACATCTGATACCCCATAATAAAATTACATGCAGAAATATGCTAGATTTTAAATCTTGATTTAAGTTTTCATAAAGACTTCCTTAAGATTTATCCACTCTGAAGAAGATTAAACAAAAGCACGTTGTGACGAATAAAGCTCTAGATCTAGATCTAGATGTTTCAAGTATGGATCACTGGGTGAACTGAAAGAAGGCTAACCAAATTTTCTAAATTGAGCTGCTGGTTGGTCTTGATCTATTTGGATCTAATAAGATATTTACATTAAAAAAGATTCAGTTTTCCTCTGAAGAGCTTCATCAGCCTAGCACTTGATTTAGATCTATGAGCTAAGATCTTCTAGATTAGTCGAGACGGTCTTTGGAAATAACCCCAGACGAAGATTCTCGGGCGCGATCTCTAGATCTAGATATAGTGCACCCAAATCTCTATGATCTGAACAGTTTTGATGATTGTGGTTTGAGTATCATAACAAGTCGATCTTTAACCCTGATAAAGGTTTAGTCATTATTGGCTAGATGTGGAGTTGCAGATCTAGATCTAGATCTAGATTTATGTCGAAATTTAACATCCGTAACGTTGAAGCTACAAAAAGTTATCTTTCATAGAGCTGAGTTTTTAAGCTTAAATGATGACTTTAGCGAGATACTTTAGTAAGACAATAGATTGTAAATGTACATTAGCTTTTTCCAGGTTCCTGATTTAGATCTAAAATCTAACTTAGATGTCGAGATGGTTAGGTACATCCATATATTCCAGTGACTCGTCCAGTCGATGAACGATTGTACGTACACCTTACTAATCTCTATCTAAACATGTCGGTGACGGCGATCTATCAGCTGGCTTTTGACCTTTGACCCAATGTTAGGGGTCAATGTTTGTTTATTTCTAAAAAAAAATTGGTGGGGTTTCTTTTCAAAATGAATTGCTAATCCTAAAAATAACTTTAATTCAAAACTTGTCCATCGCAAAAAAATTCAAATTAACCTCCTCATGTTCAATGCCATCCGATGCTAGAAGTCTTTATTAAGTGCTGCACTTTTGTTTTTGCGAATATGCAACATGGCTCCCCCCATTGTATGAAGTAAACACAGAATCTCACTTTCAAAGCTGCGCACAGTACAGCAAAATAATGTCCTCATTAATCTGTGGTGCACAGTCTATCTGAAAAGCTTTAACTAAGATACCTAGATCTACATAATTGCACGATATGTTGCGTAGTGTAACACGGTCTGTTTGTAGAGCGCCCAAGAATAATATTAGGATTCCCGTTTGTCTAAAGAGTAATAAATCTAAGGCTGGTTACGATTCTAACAGCAAAGCAGGTCGTTCAAAACGTTTTACTAACACACTGAATTTGCCAAAAACATCATTTCAACTGACAATCAAAAATGGAGCAGCAGCATCGCGGGAAAAGGCTATCCAAATGGTAATGTGAACGAGAGGAATATATGCACACTTTTCTTTGATGAGCGATTGAACGGGTCTAGGAGATTTCAATGCACGATTAAGCATGATTCCATGGGCCAGTGTTTTGACCAAATGGTGATATTAAAGCACCCTAGAACATTTCACCTATAAAGACAGTTTTCATTATTATTATTATTATTATTATTATTATTATTATTATTATTATTATTATTGTTATTATCATCATCATCATTATCATCATTGTTATTATTATTATTAATATTATTATTATTATTATTATTATTATTATTATTATTATTAGTATTAGTATTATTATTATTATTGTTATTACTACTATTACTATTGATAAGTTTTTTTTTTAATTAAGATGGCTGGATTCCAGTCCTTGTACAAGTGGCAGAGAGAACAAGATTGGAACCATAGCTTTGTGCTGCATGATGGTCCACCGTACGCAAATGGAAAAACTCATGTTGGGCATGTTGTGAATAAGGTAGGAAATTTCTAGAAAGTACATTGGAATAATTGTGGTTTTAATATTAATGAGTTTAACATCATCTTTACCTGCCTTTAAAGGTAGCATCAATTATCAATAGTTATGGATTCAGTTTTTCTTTCCTGCTGCCCCAGATGATATTATTTATATATTTTTTTTCAATTTATAAACGTGCAGTCAAATTGAATTAGATAGTGTTATTGATGATTCTTTTTCATTTTTATATTAGAAATAGCAATTCTATTGAATTTGATTTTTATTACAGCCCTGATTTTATTCACATAAGTAGCATTCAATTTTGTTAATGCTAACAAATTAAATCTGCTAAGAATGGCCTTAGCCTCTTCCTGTTCTATGTCTTTGTGGTGAAAGAACTCTGGTGAAAAAAGTGAAAAATCATAGAAGAAAACAAAACACATCAATATTCAAATATGAATCTAAATACCTAAAGAGAGAAAAATTGTTGGTACATGCTATGATTAATGAATACATAGCGTTTTGTTGCTGCTGCTTTTTTATTAAAAAGAGATGTATCTTCAACAACATTGTTAGGACAATAGATTGGATTATATAACTGTAGTTTCTTTGAAAGCAAATCATCATTAGGTGATCCATTTTTTCTTAAAATTTAATTTGGAACTAAAGGAAGGATGCAAGGTCATGGTGTCCTTGAAAACTTTGGCTACATTTGGAGTTTTGATTTTTTCTATGTAAGGTTGTCCTTAGTTGAAAGATACGGTTCAATCAATGAATTACCATTAGTTTTCAAATTGCTCTATAAACAGCAAAATGTCAAAATATTTGTCTTTGACTAGTAATTACATTCTCTCTCTTTAGACTTTACACTGTAGTGTAACAAAAAATGTCACTATAATTTTTGTCAATACTGTTATACTATGCTTCTGACCCCTTTATAATTAAAGGCATGAATTCATGGATTATATCACTTGAAATTAATGCTTTTTTTAACATTATTAACAACTTTTAACAGGTATTGAAGGACATAACAAACCGTTATAAAGTTCTGAAGAAACATAAAGTGCATTTTATACCTGGCTGGGATTGCCATGGTATGCCTATAGAAATTAAAGCTATAATGAACACATCAGGGGTTTATCAACATCTTCCTGCATTAGAAATCAGAAAAAAAGGTAAGGTTTTTTTCTTAAAGATCTCCTAAAAATGCATGTTTATATGTCTAAAAATCATGAATGTTGATACAGTTCAAACATGCAATTGCAAACTAATTTTATAACTGTGTTTGCATTTCTTTTGTGAGACAGTTCAGCCTGCCCTCTTGACCACCTTTCCATTCTGAATACAACCCTTTTGCATGTTTTCCCCTACTTTATTGACATCCTTGAACATGAGCACTGACCTAATGGTAGCTGGTAGCTTTTTTTGCTGAAAAAAAAAAACCTCTCAAAACCCTCTCCAACCAAAGATTTTCAATCAGTCTCAGTTAAGTAAGCAATTTAGAAGATAGTCACAAAGCCTACATGCCATTCCATTCTCTTAGTTCTTTGCTAATTTGGTCTATATTTAGGAGAATTGGCGTCTTATCGGGAAGCTAATTGAAAGCTATCAATATTAAAGATGTTGGAAAGATGGAAAAATGGTTTTAATGTGCTATTCTATTGTCAAGTTCTGTTGCTTATTTGATATGTGAACAATAGTACAAGTAAGAGAATTTGTGTCTGTTCAGGATGCAAATTAAAAGCTTTCAGTATTTAAGATGTAGGACAGAAGCGGAGAGGATGGGAAAATGGACAGGTTCCACTTTGCTTATGTTTTCAATAAATCATCCTTTTCCATCTCAATAGATGTTATATAAGGTTTATGTGCTTTCAGAATTTTTGGTTTTGATTATTATTTTATTGTGCTTTTTAAGTCATTTGAAATGAAATAGTGCATCTTATCAAAGAATAAAATAAATGTTTTTTTATTATATTATTTTCATTTTTTTTTCCTCTACACAAATTCTGTGCTCTGTTATTCATTTTCATTTAGATCAATGCTGTAGACCCTTAAATATTCCTTTTTGTTTTTTTATTTGCAGCAAGAGCTTTGGTAAAGAAAGTTATCGAAGATCAGAAGAAGTCGTTCTTACAATGGGGCATAATGGGAGATTGGAACTCTGTTTACAAGACTTTGTCACAAGATTATGAATCTGCACAGCTTAGTGTTTTCTATGATATCTATGAAAAGGTAAAGAAGTGTTTTTTTTTTTCTCTTTTTTGCTTGTCAGTCCCCCCCTTCCCCCTTCCTATTTTCCCCTACACACCTGCATAGCTTCCTCTTCATTATCCTGCAGAAACAGTTGACCAAGAAAGAATTAGTGTCATTGTTTTGTATGTTACTTATCTACAAGAATATGAAAGAGAGAAAAGAAAATTATATCGTGTTCATTTTCATCAGCTTTTTGAGAACTCTTTATTTATTACTTCTTGGGTTAATAAAAGAGATTTCTTATTTTTATTTTCTTTCAAGTATTATGCATCTGATAAACCCCAATAGAAAGCAAAAACGCCACACTTGGAGAATAACTTGGTAATTATAAAGGATCGAAAAGGACGCGTGTGAGTCTATAAATAGTATAATTTAAGGTCTAAATGAAATAGGCACACAACATTATAATTACGGGACAAAAAAGAAATAACAAAACTATTATCAGTTCAACATATAAAGGTTTTACTTTGTAAGCTTCTTCAGTTTTATTACAAAATCGTCTGATAAACATAAGTCTACATAAACATTAGACATTATCTTGGTCTCTTATTTTTTTTGTCTTTCAGGGTTATATTTACAGAGATTATATGCCCGTTTATTGGTCTCCCTCTTCGCAGTAAGTATCTAAGTCACAGCAGTTTATCTCAATTGAGGAAACTCAATGTTTGTAAAAACACTGAAATTTGGAAATTTCTTTTGGTTTTTTTTTTTATGAACCAAAAGCATAGTACTATTATGAGTAAGAAATTGTAATACTAAATAGAAATGAAGCATTGCTTTTTTAAAGGTTTCAGAATGTTGATTTCATCAACTTAAATCCTCATCATAATTTTGCCCCTGCTTATCTGTAATTGATGATCCGTGAGTTCTTTACAAGACATTGTCAAGACCAACTAAAATATTGGAAAAGCTTCAAATATAGCCCTATAATTTTTTTTTCTCTTTCAGAACTGCATTAGCTGAGGCAGAGTTGGAGTATAACCATGAACATGTCAGCAAATCTGTGTTTTTGAAGTTTCCACTAGTTTCATTACGTGATCAATTTAAAGTTGGATTTGGTGAGTACTCTTCATATTTAAAGCTTTAGGCTTCTCAATTTTCAACGTTTTTGAGAACTATTTTTACTCAAAAAAAGTATCTGATCTTCTCACAAATTATTTTCAATCTTTGAGTGCAGAAAAGGTTGAACCTTTTATTTCCATATGACACAGTCCTGGTCATTTGCAATGCCCTTCGTTTAAAAAATTTTAGCTGACAATGATAGAAAGCTATAAGATAAGGAAATATCTTATATGTTTGAAGTTTCAGGTTTGTAGAAATACTCTGATGTTAAGAGGTTTGCCAGATTCTGTGAACCTATCTTTTTATACTTGATATTTATGATTCTTTTCGAGACTGGTGCAATAATAAAAACTAGCAGTTTGATTCCAAGTCTGTTACTAAAAATCAAATATTCTAATAAAAATTTTTTTTTTCAAAGTAGCCCAGCACTTATGAGAAGTGATTTCATCTTCATAGCTAAGCTGCAGTAAAGAATGTAATTTATGATATCAGACTCAAGTGGATTGGCCTTCAGGTATGTTTAATGACATAATGGAGTACGTTCTAGATACTCTTAAACGTATCCATTGTACACAAGATCTTTCTTTTTCATCTTATCTCTAACAAAAAGAATTTTATATCTTTGGCAGATGATGCAGCAAAAGTCTGGGCAGTTGTATGGACTACAACTCCATGGACATTACCTTTCAATCAGGCTCTTTGCTACAACCCTAAACTTCGGCAAGTCAAACATTACTTCCATTTATTCCGTTTATTCTTGATTCATTTGACAGTTAGAAAAGTGAATAAAGTGAATTTCTGACTGATTTATCCTTTTATATAAGAAATTGTGAGCAATACATTATCAATAGTCTTAGATAGCTTCTTGGCCAATAAATAAGAATTTTTCTGTTGTTTTTTTTTTTTTTTGCTAAGGAAGTCACCACTTATGATCTTGGTCCATAAGAAACCCCAGAAAACCATGATTATAAATTGAGGCAATTATAGCAGCCAAGGTCAACAGTTTTTATGTATGTTCATTTATACACAAAGTGAGAAAGGCTTTAATGCATCTTTGTAGTACCACCAGACTGCTTTCCTTCTGTTTACTCAAATATGTTCTTTAACCAAATGTATCATTCTTATTGGCTTAGAGTTGCAAGTAGGATATGAATAAGCAGAGCTACTGATTTCTCATTAGATGTGAGGGATAATTTTATCATAATCCAACTCAACCCTATAATCTAGGGCTTTCTTCAGTGTGTTAGGTAGAGAAAAGTAAACACATTTAATAGCTTATTTAAGCGTTTTCGTGTTGTCATTCAATCAGTCTTGGAAAGACATGGCATCATAAAAAATTTATCTAGTGTTTTAAACTCCTCACCACAAAACCTGCTGTAGAGCAGTGCTAAATATACTGTTTAGTTGCTCTGTTCGTAAGACTTATAAATGATCATTAAAAACTGTCAATTGTCGGTCACAGTAGCAGTAATTTGTGACATCCTTTGAAACTAATTGGGCTTTTAAATGTCAGTAATTATTCTAAATAAATTCATCAAAATATGGCTTGAAATCCTGCAAAAGCTACTGTAGTATCCAATAGTATACTATAGTAGAACCTTCGTTTAAAAAAGCAATTAAGGGAATATTTTGTTTGCTTGTCTGTCTATGCATGTGGGGGTATAGGATAGCTGGGTGGGGTAAATCAGTCTTCCCTTTATCACTTTACCATCCTAGTTGATTGACGGGAAGTGATCAAATCTATTACTCGCATAAGAAGATTTCCATACAATAACCTCTTCTTCTGTCTGTCTGTCTATCACTGTCTCTCTATCTCTCCACTTCCTTTTTCTCCATCAGTATCATTGCTCTCACATTATCATCTTACCATTCTTTTTGTCTTCCTGTTTCCCTTTCCCAGTCTCTTATATTTCATATTTTTTTTTTCACCCTGTATGTCTAAGCAAAAAAGAGTTTTCAAAGAATGAATTCAATTCTAAGGAATAACCACATCACAATTCACACAAGAAGAAGAGCTCTGAAAGGCTATATTGAACCCATTCTGGTGTATGGATGTGAGTCCAGGACAATTTAAAAACAGGTATAAAAGAAACTGGAGGCAACATAAATGTGTTTCCTTCGGAGAATGCTACGAATCTCATTGACTGCAAAGTGATCAAACAAGAAGCTGACACAAGAAGATCACTCATAAATAGAATACGTAAACTTCAAGCAACCTTTTTAGCCATGTGAAACTAGAAAATCTTGAGACAACTGGAATGATCCAGAGAAATTGCAGCAGGGAAGAACAGGGTGAAAAGATGTTGGATGGACTAACAAAGTGGCTCAAAGTAGGAAGAGAGACAGATGCATTGAAAATGATGCGGAATAGAGATGCATGGAAGGTCATGATCGCCTATGCTAAAGAGAACAGCAGCATTGATTGATGTCTCTGTCTCCCTCTATTTCTTTATCTATATATTCTGCCCTCTCTCTCCCTTTTGACCTCCTTATTGACTTCTATTTTCTCTTTCTCAATCTCTTTGTGGCTCTCTTCCCCCTATGCACTATCTCTTTCTATCTCTTTATCTCTTTATCAATTTTCTGTTTCCTTCTCTTTCAGATTTAGTAATTTTATTTCCATTCTTTTGTGTTCATTTGGACAGATATGCCTTTGTTAAAGATACCACAAGTCAGGATGTTTTCCTTTGTGAAGCTCAGTTTGTGGAGGAACTCAAAACTTTGCTGAATGGAACTTTGCAGACTCTCTTTTCTGTGGATGGTAAATTTTTCTCTTGCTTATAAACCATGCAACTTGCTCTTGTTCAGCAAGATTTGGCCTCACTAAATGCAGTAATTTCAATGACTCCTAGGAAAAAGTTCTATAAATTTATGACTGGCTTTTACAACAGCAGCAAAATCCCTGCACCAATGGTATCAAGTATTATGTAATATATTAATCAATAATAATATTCATACATCACATTGTCCAGAAAGTGTCATCTAAATTCGGGGTAGATGGAGAAATAGTCTTTTTATCATTTCACAATTTCTCCACAGAATTTGGTTAGAAATCTTCCTAATAGAGAGGGTTTTTTTTTCTTCATATAAAACTTTGTTATAAGTTTTATATGGATTAAAAGATAAAATTGAAGATTGTGGAAATCAATACTGTTTGTTGTTGAAATTAAAGTTCCAATGTGAGGCAATGATTTATCATAAGTAAGAAGAAGGGCAGGAATTGAATATAATATCAAAATCTTGGTATGATTTGCCCACATTCAAGACAAGTAAGAGAACAACATATGGCATGATCATAGGTATGAACAGCATTGAATATTTTTTTTTAAGGATAGATGGCACTTCTTATTTTCCAATGAATCCTTACTTGAGATTGTCATCAATATTATATCGATATGAAGGCGTCATACATGTTTTGAATTTGATTACTGTTATTCCTATGTAGTTGTCCATTTTTTAGCTTATCTGTACGAGGTTTGGTATAATGCTTATTCTTATAGTTATTCCTTATTCCTCTTTAAGAAGTCTTCAACCTTTTCCTCAGAAATTACTTTGTTAACTGTTGTTGTAGACAGTTGGCCATGGTATAAGAAATTTTAAGTCTTGGTGTCAATAAGTTTTGATGATTTGAAACATGTAAATTGGTTAGGCTGTATCTCCTATCCTAACTACAATATTTTTAAGCCAACATAATACTGTTACCGACAAACATCGAAACTATAGGGGAGAAAAAAAATGAAAACTATAGAAAGGATTGCTTGAACATCACAAAAGAGGCAACCATCAAGTTGTTTGTTTAAGTCAGTACCATATTTTATCTCCATATCAGAAATTACAAGCCACATAAAAATACCAGAAGCACAATATTTACAACATTTACAATCTAAGCATGTATCTGCATCTGTAGTTATACTAAAAGGCATAGTCATCTACTAAGACAAGGACAGACGCCTTATGACCACTTCTAAGAAATGATCATGCACACACATGATTTAGTTTCTAAGAATCAATACCGTTGAAGAATCTTACAGTACGTCTTTGAGCATGGTTTAAGTCTATGCAATGTTAGAACTAGTAACATGTATTGCATGTAACAGTATGTGATTAATGCTGACACAAAATTTAATGAAAATTAAAAGTAGTTGCTACTGCGAATGGCCATGGAGTTACAAAATTAAAAAAGAAAGAAATGTGTACAAGCATAATATTGCTGAGCAAGCCAAGTGCAACATTCTCTGAAAATAATCCTTGATGTCAGAAATACTACATGAGTGGACTGCATTTAAATATTGTACAAATCATCAATTAATTGAACTAAATGCTTTGAATAAACTGCATTTGTATGTGTCGTTATTGGAGAACTATGCAAATATCTTTTTTTTTCATTGTTAAGAATTTTTTTTCATCAGAGACACTTGCTTAGGATGTAGAAATGCATTTTCAGGTCTTTAATTTAAAAGATGATGGCAATGAGGACAGATATTCTCATCTCATGTGGGAATCACTGGTGTTTGGATATGATGCAGTCCAAAACTTTAGTGCATCTTATTTTTCCTGGCGTATAACTGATTAAATTTAACAAGCAATGCTTTTCAATCATCTTTATGTTATGGTTAAGTCAATGCTGAAAATTGTGATCTTTTAAAGAAAAGAATTCAAAAGATAAATTCCTGTTATACAAGATATTCCTAGTATCAATTGTTATGAAAAGTTTTTCTTACAAATGATAATCAGTTGATAGAAAATCTCTCAAATTATTCAAGTTATATGATTTAATTTCAAGCAAAGAGGAAAAGCTATCTCTTGTTGTGACCTTGGTATTTTATGTTTCTATATATCAAAACAAAAACAGAGATCCTAAATCTATATCACATCATACTAAAATAATCGTTTTGAAATGTTTTCTCTTTCTTTTTGCAGGGTTCACCCTTGAAACTTTGGTGTACAAACATCCTCTCTCTGGCGAGCTTCTTCCATTTTTGGCTTCAAATCATGTGACATCAGGGAAAGGCACTGGGCTGGTGCACACGGCTCCAGCCCATGGTCATGATGATTTCAGTGTTGCCTCTGTTTATAACTTATCAAAGGTGAAATATGTTGAGAAGCATATAGAATGGGTTAAATTTTTTTCCCGTTTCTTGAATTACAAAAAGTAGCCTTGGAATAAACTCATAATGCTGGTGCAAAATTATCTTCTTCTGTCTGGCAAATGTCCTTCAACCTTTTTTTTCCATAGGAATGCCACATTGATGGACAAGGTGTGTATTTGTCTGGAGTAGACAATTCTTTATTGGGAAAAACTGTTGGGCTTGATGCAGATGAAGCAGGTAAATTACAATTCTTGATGGGGAGATTTATGAATAAGTTTTATTTCCGGCTTAACTTTAGATTAGGTTTTCAAATAACAATATATCGACTGAAGTTATTGAGCATAGGCCTATACTAGATGTAATAAAATTGTGAAGGATCACAGAGTTACTTAAGAGTGTCTCAAACAAGATATGCAGTTTCCTGGTTTTTGTTTTTTTTATTAAAAAAAATACATCATGTTCACTCTTCAGTTCTGGCTGCCCTCAATCCATTTGTGCTGAGAGTGAAAGACTATGTCCACAGCTACCCTTATGACTGGAGAACCAAGAAGCCTGTTATTATCAGAGCCAGCCAGCAATGGTTCATCAACACTCAAGAGCTCTGCCCTTTGGCTGTGGTCAGTTTTTCTGTATTACATTTCCAGCTAAAGATCAATATTTATCATACATTTTAACTCATTTGAAATTTTGTCTTTGCCATTTTTTCCTTTCTCCTTTCCCTTAATTATTCGCTAATACATTGAATGAAGTATAGTTACCTTAAAGATCAGCATGCCCTGCTGTCAGAAGTGGACATACCTGAGAAGAGCAAAGCTGTATCTCAGCTGTCACTTTTCTTCAACACCATAGTGATGAAATGCTCTGTGATTTTTTTTCTTTTTTTTGGACAATTTCCTTTTCATATTACTGGTTGAATTTTGTTCACTAAAATGGACAAGAAATCTAGCAATGTACATTCTTTTCTTTATCTTTATAAATCTATGGATTTCAATGCATTATATCTGATGGGGTATTTTAAATGCTGTCTTGTATAGAGACTTTTTTAGTTATAAATGTTTATCAACTTTTTGTATATACACTCACTGGCAGGTAACTAACTTATCGTTCTTCATACATTAATTTAGGAAAGCCTCCAGGATGTCAAAATAACTCCTGAGCAGTCCAAGAACAGCATGATAGCGGAGTTGTACTCAAGGCCTTACTGGTGTATCAGTCGTCAGAGGACATGGGGTGTCCCTATTCCTGTTTTCTATAATAAACTATCTGGGGAACCATTAATTTGTAGGTAAGTGGTATAAGGACATTTATGAATATGGACTGAATATTCAGAATCTAGGTAATCAAGACAAAACCCCTTTTTAAGTCTATGCTTTAAAAGCTAGATAAAATCTTTTTTAAATTAGCTCTTTTTTCGTGGATAAAAATGGTAAGTTATCTTTTATTCCACTCATATTTTAATTATTACCTTCAGACAAATTTTATTTGTTTCTTGATGTCTAAAAGTTATGTCTGCTCAAATGTCATCTGTTGTAGTTTCTAAAGTAAACTATTGTTTTCAAACATGTGTAGAAGTCATTGGATGCAGCTTCTAACATAACATTGCTTTTCATACATGCACAAATGTTGTGTTAATTAAAATCCCCTTTCTCTTTATACCTAAGCTGCCATGTCATGGCTATGGGGCAAGCCATAAACCATTATTTTTAGTCAAATATTTAGGGCTTGGGATTTTGCAAATGCTGTACTCATCAGGAGTAATAAACAGCAGAAGAGTCAATTTAATTAGACGTTGGATATATATATTGTCATGAATCACTTTGCTCATATATTCTTTGATTCTGTTTGTAATTACTAATGGCTATACCTTTTAGGAAAGTAAACAATCAAGTTATTCATTTTTAAATTATTGAGTGGCTGAGCTTTCATTAAATATTATATCTTATAAATTACTCAGTGTGGTTGTAATACAGCTGTAGAAAGCTTAAAGTCCTATGCTTGAGAGATAATGTATATGTAATGGAAGGTAACAGATTGACTTCAATTATCCTCACAAAATCTTTGAACTTTTATGTAACAAAGACTTGATTACTTTCATTTATTTGCAGTAAGCTGAGAAAATGTTTAATTTTTATGATCTTTCATATTTTATCCCCATATCTGCTCAGTCTGTATGAAGTTAATTAAATCGTATGCATTACTCATTTTTTTAAAATGTTTTCCCCCAAGTATTTCATTCTGAATTGGTCCTCTCACACATGATAATGGCATTGTTGTGCAACTAATAATCATAGATGCTGTATGAATGAATAAACAAGTAAAAGTTTAAAAGATCTATCACTTTTTCACAACTAACTGTTTTCTTCTTCGACAATTGAAGAGAAACTGTTGAACATTTGAGAGGGCTGTTTCTTCATCACGGCTCAGATTGCTGGTGGAGCCTTCCAGTGAAAGATCTTCTTCCTGACAGCCTGTTAGCTCAGGTGAGATAATCCCATGAGCTGAGTTTAACTCTTTCACCTCACCATGTGATAGAAAATCCTGAAAATTTTAGTGTCATTCTGTGCTGCCTCTTTTTTTTTCTTTAAATAGAATTATAACTTCAGTAGCCTGAAATTATAAGATGTGGGGTTGTATTCCAGAATATTAGTTTTCACTTCAAGCCCTAATATTCTGAGGAAGAGTGAAAAAATAGAAAGCTTTACTCCTGTCGATTTACACCCTCAAGGGATGATTAGTGAAAGTGTGAAATATTACATGGTAAAATGAGTAGCAGTAGTAGATATATAGTAGCAGCAGCAACAGCAGTGGTAGATTCATTATTATTATTATTATTATTATTATTATTATTATTATAATTATAAATATTATTTTTATCATTTTTATCTTTTTAAAATTATGGGTATTCTTTTTTTTTTTTAATGGTATGAAATGTTTAAATAATTAAAGTTTGAAATCACAATTTTTTTTTCTTTTAGCTTTGGTTCTTAAACATTTGTTCCATTGAAAAGTACCATGAGAAAATAGAAATTCAAAATTCTTTTTTTTCTTTCCAGATTGATAAAGGGAAAAGTAGTGATTATGACAAAGGCAATGATATCTTGGATGTGTGGTTTGATAGTGGAGTTTCCTGGGCATCAGTTCTCAAAGGTTAACTAGTTGTGTTAGTGATATATGTGGAAAATTGATCCAAGAGGAAAAAATAGCCAGTCAGGGTCATAAATAACCCTTACTGTAATGGCAACTGTCTGGTCACTAAAATCTTGATTAAGATCTCTAGTACAATAACATTACCATAGGCATTTCCTCTATCAACGTGATGCTGTTTAATGTTTTGCCTTACATACATTTCAAACTTATGTCGGCTCTGTAACATACCATTATTCACAAACACAGTAGCTTAGTGCTAAGCATTGGGCTATGTATGTAAGCTAAATAGAACACTAATCCACCCTTTTTCTAAAAAGAGTGCTTTCGTGTAGCATAGAAGGAAACTGCTAGAATTATCAGCTACAGGTTTTTTAAGTCAGGCAGACTTAATAATGTTGATTTTTCAAAACTTTTAAACAAAGCGTGTCCCCTATCTGTGTGAATTTGCTTTTTAAAATAGCTGATCTTTTTTAATTGGTTTATATGATACTCATCTTTTGATCCTATTATATTGTAAAGCTATGTCAAATACTGAAAATTAACTCTTTCAACCTAAACTGCGGCACATTAGGCTTGATACTTACAGTTACACTTGCAAGCACATAAGAAAAATGTACCCTCTCTCTCATTCAAACATTCAAAATCTTGCATCAAAAGTGCAAAGAGTGTACCCATACAAAGAGTTAAGTGTCTTTGCTTTGATTCATAGATTGCTGCATGCGTAGTTTCATGCACTTGATCATTCTCTCAATTTTCAACCTCAGATGTGGAGGGTCAGGCTGATGTATATATGGAAGGTATAGACCAGTACAAAGGATGGTTTCAGACTTCCTTGCTCACTAGTGTTGCAGTAAGAGGAAAAGCTCCATATAGGTGAAATCTCTGAGCATGGTTGTAATTTAAAAAATTTTTCCGTTTTTTTTTTTTTAATTTTTGAAATATTTTGAATATTGTATCACCGAAAGAATATGGATTTCACTTGCTGAAAGGTCTACCTTTATCTGTCCTGTATACAATTAATCTGAATCTTGAGGTTTTAGTTTTTACAATTTTAGCTCTTTTGATTCATGCTGATCAATGGAGTTTTTTTTTAAAACGTGCTGTTTTTCAAATATTAAGTCTTCAATCAAAATATTTTTTCAAAGCCCAAAGAAGATTTATGAAAATGTAAAACCTGCCAAAAATAAAGAAGACGAGTCACATTCTTGTCTTAATTCCTTAGATCTTATGACCTTAGATCACTTCTACCCTTGCACTTTTTTATATTTGATAAAATCTTAAAGTAAATGATACTTGTATTTAATTAACTTGTTTCAATTCATCTTTATCGCAGGCAAATTGTGACACATGGGTTTGCTACGGACGAGGCTGGCATGAAAATGTCTAAATCTGTAGGTAATGTCATCGAGCCTGAGGTTGTCATTTATGGTGGCAAGGTAGGTAACTAAAACTGGAGAATATATGAGCTTATTTTGCTTTCTTAATCATGAAAACTGTTGAGAAACATCTTGAGTACCTGTGAAGTGCAAAGTAATGAATCTTTGCTTAAATGCATGCCGGTCCTAACTATAAAAATCATCATGTGTTTGATAATTTAGAATAAAAGCATCATTTTGACTGCCTTAAAGAGGCTTAGTGCATATGCTTGAAGTTTTTGTATGTGCCAACCCCTTGAGAATTTTGTAAAAACAATCCTTCCAAAATTATTTTTAGCTTTGAAATAACATATTGAATTTTTTTCTTTTTTTTTTTTCAATTTAATGATAATGAGACTTTGTAGATTTAATTTTAAAAGATAAGTTTCTTCTTATTTAACAAAATTTTTGTTTAAAAGTTTTATGTTTTAAAGATTCTCTCTACCCAGAGTAAAATAAGCATAAGAATCTTTTTACATGAATAATTATTGTGCCTGGAAATAGGATCAGGTACATTTTTAATAAAACAATTGAAACCAAAAAAGGAGAAACCATAAAAGATCATAAGTCCTGAAAATAAATTCTTGGAAACCTTTGCAGATGAATTCATCTGCAGCAAATTATAATTTTTGTTCTACATGTTAATCTTCAGGTATTTTATTATTACAATAAGCTTAAAAAGATTTAGGAAATGCACACCTTTTTTTTAAGTCAGCAATGCAGCTTAAGATATATAATTTTATACTGTTGTTTGTTCATTTAAGCTTCAATACTTGTCTCTCAGAACAAGGAAACATCACCATCATATGGTGTGGATGTGTTGAGATGGTGGGTTGCTCACAGCCATCACCATCAAAATATCAACATTGGCCCATCCCTGATGAAACAATTTTCAGAGGATGTATTTAAGGTGAGCTGTATGAATGCTCTTTGGTAATTTTAGTTAATCAATAACCTCCAACTTTCAGTGCTGGACAATTATAAAGTTCTCTATATAATGTGAGATCAAATGTATGCAAGAATTTTAATTTAAAATTTTTTTAAAACATGTTTGACACTGCAACTTTTGGATAGATGAATATTTTCATTTGGAGCATATGAGCCAAATTTTTAGTTTATATCAATTTCATTTGTAATTGCCAAACATCAATTTCGTTGATCAAATAAGCATAATCAAACGTTTGGCTCATAAGCTCTATTTGAAGATATTTACCTATTGATATGATTCACATTAATATTACTTATGAATGATATTTGAACATTCCTTCAAGCAGTCATATTTTCTCAAGAAAACAATTATAAACCTGAATGTTTTCCGACAATTGTCGGAAATCCGACAATCGCGCCGAGATCAATATTTGTCCGGCATTTTTCGATCGGCCGGCATCGAGCCACGAATAATTTTCCGACTGGGCAATAAAAATGCAAATGTTGGAAATGACGAGAGAAGAAAGTGAAAATCGAACGGAAACGCGGAACTCTTTTGCTTTAGGAAAGGTTAATCTTTCCTAATCCGTGTTTAATCCAAGAGTTGATCTGTAGTAAGTTTCGTTGACAAGATGCCAGAAGAATTTATAGACAGAAAGACTGACATTGGGCAGATTGAGAAGGGAGTTAAGAACAAGTTTCGTTGGAACTGGTTCGAGGAGAAAGACTCAAACGGTGATTTCCTTTCGGATAAAGTGCAGAAACTTGTTCAACCAGGCCTTGCATACTGTGTCTTCTGTAACCATCGCCTTGATTACAGCAGGAAAGGAAAATCCTTTGTGAAAAGACATGCTGAAAGTGAAGGGCACAAAAAGAGGAGAAAATGCATCAAACAGAATCAAACACTGCCTGCACTGTTCGGGGCTACTGCAAGCCTTCAAAAAGGAGAGAGCCCTTCGAGTTCCAGTGCTCAGTCAAACTCACTACCATACGGCGCAGCACCAAATGTCAACTGCTGTGTTGGGTAAGTAGGTGTAGATCTAGGTTTTATATTAGCATTGTCCAGCTTCATTATTGACATGTCATGTCAGAAGGAGTTCCTTACCAGAATAGAATATAGATCTAGATCCATCACATTAATTTATATTATTTTCAGTCAAAAAAAAATTATTATTATTTATTAATAATTTGTTCAAGCGGACCACTACATATGCATGAGCTCTTAACTCATAGTGGTCTCTTAGTCTTGTTTTTCCTTATTCTGACCAACCCTTTTTAATTCGGCAATATTAGATATCCCCCAGAACTGAAAGGGGGGTAAAAGTAAAGCATTTAAAGTTCCAGAGTGTTACTTAAAATTACAACTCAGCACTGGTCCTTTAACAGCATTATATCTCCCCTTCGGGGCACTACTCTAATAAGTCGCCTTTAATTCTATAATAGTAAATCCCTACTTGATTCTTAATAAGAATCTAGCAGAATGAGAATCTAGAAACTTAAAAAAAGTGTCAAACTAGTCCTTTCACGTGATGCTCCCATAACCTTTTTCTGCCTTACAAACTAGGCTCAGTGTAACGAGATTTTTTTTTTCTTGTTTCCTTTTTCTCTCAGATGAAAAAAACCACCTGTGCAACAGCTTACAAGACCACTGCTGTCTACATGAAGAAAAAAATGCCCCTGGACAACAAACTCCTAACTGCACTGTCTCTTTTGGACCCCCTGGCCTTTGGACAGACAGAAACTGCAATCCTTCTCAAGAAACTGCCATCCTTTTTCCCCTCAGTATCTGCCCCATCTTTTGAAACTGAAATCATGGACCTCCAATCAGACACTGACATTGAAACTGGAAGTGACAAAGATTTGGATGTTTTCTGGAACTCAGTGTTTCAACTAAAAAAGTATTCTTCTGTGGAGAAACTAGTGAAAGCATGCTTGTCCATTTTCACTGGCCCTCATGTCGAGCAGTCGTTCTCAATGATGAACAATATCATCAACCAGCGCACCTCCTCTATGAGTACATCTACTTATGAGGCAATCCTCAACACAAAATACCATCTTCTTGCACATCAAACAACTTCAATTCAGCTCTACAGTAGACCACATGCCACTTACTCCCCAGTTGATTTGTCCTTAGCTTGGCATTTCCAAACTGCCTACTCCAGGTACTCCAAGCTAAGTAAGCAAAAAAAGAAAGAAGACAAGGAGAAGCAGGAACAACTGGGATGCAAGAGGAAAGCTGTCCTTGGGGAGGCTCCATGTCCTCCTAAGAGGACAGTTCTAAGGGTTTTACAACCCCCCACCCCTTTGCCACCTTCATTATGCTGCTTGACACCCCTGTTCTGGTGAGTTGCTCTTGTAACTGTAAGATTTTAAATTAATAGCATAATGTCATTACTGTAGCGACTACCCTTTTATTTGCTTTTATCTTTTTAATTGCAAATGTCATATACTGTAGTTAATAGAGGGTTTAAGTAACCCTTAAAATTATCTTTAATTCTGTGCGCACCGCGCTTCCGGAAATTTTCAGACAATTTTGGGTTGGACCACATTCAGGTCTACAATTAAATTCTTTGTCTTGGTAGGACTTTGAATGTGAAATGTTTCATTTTGCCATATATATTATAAATCAAAATAATCACAGTCTTATTCAGCTGACTGCCAACTCAAAAAACTTTACTGCTCTCATTACTGCAGGCTTTGGCTGTCCTAAGCATCTTGCTGTATTAAGGTTATGAATTAAAACTGTATTTCTTTAGCATTTCATGCTAATGACATTGGACTGCTTTTGGACCATGGCACGTTTTATTTCTCTAATATGTAATCATTTAGAGTGTGTACTTAAAAAATTCTCTTTTTTTTTTCAATTTTCAGGTTCGCAAGTGTTTACGCCACATGCTAGGAAATTTGTTTGACTTTGACCCGAGTGCTGATTGCCTGCCTTACAATGAATTAACTGCTGTTGACAAGTACATGTTATACAATCTTCATTGTGCCATCACCCAGGTAATAAAATTACTTTATAGATTTAATCGTCTAAGTGTTATTAAAAACATCCTAGTAATGAAATTTTTAATTGAGTCAATTGCTTTTGTTTATTTTGATTTAATAGGGAACATTTGTGATACCCACCTAGCTCTAGGTCAAGTGTTTATGTAGATTTGATGTATGAAAGTGAAGTTTTGTTAAATGAATTTTTTTTTCTTTGTTACTTCAGTAAATACTCTTAAATTTGGGCTTGATATACTTCAAATTTGAGAGAATCAACTCTTCCAAAAAAAAAAAACAATTTTGTGTAGGATATTTTTCTATATATGCATAACATAACTTAGTCATTACATCACCTATAAGTCTAAATCGAACCAAATGTATCAGGTTTTAATTATCATTTTGTGCTATCTGGTAGTTTTCTTATCCAACAAGCCATGTTTAAAAAAAAAAAGATTTTTATAAGTTTTATAGAGGGCGTTACCACTGCTGGTAGTTTTACACATCTATGAAACATTAGTACAAAAAAAAAGATACTAAGGGGAAAAATATATATATATATATACAATAATAGGTGTATGTAGAGGTACAATTCATTTTAAAAAAATAGTAAACTGTGTAAAAATATTAGATAAAAAACATTGCATATACACATGATATATCAAACAACTGTATACAGTAGTCCAAAATTGTAATAAACATTAGTAATTGTATAATTGAGTGAACATGAATTTTAAAAGCATAGTCACAAATAGAAACATGGAATAAAAAACAAATAAAAGCAATTGACCATCGATTAAAAAAAGCCTATTAAAAACAAAAGTTGTTTTAGTTTTGTGCTCAAAGTGGTCCTGCCTGTCATTTTTTGGGATTAAATATTGCAAGGAATGCCATACCTCCGTTCAGCAGAGCAAAAATAAGCTTTCACCAAACATTATAACCTTTCATAGGGACTCTTACAAATTATGAGTGGCATGAAGATAGAAACAACTTACCAGGTCAATAAACTTGAATCAGATTTTGTAAATAAGTCAAAACATTTAAAGCACATTTTTTCAATTTTGAGAAAGTGGCCTGATGTGATTTTTTTTTAATCAGCAATCTACTTAGAGAGCTAAATTGGAGATACATTTTGCAAAATAGGCAGTACAAACCGGTCATCTGTCATCTTTAAAAAATTAAATTTTTGAACTCATTTTATTACCTGGCAAGTTTCTTGAAAAAATGATAGAATTTTTTTTTATCTTGTTTTGATATTATCCTTTTAGAAAAGTATTTTAGATCTTTTTTTTTTTTGTATATTGTTTTCAAATTTATTTTTCAGATTGAAGAGGGATATGAAAATATCTCTTATAACAAGGTTATTCAAAATGTGGAAAAATTTGTCTACTCAGATTTGTCCACATTTTACTTCAACAACACGAAGGATAGGTATGTTGGCTAGATTCAAAAATATTCTGCAATGTGGTAAATGGATGTCTTTCAAAAAACTAAGAATCGGGAGACCTAAAATACTTTCGTTTTAAAATCTCTGAAGTAATTTTTGCTTTCAGCAAAATATACCTTAAGGTCTCATTCTTGGGTGCAAATAAATTGTTTGAAGGATATTTTCAAAATAAATTTATATCAATTCCATATTACTTGGCTCACCATCATTGAGTTAAGATATTTGATATTTATAAGCTCTGTAACTTTTAATAATTTTTAAATGGGACAAGGTGATTACTTTGTTATCGCTTTAAAGAGAAAAAAGAAGAAAATAATGATTATCCATTGTTACATACTTTTTTAGCTTATTTTATATGTGCACTTGTACTTAGGTGCTATTGTGGTGAAGCTGGAGGACCAGCAAGAAAATCAAGCCAGACAGTTCAATACCACATGATTAAGGTTCTGACTTCAGCCATTGCTCCAATTGTTCCGCACTTGGCAGAGGAAGTTTATCAGCATTTACCAGGTTCTAAAATTGAGTCAAGTGGTAAGTTGTTGGCAACATTAGGTTCATCATAGTGCTCCTTCCTTATACCCAAAGATACCCTAGAACTGCCCTAGAAGTACCTTAGAATCAATCCTCAAAAATCTTTTTGGTTTACAAATTGAATCTGTCTTACCATTTGGTTCAAGGTGAATTTTACCTCCATCACCTTCATTTTTTTTAATTTTTTTTGTTCTTTCATGCCTATGGTCTTTTGGGCCATCTATAGTCCTAGTAAAGTTAGAAATTTGCTATGTCAACTGGCATACCCTTAATTGAATTTGTTTATCAAATGTGTAGGTACATCTTTAGATAAAAATATTGGACAGAGTAGTGATCACTTTTTAAATGATTTGATTTTCAAAAGATTGGTCAAACTTATAAATTTTTAATTTGTCTCAAATATTAAGAGAAACACTCAAGCCATTATAGAGACATTATTTTGTTTTCTATGCCTTCTTATCTCAAACCAGAAACAGATAGTGTTTTCAAGCTTGGCTGGAGCAAACCAGATGTAGAATGGGGAAATATCCAGAGTGCAAGGGATTTGATGCCAGTGTTTGATATGCGGCAAGCAGTTGCAGACAAGATTGGGCTAGAGAGTCCCGTAGAGTTTGATATTTTCATACATAGCAGCCCAAAACTCCATGATCTCTTGAAGGTGAGTCTGTTTTCAGTTTTAAAGATGGGTGATTTTGGTATATAATAAAAATCTAAATATTTAAGGCATGGGTATTCAAGGTGCTGATACCATGATCAAAATTTTAAAAATTGTATGTTAAACTGTTGTTTTCATAACTCAAGTCCTTAAAGATTAAAGAGCTTTGTTGCATATTGATCAAACCCAGTCCAGTTTGAGTTGCATTTTTGTTATTTTCAAATTAAAAGATATTTATGTATAAAAATCAATGCATTTTTATAGATTTTATTGCATTTAAATTTTTAAATTTTTTTTTACATTTTGAACAAAAAATGCATGATATTGAAATACAAATTTCTCACATTTGCTGCACAATGAATGATTAGATCTCTTGTTTGATGCTATATTTTGAACAGAAATATGGAATGCAGCTTGAATAGGAATATCTTCTAAAATTAATCATTAAATAGTCTTTGCTTGCTTTTTTATTTTCTCAAAATTCAAAAGCTTATAGGATGCTTCTAAAGAAGTTGAAGAATTTACCACTTTCAACACTTTCATACTTACTTTGCATGACCTTTCTAATCTAGAGGATTCAACCAGAGGTAACCTCTACAACATCGTCCTTGTGTGAAATTTTCCAAACATCCCATGTGTCTGTTTTGGACGATCGGCCAGCTGTAGTTCTTGAGGATGACGCAATGATTGTGAAAGGCAGTACACTAGTGTGGGGTGAGTCAAAGGATTTTTGCTCATTATCATTCTCGTAATTATGCTGGTAAGATTATGCATTGCTGCAACAACTTATATTTTGTCTTATTTTCACATGCAATTAATTCATTGACAACCTACTAATTGTCAAAGGTGAATTTTAGGGACTAGATACTTTCCTCAAGCCCGCCAAGTTGCGGCATCCCTAGGCCAGGTGAGCTGGGCCTCACCCTCCGCATTGTAGGTTAGCAGTGATTTGGACTTACTATCATTTCAAATCTCCAAGTCCAAAGAATTCTTGTTAAGCTGAAAAAGATTGCAAATTTTCTAAAGGAATCTTTTCATTTACACAATGAAATCTTTATCTGTGTGAACATGACAAACGTAGAATTACTATAAAACTTTATGTGTGAAAGAAAATGTTTTTTTTTATTGTGAAAATTAAATTTGTGTCCATCTATATTTTTGCACCAACTGTCATAGAATTTAGCTTGGACTCTACCTGTGAGGTTGACTTCAACATTCTGGTTGCTCCAGCTGAACTGTACATCTGTGAGAGATGTCGTCGTTACACAGCAGAGTGTTATGGAACACCATGCCAAAGGTGCCTTGGGGTTATGGCACAGGACTGGGCTTCTTGACCCGCCACATAACATTTTTTCAATTTGAAAGAAAATTATGTGGATATTCAAAGTGGCCCAAAAGCAAATTATGCATGAATAAAATAGGAATGAACTATCGTCAAAAGTGAATACTAATAGCTTTACAGTATACAAGTTAAGAAAATGGTCCTAACGTGGAAATATAAGTTGTAGATCTATTTTTGTATAAGCTGATTTGCAAAGATATTGTGAGGACTGTAATCTTGTTTCATGTATTTCAAAGTATACAAAGCTGTGCAAAACTTTTTCATATGACTCATGAGTGATTCTAAAAGAAAAGCAAAAGAGTGTGTGGTATTGAAAGCACTATTGAACAATTGCCTTTTTATACCTGAGGTTAACATATCCATGCACAAAATATTTTGAGGTTGTAAAATTTCTTTGTAGCATGAAATTGTGTTTGCATTTATTGTATTTTAGTCTTACAAAATATCTCATCAGGTTAAGTTGCATATGGAGAATCAATTTATTTCCTTGAATAATGTTTTGAATAAGTCAATGAAAGTCTCTCTAAATGTGGCTATGATCTGAGTTAAAGGGGTTCCTTATTTAAATGTATTGACCATTGGCTCCACATTATCTCTTTTTCCAGTCTTTCTCAGGGGTATTTGCATAATTTACATTCATTCAAATATATATGTTTATTGAATGATATTAATATATTAGTTTCAGTTTTTAACTCATGAGACTCATATTGATTTGGGTCTCACTTAGGTAATCATTCAAGTGGTAACAAGGATCAAAATAATTTTTTCCAAAGACATGACCACAATCACACAATATCAAAGGAGGTCAATATAGATTGATTGTTTTTGGAAGCGGATACATCTACCTTTGTTCTTAATTCTTTTATTGATAGTTATATCTGTGAAGTTTTATTTGTTTTGATTTGTTTGGGAATGAACCAAACCTTGGAACTACTAGAAGGGCTCAAAGGATGCAGCATGAAGGGATCAAGTGATTTCACTCAATTGACCTTGACCTGCTTTCTGTTCCAAGAAAACTTTCATAATGTTACTATAGCCCACCAAAATTCCTTTGTCCGAGTAGTAATATTTCACTGGTGCGCAGTGAAAAGCAAAGTGTAGGCACTCTTGAAAGTTACACTGTGAACTAAAGCTGAAATGAAAATTATGTTTACATAGAAAAGTCTAATTTAGTAAAATTGCAAATTTATTTATAGAATCTTTTCAATGCTTATTATCATTATCATGTAGGGCTGGAATTCCAGCAGGGCAGAACACCTTAGGTTTTTTTGTTTATACCAACATAGCTGTAAATGCAGCTTTTTTTATATAATATTTTTTTTTCAAAAACAAAGGACGGTTTATGCTGCATTTTATTTTTCAATATTAGATTTATCATATAAAATGTTGAGAGAGAAAAAAGCAGAGTATGTTTTTAAATTTTTATTTCTTGCAGTATCTCACCAACTGTTTATATTTAATTATTCAAGTAACTTGTATGCTTCATTCAGGCAGTTTAAAGAACATATATGAATAGGTCATTTGCTGAACTGTGCTAAATCATAAAATACCGCATTTTAAAAAATATTGATTTTTTTTTATCATTAGAAAGCAACTAAATTTGCAAAGATTTGAAATTCTTTCTTTTTTCTACAAGTTATGTAAAACAGTCATCTGCTACAGTCATTTTGACATAAAGTGGGAGCTCTCAAGAAAATGTGTCTGATATGTCAATTCATGAAGGCATTGATGTAACACCTCTTTTAGGATGGTTGGTTGGAGACTTATTAATTAGGAGCCTTTGCAAGTGTGTTGCAATTATTTTCATTGTTAAAGATAATATTTTAGACCTGATTGCCGAAATTTTCTGCTGAGGGCCTCAAGAAAGCTTTGCATTACAACCAAAGGATATTGAGTTATAATGATTTGACAATAACTCAGTAACTTTTATATGTGACCTCCTCATATAGTTTTTGGTTCTTGTTTGATTAATGTCCATTTTAAGAAAATGCTACAGTGATTTAAAAAAAAATGTGAACTTCAAAATAAAAATCAATATTTAACCTCAAAAATATAATATTCTATAGTAACTTTGCCTGTCCTAGATACGAGTGTGGACAATGAATTTGAGCTGTCTGTTATAAATTGCTTAGCTACCCTTTAGTTATGTGTTTATCTTAACCAATTAAGAAAAAAAAGTTAATGTCAAAATAATGAGTGATTTTGAGATGTAACTGATGATTATGACAAAGTTGAGACATAGCCTGAAAAGGGTACTTAGCAGCTTAATTATATATTTTTATTTATTTATTTTTGTTGTGTTTTTTTTTTTTTACGTCTAATGATCCTCAGATGTGATGTTAAAAAGAAAAGGCTCCAACTAATGTCTATTTTGCTTGATAAACATTTCACTTACGAATACTGAAATGTTTTTAACTACACATGCTATAAATTAATTGAAGCAGAATAGAAAACTCAAAGTCAATTGTACTCACAAATGGTTTGAACATTTTTCCTGTATATCAAGCCTGAATAATAATAATAATAATTTTGTGATGTTGGCATGTTCTCAAAAGTAGCTGTAAAGTGCTTGTGAGGGATTATTTTATTTTCTATAGAATGTTATTAAAATTTACACCTCAAGTGATTAAAATGTTATCACTTCAAATTTTTTCCTTTTTTTTATTATTATAAGAACTTAAAATGACAAGTTATCTAAATTTTGTCAGCTATTTTTTTTAAATTATCTAGATGCAAAGAAAAAAATTAATTTAGTATTGCAGGATTATGATAAAAAATTAAACTTTGCTGAATAATCTATTATACTGTACAATATAGAAACTAAGTTTACTACCCAGTTAGATGCCTCTATATGCCTAGTTATCAAACTATAATGGTATAAAAGAGTGAGAAAGACTCAGAAGATGTTTCAGAACTGCTGCTAAATAAAATAGTTACTAAATGCACTACTTCAATTCAAAGCTCAATAGTTCATACTTATGTGACAAAATGGTCGTAGAATCCAAAATTTTTATTGTTTATCTCTATTGCTTTGCCATTGCAAACGTTATGGCAATCATATATTTTGCAGATATCTTTGGGATAAATTGAACTTAGCAGTTGCAGTGAAACTATTTTAGGAGAGTGGCAGCAAAACGCTCGTAAGCTGTGCTTCTCAAAGCTGCAAAGTAGAGAGTGTTGGTGGAATTGCTAGCTGGAGGTTTAAATCTCAGAAGAGGCAAATAGGTTTGCTGCCATCTTCTCTTAAACCTACTTTCACTCACTACTGCATATTATTTTTTTTTTTGCAGATTAACACTATTTTTCTTCTTGAAGTTAAAAGTCGACATTGTCAGATAAGTAGCATTATTCATTATTTCTGAATATCTCACGACATTAAAAAAATCATAGAAAAATGCCACTAATATAGGGCAAATTTTTAAAAAATTCATATGGCAGACTCATAATTCTTTTAAAAAGGCAAAATCATAGCATGTGTTCTTTATTAATTGTTTGTTAACCATAAACTGTATTTCATGAAACCATTGAGTTTATTTGAAACACTTGCAATAGCTCTATCCGTTTTCAGCAAAAAATTTGTCAGACATTCGAAGCAGTAGTAAAAGTAAGAACAAAGAAGAAGATGAAGTAATTAATAATTTTATTGACAAGAAAGCCAGAAATTATTTAAATTCAAGCAGGACTATATTAGCCAAATCAAAAGTACTTTCATTCAGGAGGAATTAATTTTGCTTAAAATAAATACAAACAATTTACAATTACACAATATCATGTTCACTTCAAAATTTTTACTTAAGATTTATATGCAGCAGCTACTAATTTATAAGGACATATATTAATAGATGATACTTAATTTTAACACAATTTCATCTCCAAAGTAATATTAAAATTAAAGAATCACATTTTCAAAGCCAAAGTTGGTATCACAGGCATGAGAAAAACTTAACCATTGTTGACAGCACATTTGGAAGATACTTGTTGCCAAGAGAGAAACAATGGAGCCCATAGAAAAAAAAGAGCTACAAAATAGTTTTTAGACCTTAATCTTATTCATAATTGTTTTATAAGACGAGAGCATCACACTTGGATCATGATCTCATTCTATTCTGGACACGAAAAAAAAAAACAACAAATTCACTTGCTCATGTATTCTATTCTTTTTTAATCTTTATATTTTTGTCAGTGCATTTGGATCTGATATGTCCTTATGAATAAGGCAAATTGTACATCTGTATTGGGAGCACATAATCACCTCTGCAATTTTGCATAAGATCATGGCACCTTGGAATGCATGGATGCAAAAATTTGGAAAT
Organism: Elysia crispata; assembly: GCA_033675545.1. NCBI lineage: Eukaryota > Metazoa > Mollusca > Gastropoda > Plakobranchidae > Elysia > Elysia crispata. The sequence continues at coordinate 68,218 of JAWDGP010002858.1, read as the reverse complement.
AAGATGAGCATTGCCTTCCACTCAATTCATTCTTTTTTCTTCTAAGAATATAAATGCAATAAAAGAGGATTACTAAATAACAAAGTTTTGTTTTCTTTCTTGTCACACTTTTTTGACAAAATAATATGTAACTTTCATAAATTTCAAACCTTATCAGTTGTTCACAAAAGTCATCCAAATACTGTATTTAAGAAAAAAAAAGAAAAGAAAAGGCAAAACTGACATTGAAAGGTTATCTTACTTTATACATATTTTCATATTAGATCTGATCAGCATATCTACTTGTGTGTCATTTGCTATCTTAAAATTTCATGTAGTCAGAGAGATGATTTAAACATTGGCCATGCTCACTGAAATGTTACAGAGTATTGCATTAACCTAATCTCTTTGCCTCTGGGTTGGCTACAAGAGGGCAAAACAATTTTATTACAGAGATACCAAACAACATAAGAGTTTTACAAGTAAATAGGTTCATAAGCAAAGCTCACGCTAGGTAATGAATGAGTCACACCAATTTGAAATCAAATGGTCTCTCTTGAGCATCACAAACTTTATAGATCATCTACCATCTTCATAAGATTTCATTGAATAGCACCTAAAATATTTGTGAATATTCAAATTACATTGAGTGATAAAAAAAAAAATTTAAGCAAACGTAAGACACCACTCATTAAGCACAATTATACTTCAAATTTCATTTGAAAAAGAAATAAAGCTTAAATATAAACCTGCAAAAATGCAAGTGCTGGAAAATTTTTCTTTCTAAGACATAGAATGAAGAAAACTTGAAAAAAAGTACTATTTTTGCTTACATGATATGGACATCTGACTGATTTGAGTGACAGATCAGATTCTTTTGTAACATTGAATGGAAACAAAGCTGCAAATGCCAGTTGACTAGAGATTAGAGTATGATTCAGTTGGACAACAAAAATATTGACAATCAAGAAGCTGAAAGTTATCAAATTCATCTCTGAGCTGGGAAAAGATAATCACAAAGAATTATATGCCACTGAATTCAAAGCTATTGCTGTAAATTAATTTCATTTTATCTCAAATTTAAATAGCCTCAGGTAATCCTATATCTTCTAATATATACTGACATCCTATGTTTATCTTGAAAGTGCAAACTAACAAGAAGTAAGAAGACCTAAATCAAGAGCAAGTGGTAATAGTATATTTTGAATACTAATACAGGCCTTGTCTTCATTAATTCAATATTGCACAAAACCTCTACAACAAGTGATACTTTTTGTTTTTATGTTTTGTTTTTTGCATGCATGAGCCCAAATGGGTATATTTTTACATTTCTTTATCACATAAAATGTTGTATCATGGTTGATTAAAACACTCGTTCAATAATTAACAAAAAGAAAATCTCAAAATACTGGGAAGAATTTTTTCTTTAATTAAATTTACACGCCTCATACAGATGTTTCTTGTATAATAATTAACATCGTAATGATAACCTAATCCAAAAGTTCTTACGTTGATTTTCATTTAGGTCCTCTTGGCATGGTCCTCGTCTCACCCCACATTCCTTATGAACCAAAGAATTATCCAAAACTTAGTACCTAGATAATGATTGAAGTCAATGTGCAAGATGACACAAAGATAAATATTTGTGAGCTACTTTTCTAGAGCACGGTTTCACTATTTTTTTCTCTGACTGAGTGTCTCGTCTGCAATGTTCATTCACTATCATGAACATTCAGCTCTATACATAGTCAAAACTGCGCATTATTGTTTCTAATTCATATGTGCTTCTTTCAACAATAATCTCTGTGTGTTTGAATATTCTGCAATGCACTGTAATTGTTATCAAACAAAGCCTTGTAGAAGTATACATGAATTGAATGAAAAAATTCACAAAGCTTCAGGTCTGGTTTTTAATTCACCAGAATCTACTTAGCATCACATTTTAAATGTTTCCTTTATTATCCTTTAACTGAAATTGCTCACACTTAATATTAAATGCAGTAGCTTCCATTGACTGATAGGTACAAAAGCTTCAAAGCCCAAATGGACATCAAGTGGCAAGGATAGGGGGTGGAGGGAATGCAAGCTAAGTCTGATTAAAGAATGTTCTGTCAGGACTGATTATGGATGTTAAAATCTGCCAGAGTCTTGGTTTTCTCCATAAGCTCCTGCGCCAGGTTGTGATGACGCGAGTCTTCTGTTAAGCGAGTGGCAGCCTGCTCTAGAAGTGAAACAGTTGTAGACAATGGAACAGCAGGGAAGTGGAGGGACTCAGGCTCCTGGAAAGTTAATTTTTATGAATGTAATTAAAAGTTTAAATAAAAAAAAAGTCAATTGGCACAGCAAAAAATGCGACAGAAGTATTAAAATTTAATAATATATTTATCTCAATTTTTCATTCCTTAAGTTTCCTAAAAAATCTGCTAATTTGTTTTGTCTTGAGACCAGCTTCTTTATGATGGAGGTAACATGACTGACAATTCAAAATACCTAAAAATTACAAATGAACTTATTTTGCTATATTTACCTTTTTGTGTTAAATAAGAATCAACTTGAGACATTTTTACATGTCATCATAAGGAACGCAAATTTTGAAAAACTGCAGAAGTATTCTGTTTAAGCACCATATTTTTATTTAAGCTTTCAAACACCTTGAAAATTTACATTTTCAACCAATCACTCATTTACTGTAGGAATGTCACTACACAAAACTTTTAAGATTGAACATGTAAGCAATTGAACGTAAGCCAAGAGCTGGATGAATAAGTTGATCTTAAACTTTCTGCCTTTATCGATCTAAATTCTTTTGTGTCAGTGGCTAAACGCATTGGCATAGTCCAGTTACAATAAACACAATTAGATAAAACAAGGATACCTCAAAATCCTCGAACTCATCCATTTTCCTCTTACTAATTCTTTATTTTCTTGTTTTTTCTACCTTTTTGTTGAACTAGTTTGAAGTTATAAAAACATATTCTTCAAATAATCAGTCCACAATCAGAGAAACAAAGTGTTTGCCTCTTAAGAAATTTGTCAGTCCTTGACTTAAAAAAAAAAGTTCTTTTGTCACACTCACAGACCTTTAATTTTGATCAAGTGTACAACAGCTGGTGTTATTTTTCAAATAAACACACCCTGCCACTCCCTTTCACTGACAAGACTGTGATCCCAAGCCACCAGCAAGAGAGACACCTGTTCTCCTATCCCACCTTACTGTTGTCTACTCCAATGCACACAGTGACTATTATGTCTACTTGTTGCTAAGACTTCAAAGGAGCGAATTGTGAACAAAAATGTACACGACATCGGTTAAATCCGTCTGGGCCCACCCCTTGCTTAATCAATCAGTACATTGGTGTGAAAAAAGCCAATGAGTAAGATCTCTTTATTGACAGTTAGGATTTAAAACTTTGGACTGACAATAGGGAGCTTTGGATTCAATCCTTTTACATAAAACAAGGTAGAAATGACAGATCAAGTTGTTTGGGGGTATCTGTCTTCAATCTGCTATTTGAAAAGCTTAAAGTAGGGAAAATATGGTATATCAGGTTTTCCAGTAATGCTCGGAACTATATGTAAGTATCCAAGAAAACACAAAACCTCTCCTTTGTTTTCAAAGTCTAGAAAATGGTACTAACAGAAAGTGAAGAATAGTTTTGGAGCAAAACAGTGTGATCACTTTCCCCCCACCCCAAGTTTTTTGGCACATTTGGAGTATTGCAATAGCAGAAGCAGCAGCTGAATTGGAAGCCGCAGATCTCATATTGTACTTAAAAGGAAATCACAATAGACAAATGGGATAAAGACAAAAAAGATGTAGTTTCATCAACAAGAGAGAAAGCCAACAGCAGTTCAACCGTTTCCTGGTTAAAGAATTTATTAAAAAAAATATAGCACAACTTCTCTACATTTTGCTGTTTGGTATACCTTTAAGCTGATATTTTGCAGTTTTATCTTAACAATATGTACAAAAAAAGCCAAGAGCAGTACAACCATTTTGGTGTTATAGAATTTTAATCAAAATATTACACAACTGTACTTCTCTAGATGATGCTATTTAGAATACTTTCAAGCTGATATTATTGCAGTTTTATCTTAACAATATGTAGAGAGAAACTTACAAGATCCTTCAGCCACCGTGTAAGAGATGTGGACATGCCTGCCAGATGCTGAAAGTTTCTATCAATGTCACGTTTAAAGATTTCCCAGGCTACCCGCTGACCACCAATGGTCAGCAACTGTACTCCCATTTCCTCATGGTCATTCACTGACAACATCACCTTCAAAGACAGTGCATAAAATATGACATTTTTTTTTTTTGAGAGAAAAAAAATCATGGCTTTGTTATATCCTAGTAAATATCAGCAACATTATTCCAATTTCTGAACTATATTTCTCTCTAGCATTTATACGATTGATTTTTTAAGTGTTAAGGCCTAAGCAGCATTTATATAAGCTTCCTTACTTAAATAGTAATTAATAGCCCTATACTGCTGAATGTCCCTTCAGTCTTTCAGTCTTATAGATGAACTAATTGAAAATGGCAATGTTTAAATTTTTGGGTTTTTTTCTTTTGCCAAAAAATTAATATTCGGAGTATTTCAATAGGTGATGAAATAAAAAAAAAAAAATTAAAAAAGAAATATTTAAAAATGAACATAAATTTTAGATGAGTGGACTTGAATGATATAAACTGCAATACATTGAAAGCTACCTACCTCCTCCCCAAGCTTGTCATGTCCAAACGAGTACAGTTCGCTGACATGGTGTCTTTTGAAGTAATCTAAATCCAAACCAAAATCCCGGGCAAGCATCTGTATTGTCTGAAAGATATTAAAATGCATGAAGAAAAAGATAAAAACTTAGTGGACAAAATTCTGAGGAGCATCTAAAAATGACACAATACTATACAGTAATTTCACAACAAGTTTTATTATTTCTTTTTTATTTTGCCTTTTAAATTGCAAAGCAACTCTATCATAATGCGTTTCGCTAAAATAAAGAAAAAGCAAAACAAAAAAAACATACATATTTATTGTGATTATTCAACTTATTCTTAAACTTCAACTCTCTAACTCTTAATCCATTAGGTCTGTTCATTTTACATTAATCTGTCACAGCACAATGCAAAGAGTAAGGTTAGATTTGAAAGAGAAAAAAAAATCTAGAAGAGTAATGTAATTTTTGCACCTACAATATTATCTTTTCATCTCATTATCAGATTAACCTGTGATTGGGTATAAGGCAGCTTTTATTAAAACAGACTTACAGCTGTGATTCTGAAGATAGCTGTCACTTCTAAAGGACTACAATAGAAGAGCTCACCTGAGGCCATTTGAAGGCTGTTGGGTACAGAGAGCGCTGACGTTTGAGTTGAGCAGTACTGGATATGGAAATCAATGATGTAACACTTTGATCCATCTCACTTGGGGGATCAATAGTGGCCACTGCAGCTGTGATCACACGGCACAGAAACTGATCATAAAGAAAACAAAGTAAACAAAGTTTTGAATAGTCTTACTAGCAAAGACGATCTGTATTTGAAACAAAGAGAACATGAATGCTTAATAAAAGATTAGATTGGCTATAACATTGCCATTCATAACCTTCAAACAAAATTAAAAATAAGGAACTAAAATACTGAAAATCTCTTTCTTCTCTTTCATCATGTCCTCTCAACTGAACAGTACCCACTCAATAGACAATTAGACCATGACATGCCTTTGTTGATCTCTTATGATTTGGTTCTTTGTCTTTTTTTCAAATTGTGACACAAAAATAAAAAAAACCCCAAAAACTCACATTTTTGCGAGCAGTAATAAGCGCTGGCTCCACTTTTTGATTAGGCAACAGTGGATGAGAATGAAGCTCTTTGAAGAGAGCTGCTCGACCCTGCAAGGAATAGATGATGCAGTTAATGGTCATGACTATAAATAATGGTGATTATTATTAAAATATTTATTTCATTTTGTATCACATACAACAAATCTGTGTATCATGGACTCACATGAGCAAGTTGAAAGTAAAGTTTTTTCTTGTATTGAGATAAAATTGGATTTCAGTAGCAAAAAGAAACATAGAGATATGAAGTCCAGATTATTGATTTATTGAAGCTTAGGTTCTATTGCTATGGCTTTCATCCATTATTGTTGACAGAAAATTACTTCATTATACTTGCCTTATTGTCAAAAAGGGAGAGAACTTTGACAGATTTAACACCAAGTGAAAGAACTGCAGACATAATCTTGAAGAGATGGAAATGCAAACGCAGCAAACCATAATTTGTAGCTTTCTGATCGATTGCAAGCTCAACTAGGGATGTGGGCCCTTCCACTTTCTGCCACGCAGGCTCTAGATTATACACTGGGACCTCATGGGCTTCACAGTTAGCCTGGTCCAGAGAAAACAGAGAAGCTTACATATGAAGCAACTGCACTGAAAGTGTCCCTCTGCATACATAAAATTAATGAGTAAAACGTCTACAGTAGTAACCAAGACTCAAATAACGCTGTAGCTAATTCTCTTCACTAGACATCAACTAGATCACTAGCGACCATCATTAGTCTTTTAATTTCTTGCAATGAAAGTGCTCCACCTTCTTTTCAATGAACTAAAATACTGAGGAGTTTATATCGGTAACAAAAAAAAATTCCAATTCACAATTTGAACAAAATATGACAAGCTTTACCTTAGCCAATAATTTACACCATTAGCTTGATATTCAGTTTAAGTTACGAGAGATTCCTTACACATATTAGTGACACTGATATGTGATTGTCAGTTTGAGTATGAATGTTTAAACCCAATATTGAGCTCTACACACAAAAAAGTTCTCATGACAGTGATTCTAAATTGTTAAAAATTGTTTAAATCTCCCATGTCACTTTTAGAGACTCATACATGAGGTTTCTCAATATAGAGCTATAAATTAAGATATTTACTTGCAAAATTTTCCTAAAAAGAAGAAGAAGGAAGGAGGAGAAGAAGAAGGAAGAAGAAAAATATAAAAAAGAAGATGAATAAAAGAGGAAGGGTTTTATATCTCAAATCTATGCAAGAGCTCGATAATATTTATAATGGAAAGCAAGTTCATTTGATTATTCAATTTCATCTTCCCTTCTTGTATATGATACATAAAAGGTTGACTCCAAGAGAAAGCTGTAAGTTGGATATCTTTTTTTAGTGTCCAATATATAATACAGAGTGTACAAGTATGTTTCAATTTTTCCTTTGATTACAGCTATTTATGTGACACTTAGGCTCGTTAAAATAACTTAGTACGGTATTTCTTTGACACCAGCAGACAGTACACAAATTAGCATAAATGGAGAAATTTTCCTCATGCAGTTTAGGTTACATATTCCTTCCCAACTTCAATTTCATCAAGTATGGAAAGTTCTGACAAGAAATTGTTTAATAACAATCTGGTTTTGGACTGTCACGAGGGAAATCTAACCAATTAAAGGTTCTAGCAGTTTGAAAATATCCTCACTGTTTTACGAATTTTGCTCTATTTTGTTTCTGAGTTGTTGTTTCTGTTTCTTATTTTTAGATAAGAAATCAAACTTGATGCAAATCCTTATTAAAACTACTAAATTTTCCTACTTTTAAAACTTTAGTGTCTTGGACAAAATTATCTATGACTGAATCAGACAATTTCAGCATGTTCAAGACCATACTTGATTAACTTTAATGCATCTTTGAAAAAAGAAAGGGTAAATTCATATCTTCAGCTCAGACCATGGAGCAATGAGACAGGACATTCAAACTTCCATATAAGAAAAAAAAAATCTTTAGCAACACAATATACCTGTAATCCTCTCTTGACATGAGGATTCCACACAGGAATACCATTTTTTTTAAATTAAAAACTTTATGTTATTGAAAAAAAAATCAGTGTTAAAGCCTCATGTTAGGAAAACTCACATCCATGATTATTTCCATAAAATCAGCACACAGAGATACAAAAGAAATGAGGCTGATATCATTCATACCAACTTCCTGAAAAGAAAGAAAAAAAAATTAAAATCATAACATATATTTAAACAAATTTGAACAGAACATTAATAGAAAGGTAAAAAATAATGTATGAATAATGCATGTAACCTACTTCAAAATAACTGAAAACGGAAAAAATCATATTGAGTAATATGAGGTACTTTAAATGTGGTTTGAGTATCATCAGTTAAGATATGCAAATGTGTAGAAAATTGGAAAAATCTTAATTCTTTTTATTAGTCCTGAGCTTGATACTCTAAAAAATCAATACATTTTAAGAAAGAATATATAATCGTCTTTTTTTTTTTCAAAACTTGATTCTTTAACTAGTCAATATGTACTCTTAAAACTAATGATGTCAATTTGAAAAATCCAAAAGATTTTTATTAAAGGAAAGATGAAAATGGTGACTTACTTTTCTACACAATCTATCTTTGGGTGTTTTTCCCACCTGAAACAGATTAAATGAGAAAAAGAATTGGAATTGATTCAATAAAGCTATAAAGAAGTTTTTAAAAAGTTTTTTTTTTAAACGGCTTAAAGTAATTATTTTTATTTACACATAGAATTCTAGTAAATGAAAATTGCTCAATTAATTGTCAGTTCGTTTCATTCATAAGAGCCATAAATTCTTGGGATAATAACTAGAAAGTAATCCTGTGACTTCAAAGAAAAAAATTTTAAAAAAATCAAGGGAAAGTATAATTATTACACGGCCTATCTATTATAAAGAAACTGTAATAACACATTAATATTGAAAAAACGTTTTGTTCTTGACTGACTTTTTCCATCAGATGTGCTGCAGATGAAGATCTTTTTTTCATGAACATATGCCACAAGAGACTTGATACACCTGCAGAGTGACAATGTAAAACACAATTGAACAGATAACATCAAAGTAAAACATTGAGGAATAAAGCTTATAACAAAAATAAGATCCTATTTTCTACTCCACCTCAAAACAGATAGTGATAACTGATATTCTTTTCTGTTTATTTTGAAAAGATTTATGCAACACAAAGATAGATATAAAAGGCCTAAGTGACAAAAAAAAACCAATAAGAAAACAGAAAAAAAGACATCAAGGGAGAGCAGATCCTTCATGCAAATATAAACAAAAATTAATGTTTATGGGGATAGTCTAAAGAAAAACTCATAGTCAATAAGGCATAATAAAGGCGGCATAGTTTTCATCCTTGAGCTAAATTTATGTGGAAAAAAGTGTAACATTTAGATCAAGTTATTTCTTTCGCAAACTTGTCCTAACCAAACAGAAAGGTGTGCAAAATAGCAACCATATCTTACTATGGTCTTTCATCAGTATCAAATTTAGTGGTGTATAAGAACACAGAAGTAATCATTTGGACTTCAAACTTCTATCACAACTGACATTAAAGCTAACTTGAGTATTTTGGCTGATTACTCTTCCCCTGATAAAGGCATAGACAAAGGATTGGGATATTTTCAATTTGCTGAGAGGTAATAACAATACAATAAATGGCCCCTCACTGTATTTATAAAAACAATAAGTTTCAAAGATGATCTTTACACTTTTCAATCTTTAATTTGCTGATTGCCCTAAGTCTATCAATCAGATTGATCATTTCCATGAAATTGTTAATTCTGATAATGACCATGAAATCTATGAGGGTACAAAATACCTGATACATGACACACAGTATCAATTTTCATCATTGACTATTTTATAACGATTCATATATTGCATTTGTCAGAATCAATATTTGAGAAATTAAAAAAAAACAGATACAAGTTAATCATTTTCATATCGTGAAAGATTTGTATCTTTTTTAACTACACTCATCTTTTCAAATACATTAATGTTTATAAAAAAAACATGGCTTTATTGTGTACGATGTCACAGATATTTTACTGACTTTGCTAATATTTTTGTATTTGCATGTGAAGGATCTAGCTCTAAACCTCAAATCTATATCTAAAGCATGTTTAAATTAGCTTCAAAACAGTATAACATGACAAATCCAATTAAGATATTGTAATCTCTTGCCACAGATAACTGAAATAATCTAACCACACTTGATTTAAAACTCAGTGATCATTGATAGTCAAGGCATGTGAAACTGGAAGATAGTAATGGCACAGAACATAAGCTTTCCTTCAACATGAGTGATATGCATAATACCTATAGTCTTTCATATGATCAACTTAAAACTTGAGTCTCTTAGACAAAAAACCAGATGAAAAAAAACCACGGCCGCAATATCAGTTTCTGCAAGTGTGCCCCATACATATTGTAGGTTCTATTATATGTGATCCAGTGACATCAAGGGTGAGAATGTCAATAATCTTCATAAAGCAGCCATTAAAAGAATTTTCAAGTACTTTTAGGTGGACTATAATGTCATCAGACTGCACCAATCACAGGTGAGAAAGGATCAAGCTACCAGTGTTTTGAAAACATCCAAAAATAACCACACTTGAATCTATTTAGCAAAACAAGGAGGCATATGAAAGAAAAAAAATTAAGACAAAAATATATTTAAAAAAATTTAAAATAATATCTGATCAATTTTGAAAACAACCTAAAGGAATTCAAAATTTCCTCCAGAAAAAAATACATTGTTTCAGTTGCAAATTCTGAACGAAAGAGATAAGAACACAAGTGTCCCTTGAGATTTAGTTTAAAAACAGTAAACAGACTAGAAAAAAAAAAAGTTCTTTGGCGTTACCCTACAAAAATGAGATCAGAGGATCTCAAAAATAATTTTTCCCCACACTTTTTTAATCACATATTTCCCTGTTGAAAAATGTATGCTTGATAATAATTTAACATTGTTGGTTTCATTGGTTTGCATACCTTGACGTAAAACTGCATTTTGAACAAGCCTCAAGAAATCTAAAGACAGCTCCAGACTCCAAGTTTCCTGGAAATTGTATAGAATAAAGGATGATCAAAGAGTTTGAAGAATATTTGGCTAAAAATTACTTTGAAACTCTATGCCTTGTGGGGAAAAAAAAATAAATAATAAAAAAAATATCTATATCTCCATCTATCTATCTGTCTATAAATATATATATATATATATATATATATATATATATATATATATATATATATATATATATATATATATATATATATATATATATATATATAAATGACTTATGAGACAATTCACATTGAGAGGAAATTGATACCCATGACTCATTATTTGGAATTAATTGGCATTGCATTAATACTATTTAGTCATTGGTAAAAACAAAGTATGGCTCTTGAAATTTAGAAAACTACTTTTTTTTGCAATTAATTAAATTTGAAGGAACATTAAATCATTGATAACAACAAAAAATGGTAAGGTCAAAGTTGAAAATTCAACTTTACATCTGGTTCTTTGTTCCACAATACAGCATACTCCCAGCAGCAGTTGGAGAGAAGAAAATCATTTTGAAGGTTGTGGGGAAATCTCCTCCTCAGTTCTTCCAGTTGATCTGTAAGCAACCAAAAGATAAACATAAAGGAATGATAATACACAAGAGAATAAGAATTGCCTGACAATGTTGAACAAATTTTAAATTTTTTTTCAACTTATCATTTTAAGAGATATAAAAAGTAAAAAAAATATTGAATTAAAATTCTGGTTATGTTTTGAAATCTGATATTTTTTATATTCGTTACATCTGTCAAGCACAGAAAATAAAGAAAGTACCTCGTCATAGAATATAAATTCAACTCTTGAACATTGCCTTCGTTTCACATGAAAAATAAAACTAACTGAAAATACCTCTTTCTATTTGAATCATTCGCACAACTTGCCCATTTAAGGTAGAGCTAGAGAACAGACCTGAAGATATTTGTCCATTGAGGATGATGCTATCTTTTATGACATATTCTAGCATAGAGGTAACAAAATGAACCATCAATTTTAACAGGTAACCCTATCTGGTTGTCATGGTAGCCACAAACAACTGTAACTGTTGACTAACTTAAAAGAAAATAACTGATTAGATTTAATGCGCACAGCCTAAAAATGTCCTAAAGTTAATATACTTCCATTATTTTATTTAAAATTGATTTGGTAGATGTTCAGAAAGATGCTCATTCATGGATTTTCATCAAGACCATAACGCTTTTTTGTTGTTCAATTTAAGCTTTCAGATTAACACATTCTATCTAACTGTGTGTGTGTGTGATTTTTTTTTTTTGGGAAGGGGGAGGGGGGGGGGGTTCAGGCTGTTTCAAGGTTTAGACCTTTTTCATTATCACTATCTATTTTTATGTTAATATAGGGTTAGAGTCCACTACTATCTTTTCAAGTTTTAAGCAACGTCTCAAAATCTATTAAGCGACATTCCTGTTGGTAATTTTTATGTATGTTCATGTAACCAATGTGGAGCAGTTTTGTTAAATTTTTAAAAAAATTTTTCAGTGCTGGTTTTAATCCTTTAATACTAGGAACTGCTCCTACCCACCTTCTGCAAGCATGATTCTGCACCTCTTAAGAAAGTGAAATTTGAATTTACTGCTTTTGAGGCAGCTGTTAATTTATAGCTGCTATTTTGCACGAAATAAATTCTGATTAAAGTTCAAATGTCAGAGATTTTGAAACATCCTGTTATTTGGATGAAGACAATCAATGACAACTTCAATACTTAAAACGTGCCTGTTTATTTACAGTCTGTCTTTTCTAGTAAAGTGCATAATCCTATCACCTCTTAGATTACTTTGATAGAAAAAAAAATATGTATCTTAAAAATAAATATTATGCATTAAGTACAGAGTATCTGACAATTTGGTTTAATCTTAATGGAAGCAAAAGATAATTTTTTTTTTTTAATCAAAGATAACTAATTTTTCATTCTCACATTTAATTTTATCAGATTGAGTCATTTCCTGAATTCTCTCGGATAGTGGCCTCTCAAGTTCCTTTCCACCTTGCTTCTTGGTTGCTCTCGCTTGCATTTTCTCTTCTTGAGATGCCTCCCTATCTATCTCCTCTTCTCCCATCTCCTTCTCTTCCTCCTCATCTTCCCTTGTCACTCCAGTTGTAAATGAGTAAAACAGTGAGGCTGGGTTAAGACGCTGCTGTACAATGTACCTTGCTACAACTTCTGGAATGGAACCTACATGTAAAAAAATGAAAGAAAAAAGTCACAGCATTGAGTATCATTTTCAAGGTGCCCCTTGTTTCTTCACATCATAATGCTTTTTCAAAATGTACTTTAGAAAGTAATTTTAAGGTGAGATTTGCTTCAAGCTCACTCCGACTTGAATAAGATCTTTGAAAGTTCCAAAAAGATTTTTAGGAAATCATTGTAAAGCTTGAAAGATTTTGTCCTATCTTTGATAGGAAAGAAAAAATGAGAAATTTCAAACTGCTCATTATTCTAAGGGTTCTTATTATTCTCAATCTCTTTTTTAAATCAATTATTTTTGGAAACATATTATGTGAATATAACAAGGACCACTGCACTTTATCGAAGATGGTGCAAGACTAAGGTAAATAAAACTGACATATATTTTGATGACTGAATAGTATGAAGATGATCTGAACATGTGAGCCCACCTTTGCCACTAAGCAGCAATCTGGCTACAGAAACAGTAATGGTATGCTGCTGGCTACTCCCCTCTGAGCCTGACTGGATGCTTAGAAGAGTAACTATGGCCAGAGCATCTTCACATTGGCGGACCAAAACTTCCCATAGCTCCATGTCGACTGTCACTGCTTCCCATTCTTGGCTGTCTGCACTTGTGTCTGCAACTGTGGTGGCTGGATCACCACTGCTATCACCTTCACCATCCACTTCACTTTTACTACCTTTATTATTGCTGATAGTTCTCTGCTCTTTTCCCTTCGCAAGTTGGACTTTCTTTTTCTCCGGGTCATCCTCCTCCTCCTCTGATTTGCCACTTAGGGTATCTGCATCTGGATCCTAGAGAATGAGTGAAGTAACTTTTAAAAATGCACTTTATCACAATTCAGTGACATATCTATTTAAATTAAAATCTGTCAGTGTTTACTGGAGTGCTTCATGCAACAACAAAAATGAAATGTTACCAAATTTCCCAAACAAGCCTGACAATTTAAATCTGCCCCCAACCCTTCCTTCACTTTCCTCGCATCATTTTGAATTGCAGCATCATTAGGAATTAATTTTCTGTAGCTAGTCACACATGTATAGCAATATTCACAAATCATCACTAATAGATAGTTTTGCATAATTACTTTGATGAAGGTTCAGGGAAACCCCCAAGAATAAAAAGATCTGGTAATAGAAATAGTGCATTACTTCATTGCTTCTAAAGATAATGTCTAACTTTGATATTTAACTCTTTTCTGTGTTTTTTCAGCTAATTAATACAAGATATTGGGAGAAACAGAATCTCGTGGCCTAAGTTGACAAATTTTATACCTCCAGGTAGAAAGGTATTAGGTTAGGAATTTCTGGTTAGCTATGTCCTTGCTGAAAAGAGACTTGGCTCTTTCTTTAACAGAAAGTAATATATTTCAGTACCTTAAAACCTCACCAAGTTATTATATCTGAGACCATTGTTATATTAAACTAAGTGTGAAAGCACAAAGAACACCAAACCTGGTCTCTCTTCCTTCCCTCCAGCTTCTTACCTTGAAGGGACCATTCAAGCCAAGAGCATTTACAGCCACAGCTTTGCATGTGACTACTGCAAGATAGGCTGCTCGGATGTTGTCCGACTGACTGCACAGATTCCTCACTCTTTGCCACCATGGAGAGCTCTCATTGGAGTCCACAATTACTTCTGGTAGATCTGTGCATTAAAACATGTGTGTAAGTGTAAGGTAAGGGGTAGGGAGTGAGGAGCGCAAAGAGACACCATGGAGTAGAAGGAAAACAGTAGTGACGATTGGTCAATCATATCAAGCTAAAGGCTTAAATCAAGACCTCAGAGACTTAGAAAAATGGAAAGTCAAATATGCTTTGCATGATAAAACTTCTTGTACACTTTTTTAGAATTTATGGTTAAAGATTCTCATGTCTAAGCTGCTATTGGAAAATAAAGCTCACATATTCCGTTACTTTTTATAACTAAGATATTAAATGGGCTCACCTGTAAGAGCAGTTATAGATTTGACAAGTTCATACAAATTTGCCATCATATCTATGGTGTGCTTGGATGATGAAAGCCAGTATAAGAGCAGCAGATTCTTTTTATCAAAAGGAGAAAGATTTTTTGTGTTAATTCAAAATAGTAACAACAAAACTCTTTCAATTTTCACCCCAAAATCATACATAATTTTTTCCACAAAAACACAGATAAAAATATCTTTCTAAAGCTGTGAGTACAAGCAAATAAAATAAACCCCACAATTTTTTTCCTTGAATACATTAAATGTGCACAAAAAAAGATAAACTGACAAGATACATTGAATTGAGTGTGTGAGAGATGAAGAAGTTGTTTACCATAAGTTGGTCTGGAGGAATATTGCTTTTCTGTATAATAGCAACAAGCTCTTGAGCTTGGCACTGGCCATGGAGGCAGCCAGAAAACAGGAATTTGCCTTGATATGATGAGAATAGAAACAGAGAAAAACCAAAAAATTTGAATAAGCAGGTGATATCATGTTGTGGAAGATTTAAGATTTACACTACACATCGAAATAACTTATGCACTTCTGAGGAATGTCTTCATAATGCTACTTAATTTCCATGACCTAAAAAGATAATTGCAATTTTAGCAGAATGGTATGAATTTTGGTTTAAAAGAACCAGTAGAAGTTACTTATACACATATGTGGGAAACACCAATATAATGAGAAGTCTTTAGTATTCTCATTATTACAAGATGATTTAGATTTTAATGCATCCTGGAAAAAATGAGTAACTCACTCAATTTTTGTTATTGCAAAACTTTGGAAAGTTAAAAGGCACAAATGTTCAGACTTCTACAATTTTTTTTATTTCTGACTTCTTGATCAGAAATTGCTATGGCTGTCCAGTGGTTGCAAAGCATTTAATTTAATTAGTGGTATAAAGGACAACTCCAAACAAATGCACTTTTTTTTTAATTGAACACTTTTCATCTCTGATTCATGATTTTGTCATTAAATACCAAGAAAACACATGGTGACATTTTTCTCTTAATCTTTCAGTTCAATTCATATTGTGTATTTCTAGATAGTGTATCTGGCATCTTAGCTGAATTTTTATTGTATATTTGTGACTATTTTCCTATCTTTCAACATACCAAGTGCCAATCTTCTTTCCTCTGAAGCCTCTTTGCTTACTGTTATTTGCATTTGCTTTGAGCTGGAAGATGAAGATTGAGCTATTGAAGTCCCACTGGTAGTACTGTCTTCATTTGAGAATAGAGTTCTGTAAGAGAAGGCATGCAGGAATGATGTGGCTCCCAATGGGTCCACATCTTCTTTAAACTTAACTCTGGCTGAATGCTTAGTTACATTAACTGTCAAGGTCAGGAGTTCGTGGTGTTCAAGCAAGGTCAGCACTGCTTGAGCCTCTTGTGAGGTCTGGTGGAGGACACTGGTGAGGATCTGGAAATGATTCCAAGTGAGAACCATATTTTATTATTTACTTTTTCTAACATGGATCTTGTACATATGAACTGTCTAATATTCACAGGTCCTTAGAAATACATTTGGTATTGGTAGGAGAATAAAACTGAGAAAAGTATTTATTTCTGATTCGCCTTCCCAAAACAAACAAAAGTTTAAAACGATGATGAAGTATTTGATAGGAATCTCACCTCATGATCTGAGAGCTTGCTATTTTCTGCTTCTGCTGAGTTCAGGGTGGTCACAGAGGAGTAGAGAGACAGAAGTGAGCGCTGGGATTTACAGAACTTTAGCATGATGCGACTGTCCAGATCAAGATTATCTTCCACTTCAAGAGATTAGTAAAATAAAATGTGTTAGACCAAATGGTTTCATTACAACTCTTATTAAAAGGACGACAAAAATATAAAAATCATTTAATCAATGGATTAAAATGTTTTAGATAGAAAAGCATTAGTTGTAAGTAAAATACTTACAGAGC
Organism: Elysia crispata; assembly: GCA_033675545.1. NCBI lineage: Eukaryota > Metazoa > Mollusca > Gastropoda > Plakobranchidae > Elysia > Elysia crispata. Next base: position 51,232 of record JAWDGP010002858.1, on the reverse strand, counting down.
TTCAACTTATTCTTAAGATTCAGCATAGTTTAACAGGTCATATTACAAACACATTAAAATTGACATGACTGAATTCTTAATAGAGTATCCCTAAAAATTTCAGTAAGAATACATCTCGGGATAATTGCCTTGTGATGCGTGAAACCAAATTAATATTACATACTACAAACCATACTTATTCTCATCATTTGGAACACTTCTCCTTATGATTTATGTTATAGTAAAGCATCAAAACAGTATTTACTTCGAGAATCAAGTCGCTTTATGCAAGCCTTGACCAGATTCTGCATGAGACCGACTGGCAAATATTTTGTGCTCAGAATTCTTTCTATGCCCTGAAAAAAGTTTTGCAACGAAAAAAAGTATTATGAGGAAAGAAGTCTCTATGAAATTTTGTCTTTACTTAATTCATTTGAGCTGACTGAATTGCAAAAAGCCCATCAAACTAGTTTTTAACTTAAAAAAAAGCCATATTTTAAGATCCTCACACCAGCATTTTGTATCATTGTTTTATTTTTGAACCATAGCTTACTGAAAATAATCCATCTCAGAAATAAATTAAATTCCTGACCACCCCAGCATTAACTGATATCGTTTTGTAAAAAATATCATGAATTATCATTCTTATAGAGATCTTTGAAAATATGACACTCCTGAATTTTCTTTAAACCTTTTGGACTCAGTAACATTTTATTGTTAGAACTTTAAGAGTTAGTATCCTACCTCTGCTACATCCTGCAGAAAAGAAAAAAAATTTTAAAATGCTTTACTCAAAACTAAGGTTACTTCATAAAAAAGGTAAAAAAAAAATATCCCCATCAGATGTTGAGATCTGCGTACATTGATTGGTACTGATGCTCTTAACCTGGCATCAATATCTGGCACCAGTTATTTTAAAATATGCTTTTTTTTTCATTCCTGAATTATATGGATCATTGTAATCTTCCTTTCAGGATAAATTATACTAAGAAGGCAGAGATTGTAATCTTAGAGTAATAAGTTGAGAATTATCACCAGATTGTAAGACCAGTTTTTTTTAACCTAATTCTTTAAGTACATAGATATAAAGATTTAAGAATTAAAAGATCTATCGTTTGAAGATGAAATTGCCTATAATAGTAAATACATTATGCTGTGTAAGATAAATTTGTATTGACTATAATTTTAATATCAACATACTTGGTGAGCAATACTTGCTATCTTCATGTCTAACAACAAATCCCTGATTGTCTCTTCAAGAGCCTCTGAAAATATGAGATAAAAATACTTTTAAGAGCCAAATTTGAAGCATACGATTGATTTTTATCAACATGGTTGAGTTTTAATTTTTGAGAAGATTTTGAAACGTTTAGATGGACTTCTTTATAAAATTCTCTGTATATAATGACAAGCAATTATTTCTAACTTTTCACACAAAAAGTGATTCTTGGATAATATTTGGTTATGAACGCTGCAGCCAAAACAATATTTTACCTCTCTAATAGAATTGGAATAAAGAATATTTTGAATCAGATACCATTGTATTCTATCTATTCGCACCCTTTTACATCCACTGTATATCATGAATACAAACCTGTATCTGCTGAAGATTCCTTGAGATAAGCTTTAAGCTTCTTCAGAAGGTGCAAATCTCTGGCTCTCTTACTGCTCTTGTCACTAAGCGTCAATGTAAAAACCAAAAGCGATAAAAATATTTATGTCCGAAGGAGCTTATACATTTTTGACAGAATAACAAATGTTTTGATGAAGGCCAATACATTCCTATGCAGTTATGACATTCTCAGATATGTGTGCATTCCAGTGACTGGTATATGACATTCTACAGTCATGATTCATAACCTCTTTTTAAACTTTTTTAATCATTGAAATTAGAATCGTGGGATATTTCTTAATCATTAATGCTTGTACTATTGATTTCTTGATTCTTAAATTTTTATTTCCAATTGAATATTTTTCCTATCCAACTACAAACTTGTTTACAAACTTCTTGTTAAACAATCTACTCTACTCATTTGCTTTCTTTTTTTAGTACTGAAGAGGTGACAGTATCATAGGCTTTCCAGTATACTCTTTCTTTTATTAATGCCACTTTTCCAACAATACATTCAGTCTAATTACCTAAGGGCCAGGTGGAAGGGTATATCCACAGTCTTGATGACCCCACTGGGGTCAATCAGAGCACACTGGAATGTCCGAGATTTAATGCCCCTGGAAGTGACATTGTTAAGTCCTAGCATGCCATAGCAAGGACATACTAGACAGCAGTACTTGCTTACATTAAAAGCAGCAACACGTGGGCCATGTGCTGCAAGCCAAACCTGAAATACACAAAAATGCTCTTCATGTATTGACCCATATTATTAAATCAAATCATAATTTATGTAAACCAAATGAATGAGACAAGCTTTTTTTTTCTAATTTCAACCTAAATGAATAGAAGCAAACAAAGAATGAATCCTCATGTAAATGTGGATCTAGACATGAGCTTCATTGTTGATTATTGAACTGAAAAAATGCTTTCACTTTTTACTTTCTAACACACATTGACAGGTTTGCTATATATTCATTAGGTTCTGGACTGACTACTTGGTTCAAGAGTCAATTTGAAAAAAAACTTTGAATTGCCTTTCTTCAACAAAAAGAAATTTGATTTTGCACTATTCCAATGAAAATAACATATAGGAAGTACAAATATGAATTCAAATTGGCAGGTGCTATGGTAGTTTAATGGTTATAATCAAGCATTTATATCTACATGAAAAATGTATGCATAAGGGAGAAAATGATGAGCTGAGGTAAAAAGATAAAAAAGATAATGATTATACCTTGATAGTAAACATTGATGCTCTTTTTGCATAACATTAAAAGTAAAAAAAAATGAAATAAAAAGCTTAAAGAAACATAGAGCATTGTGTCTTAGAGGAGCAGAAGGTAGCATCAGGTAATAGAACTTGTAGAAAAATTTACCTCCAATATCCCTCTTCTTGGTGCATATATGATGAGAAACTGAGCTAGCCTATAATGGTCTGGGTTTTTCTCTGGCTCTGCATTTTCCTCTTTCACTTCAATCCAACCAACTTGTGCATCTCGGTAGCCTGAAGGGAAGCACATTGTTCTTTTCATTGCACTCCTATAACATTTTTGATTTTCTGCATCACTTACCTTGAAGAATGTAAAATGAGCTGTAATATCTCCATCTTGATGAGAATATTTTCCCAAACAGCATAAAGACACTCTATATTTCCAGCTTTTAGCATAATTGCACTATTGAAAGGCATCAAATACCAAATACACTCTTGAAAAAGTAAACAAAAATATAACAAAATCATAGCACAATTTAGAAAAATAGTGTAGGTAGTAAAAATGAAGGATTATTCTTTAATAAAAGTTGTTACCATCAATACTTTTTACAACACAGTTGTCAGTTTCATTGTTTCTTTATCTCACATTTTCTGCATTTGTCAGAAAATATAAGTAAACTAAATAATATTCTCTTTTCCTCTTTCAAACAGCCCTCAGAAAAGGCTAATCGGCCTCCAACCTTTATACCACTACCTCTAAAATCAACTTTGTGTTTTCTAAGTTATCACTTTAAACATGCTGAGCTAATTTTTATTGATGTAATTCTGTGTCTATGTGTTTGAGTATGCTTTTTTCTGCACAAACATGTAAAGAAAATAATGAAAGGAACTATGATCTCCCAAGCATTTGACTCTTAAAGTTCATTTGCTTTTCAAAGGGATTAGATTAAATTGTATATCACAATCTTTCTATAGCTCCCACCTTTCCACATTTTAACAGCCATTCCCCTTTGAACATCAACGAGGATCACCCGACCAAAACTGTCTGTAGTGGCTGCATAGTTGTTGCAAGGCGACAACATTATCACATCCCCAGCACGTCTTCTGTCTGGGAGGCCAAACCTAAACAAAAATGACCACATATATATGACTTAAGATAACAAAGCTCTCGAATAATAACATGATTTTAGTCCAAAGTATCAGTCCAAAAATTAATCCAATATCAGCTTTATATTTCTACTCAAAGCTTCATCAGTATAATATATTTTATTACTTTTCTTCTTCCAAATAAATACAAAGATGATGGTGCAATAAACATAAATTATTCAACATAAACCGCCACTAGACCAGGACTTTTTAACCTGCTACAAATTCATCTTCTATGTAAAAAAGAGTGGGAGTCAACGAGATAAGTCAGAAAAAATAAAAAGGTAAAAATCAAAATGAAATTGATTACCTCATGTACAAAATCTCATAATCTTTATAACATGAAATCATTGAATTTTGCAAAACAAAAAAAAAAAGCTACAGGTACCTTTCACTAATCATTTACCTCAAAGGCAAAGGTGCAGCTGGTTCAATTTTTGGTGGTTTTTCCTTCTCCTCTTTAGCTTTGCCTCCAAAACCTAACCACCCACTTCAGAGGAAAAGAGAAGAATTATTTAATGCATATGCCTTATTTTTCAGTTTTGCTATCTACTTAAACCATTTTGAGCTCTGTCGACTCCATTGTTAATGACTTGAATAGGCTAAAAAAGGAGACCAAAAGTATTAGTTTTACACAGATGGCATATTGCACTGATAATTCAACCATTGTGCTAAAATAACAAAATCAAATGCCAGAAGCCTTAAAAAATTATTCACGTAAATGCAAAGTAGAGTAAATCCAAATCATATATCTGATAAGAATTAAAGTCGCATTCCCATGCCAAGTGAAAGGAATTCCAGCTAACTATGTTTAGCCTTAGTTTGAAATTTTGTTACAAAATGAAGGAAAAAACTATTTTATTGAAATTGACTGTTCAAAAGAAGAAAAAAAAATTCAAGTCCATGTGTTTGTACTGGATAAGGAAGAAATAAATGAAAGTGAAAAGAAAAAACAACCAATTTGATATCAGTGGAAAAATATACCTCGCAGCAGACAACAAGGCTGATTTGATTTTGTTTGCCATTGCTATAGCCACTTCTGACAGTATCGGCTGTGTGAAGCCCTATAGGAAATAAAATAAATTTTAAGATGTGAAAAAGTAATGTAACGGTTACAAAGTTACTTCATTTTCAATAATTCATTGCAATTGAAATAATGCAGGATCATCTGAGAATATCATGGATAATTTCGTTTATATGACAACTTTTGTATGTTACGTAGCCTTCTAAACATCTACATAAAAGGTTAACTTCCAATTCAAACCTAAATAAAAACTAGGTCATATCTTAAAAGAGCAATAAAATAATGGGCTATGAAGACTGTTACAAAATTCCACATGGCATACACTTGCGTCAAATCTACCTACTAATTACTACTGAGATGGATTTAAGGGCCTTTTGAGGAACCTTCAAACACTCAAAGGAATTTTATGGTATAATGTCAAACACTCACCTCAATAGCATAGAAGAAACCCACATAAGGTCCTGTACCAGCAGTCATGAACACATTCATTGCAGGTGGTGATGTTTTTACTGTGGCCTTAACCCCACCCAACATAGATGCAGCTTTCAGCTGATCAAATGGGTTGGCACACACCACACCTATAGGTGCATTTTTTTTTAATTGAAAAAAAAACAGAAGCAAAAGTTCTATTTGCATGAGCAAGCTATTTAGGGATTAGAATATTTAAATTTTTTTAGCTAACTTTAAACTTATAGATATCTCAGTTGTTAATACGATTTCATGCTCATATTTTAGAATTATTTTAAGTGTTACAGGCTTAAGAAGCAAAGGAGTGGATCATTTCTTTCTCTTAACTCTCACTTTTGGGGAAAAGAATTCAATGCAATTGTTCAAGTAAACAATAACTTAAGTCTACACAAGGATTATCTTTGTACACTTTTCTGTTTCAATCATTTTGTGCATATTGAGATATGATTACAAGTCGATATTTAATTAAGACATTATTACAGAAGAATCTGGGCCTTAACCCTTTATCAGGTATGTGGATGTAGTGACAGAGAGTATGTAGCATAATAGTTGTTAAGATAATTGCATGTAAACTAGGTTTGGGGATATGCTACTAGTCGTGAGACCTTAATCAGCAGTGTAGGCTCTTCCTTTTCCCCGAAAACTCTAAATTATGTATTTCTATCACTGTGATTATGCCTGTGGCTCACACACTGCTTGCTAGAAATCTAAAATGCAAGGAGAGTATTTTTGTACATTGCTTATACTACTTGTGAGTTAGACTGCCATACAAAGGTTTCATGTGCGGAACGCCTCTATAAACATATACTAAACATGTTCAAAATTTGGTTATTTTCTGCACTGCATCTTAAAAATATATATATCAAAAAAAGAAAAGAAAAAAAGGAAGAAACAAAAAAGACTTCAGTTTTAAAATTCAGCTAAAGCTTTCAATTTCTACTTTGTTTTTCAAAAAACAAGTGCCTAAAAAACATTTTTAAAAACACAGTGAATGATTCATTATCAAACAATCAGTATGGCTAACGTGAAAAAAGTTATTCAGGAGATACTGTACCACAAGCAACATAGTCGCTGACTTTCTCCTGCTCTCCAAGTGACCATTTTTTGTAAGCTAATGGTGGTGGCTGCAACATATTCTCGGTCCCACTGGCAGTGGCTGTGTGAAAAAAAAACAGCAAAACTAATTTAGTAATACTGTAATCATCTACTGATTTTCTATGGTCGGGCATAATTGCACCCTCATTAAGTTGCTTTCTTTTTAAGGCTTTCCCCTGCCATGATTTTTACAGTTGTCAAATTTATGTAGCTATGTAGCTAAAACACAGAATTTATGCTTTCTTATACCAAAGGGTTAAAATAATGCAGCTAAGATATACTCCTTACCTCTAGCAACCTGATTACAACAGGCTCTCAATGACTGAATGAGACTAAAGCCATCTATTGATACTATAGCCCGAGTGTACATGATCAGAAGCTCATCATGCTGAAAATAGGAAAAATATGACATTTATTAGAGCTAACATCATTCTAGCAGTATTAAGCTCACTTTAATTAGTATTGTTTTCTAATACAAACCATGAACTTGCCATTCAATAATGTTCTTATACTTGAACTTTGAAAGGCTTACATTTATCTTTCAACATATTGTAATATGATTCTTGCAATGTTAGAAGCTTTCAGTACATCTTATAAAAAATTCTGTAAAAACATCATATTTGAAGGAAAAAAGAAGTATATATTAGAATAAGTTTTAATTGTCTCAATGAAAACAAAACACTAAGAGGCATTTGTGATTCTATAAATAAAATCACAAGACTCACAGTTTCTGCCAGTCCCAAAAATCTTGGTGGTGCATATGTGCGGCATTTCAATCTTTCTACCTTTTCAAGGTGTAGCAGTTGAGATAACAGCAAAACTCCAGTCTGCAAAAAGAAATTGCATACCATAAGCACTCAAGTCTTGCAACTCCTTTTTAGAAGGGAAAAAAAACTTGCAAGAACATCTCTTTGTAAACAAAATGTGAGCCTGAACTTCAGCTCCACTGCCCATTCTCTGATTATAGCTTTATTGTCCCTGTTCTCCATCAATAAAGACGGTAACTCTTCTTTTTGGAATTCAAACACACAATATTTCTTTAAAGCAAATTGTTTATTCAGCTGTAAAGTTTGTGTGCCAAATATTGCTAACATAACAAGTTTCGGTGCCCAATAGTGTAATTTCAAATTAAATCATATGTCTTGAATTGACAAGCAGCTGCTCAGTGAAGTTAGTCTCATTACACTTTCCACAACATACACCGAGCACTAGTTTTCTTGTGAAGGCTTTCCAATCAGAATCCCAAGGACAATTTGCCAGAATGTTTAACACTTTGCTCATACTAACCCAGTACTTTCTGTGAGATCTTCTGTGTGTATCTATTTAAATAATCCATTAAACTATTTATTGGACAGTCTTAAATTCTATTGTTTAAATTCTTTCTTCCATCCTGTTAATGCATTTTTATACAAATCTATTATCTACATTAAATATCTATAAATTGTGTTGTCTCAGTTTACAAGTTTTGTGCCAACACAGCCTTTACATTGCTTATTTTGAGTGAGGATCTTAAAGAAATGTAAGCGACATAAAGGAAAAATGTGGTGACTGCTGGAAATCCTTGCACTGGTGAATCTCTTCATTATCTATTTCTGATTACTGCCCGATTTTGTAGTATTATGTAGTATGTATTATATTAGCACTATCACAAAGTGACTACAATTCTGCTCTCATGTCTTACCTGTGAGTACATTCTCACATAGCCTGAAGAGAAGCCAATAATGATACAAGTCCAATCAGGCCCACCATGAGTACTCCTGGATCATGTGAGGTAACCATGTAAGTAATTAAGACACAGGAGTTGTTTGTATAATATTTATGAAAACATGAGAATTATCTACACAATTCTAAAAATGTATTAATAAAGTGAGTGTTTGATTCACCTTGTTCTAGCTCAAAAACTAATCAACACTTTTGGATGTTCTAAGAAATGAATACTCTATCATTTATTTTATTTGAATAAGACTATGAAACTTGACTTTCCATCTTTTATGAAATCTTTACACAATGGATACTTTCATAGATTGAAAAGAGTGTAAGAGCCTATATCCTACCTGGAAAAAAAGTTTTGACGAACTTGATCTTCTCTCTCAAAGAATTTACTTCACACCACAAAATATGATCATTTACCTCTATATTTCATAAATCAATTAATCAATGCCCCATAATTCTCTCATAATTTGTAATCCACAAGGATTAAGTTGATTATATATAGTGCATTATTGATAAGCTTTTCTATGTCTTTGAGTAGACATAAATTATGATGCTATTGACATATTGACACCATGCTCATCTGAATAAGATGTGTCTGTAGCAAGTGATACACAACTGGCCTTTAAGTTTGCTTAATGATAGGCAGAATATGAAATGTGTAGGCTGGCATGAACTCAAAAGAGTACAAATTATGGATAAGAGGTGAATGTGATCATCCTCTACAGCTTTTGTTGTTACAAGGCATAATGCAAATGTGAGGAAACTTTAATCAATTAAATATAATTATGTATAAAGCACAATAAACAAAAAAAAACCATAAATATAAAATAATAAAGGCCTAGAAAAACTACCTGAAAAAAAATTATCAGTAATCCAGAGAGATGAAAAAAAAAGTTTATCTGGCTAGTGACATGACATCTTTTTAGTGAACGGAAATTATGAAATTTCAATTAACCATCAAATGAAACTCATTTTAAATTTGTCTATAATACGTATAAGGAAATAGAAAGCAAAGGCAGCATTTTGAGAAAAGGAAAAAGGTAAGAAAATCTACAGAACTTTGACTGAGAATCAAACTGAGACAATGCAGCTCTGATAGAAAGTTGATTCTTTCTAATAAAGCTGAAACATGGAAGGTATCAACTATTGCAATCAAGAAACTTCAGTTTTTCTTATATACAAACAAATATTTAAACAAAATAGTTTAAATGAAACAAATGGTCGAGTAGAAAAGAACAAATAAAGAAACCAACTGAGGGTGAAATTTCAAGGAGGAAGTGGAGGTGAATAAGATATTCCCTTCAAAATCGCATGCTGTGCAATGAATCTTTCACAGGAACAGGAGAAGAAAATACTACAAAACACATGGAGGAGTCTGAAGAAGATTGCTGAAGATCATGCTCCAGCAGGAGAAACAAATCAGAGAAATAATATGATAATATTTACAAGTGGTTAGAGCATCCAAATAAAATGGAATGCCTTTAACATTTTCCATACATTTTTAGCATGACTCTTTGGCTAGAAAAAAAAATGAATGTAAATCTTTGATTAAAAAAACATATGCTAAAATAGGTATCATATATCTCAAATGAACAACTTAAATGCCATTTCTTACCTTTTCTGTGAAGCTAGGGGCAAGCAAAGCAAAGCTGTTATAGTTTCTCTGCAAAATAAATTAAAGATTTTGATTTGGACTCCTTTTGTATAATAATTTTTTTTTTTTTTTACATTTTTTATCCCTTGAACCATATATACTATCATATAAAAAGCAAAATTTGAATAAATGAGAGCAAATTAACTATTTGGAAAAATTAAGGAAGCAGAGTTCATAACAAAATAACATTTGCTTAGCTGAAATACACCTTTGATAGAATAGATAACATGGAGGTTTAGGATAATGTTTGAAACTTAATTTCACATTTTCTTTTATTGGTAATTACTCTATGCACTGTTTGGATTTCATTATCATTAACTATATCTAATCACTTTAAGAAATCAATAAATATTTTAAAAAATGCAATGTTAAGTAAAACTTTGCTCTTAAATTTCTTTTCTTTGCTGAAATTTAAGATTTTGAAATCTTGCAAAAGATCCTCACCTTTCATCGCAGCCAATTTCAGATTCCCATATAGGGGTCAAATTTGAGTCTATTTCTTCACCCCTTTTCCTTGGGTCCCATTTTTCTGAAAATAAAAGGTGGAAAAACAAATACTTTGGAATCACAGTTTTAATAATGTTATTGTATGCATGGATGATTATTTATGTCACTTTTTCCCAATCTCAAATAGTATTTGATATAGCCAGTTTGTTATGTTAATAGATTCTGGTTTAAACCCTCTGCTGATAAAAATTATAGTACAGTAAAATAATAAAATAAAAAAATAAACATTTTCACTTGTAACAATTTAATTGTGATCATACTGAGAACATTAAGCTGGATAATCCAATTAATATACAAGATTTCAAATTCAAAATTCTATCACATACGTGTTAAAACACAAATCTTGTGCTCATGGGCAACAGCAACTACATCATTTGTAGGAGAAACAGACAAGATACATTTTTGAAGCCAGTTCTTTGAGCTAGAGGCTTCATCCTCATTTGCTCCAACAATTCCTTGCTCCTGTTCTGGGGTCAGAGGAGATTCATCAAATCCCCAGTCCTGGTCCCAGTTGTCCATCTCATCTGTGAAGACAGGTCAAGTGTGGCAACATAAAAGCTTTAAGCTGGTTCATAATGCCTTTTCAAATGTATAATATATCACAATAGATTTTGTTTTCTGGAGCACACAAAAAATTTCAATAAATACATAAATAAATATATAAATATCATGCAGTTATGATCAGTTATATTTTTTTACAAATAAGCTATAAGAGTTAAGTTTATATTATTTGAAATAGCTAAAAAAAATTGCACTGGTTGACTGATACATGTTATTGCTGTTGCTTATGGTTTGCTTCTTTAAATTAAAAAAAAATGCTTGATGACCATGGTCCAGCTCTCAACAACTTCAATACAAGTGAATCAAGGTCTATATGCTTGGTATGTCTCCAGCCTTTCAAAATCAATAAAGCAAGATCCACCTGAGATATTTTGCTGGGCAGTTGTAAGCTAAAACCCAAAATCAAGATAGCAAGCTGTTTTTTCTATTACTTTTTTTTCCAACCACTTCTTCAAATCCTATCTTCATTTTTATTTGATTGGTATTTGAAAGGTTTTATTGCTGCCAGATTAGTAATGCCAGTACTGTAACAACTTCAGCATGACATAAAGAGAGTAGAAACCTACCAAACTTTTCCATATTATATAAGTATCATCATTGTTTTGAAGTTTTCCAAAGTTTCTAACTGGTTAATCTCTCATGGATATAACCAGAATGACAAATCAAGCTTTTTGTACAATTTGAATGCAAGATTTGATACTAATTGATATCACAAATAGAAAAATTAGCACATCATACCCAACAGCAACCAATAAGCTTACTGAAAAATAACTCCTAAAATGCTTTATTGAAGTCTAAGCCTACAAAAGCAATGAAAAAACAGTCAAAATGTCTTCTAACATGGCGCAGAAACCAAAACTTTCAAAAGTGAAACTTATGAAAAGTAGATTACACAAAAATGATTGGGACTAGGAGAACCAACACTCATTGAGTGTCATCTTGAAACATAAATGTTAATTCAATTAGGTTACAGTTGTGAGCTCAAGATTTTCATCCCATAATTGTAAATATCTCAGCATCATACATTCAATTCAATTGAGTTATGTAACAATGTCCGGAAATTGGAAAAGTCTGACTTCTAATTTGAGTATCCAAGATAACTGGGCAAGTCAGGAGAGAATAATACCAAAATAGCGACAAGCTGATGAAATTGTATTAAAATACATTTATATTCCATAAAAAAAACTATTGCTAGAGTTATACAATATCAATTGAAGTCAGGATTGAATTTTTTTGGCTTGTATAAAACACTGGGTCACTTCTATTTTCAATAATTTGCTGAGCTGTCAGCAGCAAAAAAATGGCCTTTATGGCCTATCAACCAGCTGAAACAAATTCTTTTTCACACTTCAAAAATAGGTAGGTCTATGAATAAATTAGGCCTAAAAATAATCACTCATGCAGAGAATGGATCCTGAAGTCAAATCATTTAATTTTAATACTTCAAGAAAACATTTCACAAGTATGTTAACATTAGATCTACTTTCTGTTTGATATATTTGAGTCAAGATTTATAAATGATGCAAAGGTACCTGTATGAAATGACGTAAAACTTGTAACTAAAAGAAAACAATGTGCCCAAAGCACATACAAGTCTGCTCAATATTACAAAAATGACTAGATCCAGATCAAGATATATTATTCTTGATAATCTATTTTTTATATGTAATATTCATAGATCTAGATCTAAATCAAAGTAATAGGCCTGATAATTCTCTAGTTGTACTAGATCTAGATCTGGATTCTAGATCTCAGTAAGTAATAGGCCTAAATTTACTGAATTTAAAAAAAAACAATATGTTTACCGCTTTCTGATGAGACCATAGAGCTTGATTTCGATTGCCCACCATCTCCTATGGGTGTGCCTTCTTTGGACGATGTTGGAAAAAGAAAACGGCGTACAGACGAAATGTCTTGGAATTTCGATATTGCTGATAGTTGACAAGACATCCTTCGATTGTTTTCTTGTCCGAAAACCCTTAAATCTAGATCAACATCTAAAGAGGTATGCAAGACTTACACTCAGAGTTATATTATTATGTTAAAGAAATTAATAATACTTGTTAATCTTATCTCCATGCAATTTATACGTGAACAGATATTAATAGTCATTTATAAATGTTTTGATATGGAATCAAAACAAATGTCTGCCATCTTGTGTGGTTATGTATAGGAAGTGCTTCTTAAACCGTCTTTGGCAGAGAAAAACATGATATCCCTAATAAATTTCAGCAAGAGTTACCTTCCTTGAACGACTGGCAAAAACAACCTGGGCTTTAGCTTAATAGTTAGTTTTTAAAGTAGAAATTACTGTTGAGAGACGGAAAATAATGTATAAAGGTTAAATCTAGGCAATAAAAAGTCATAAACAGGTAAAATTATTATTAAAAAAAAATAATAATAATAAAACAAGTTTAATACATAGAAGGCGTTTGTGGCGCTCCATGCCTACATTGCAATATTAAGGTGTCATCACATGCCGGCTATGATTTTTTGCCTACCGTCCGTTAACTCTCTCTCTCTCTCTCTCTCTCTCTCTCTCTCTCTCTCTCTCCTTTCTCTCTCCTCTCATCTCTCGCTTTCTCCTTTCTTTCTTTCTCCTCTCTCTTCTTTCTCTCTCTCCTTTCCGTCTTTCTCTCTCTCTCTCTCCTCACCCTCTTTCTCTAACTATCTCTTCTTCTATCTCTTACTCTCTCTTTCTTTCTTTCCTCTCTCTTTCTTTCTTTCCTATCTTTTCCTCTTTCTCTCCTTTTTATCTCTCCTCTCTTCCTCTCTCTTTTTCTCTCTCTCCTCTCTTTCTCCCTCTTCTTTTCTCTCTCCTCTCTTTCGTTTTATATTTCTTTCTCTCTCTCTGTCTCTCAATCTTCTTACTCTCTCGTCTTCTCTCCTACCTCTCTTTCTCTCTCTCTCCTCTCATCTCCCGCTTTCTCCTTTCTTTCTTTCTCCTCTCTTTTCTTTCTCTCTTTCCTTTCCCTCTTTCTCTCCTTTTTCTCTCCACTCTCTTCCTCTCTCTTTTTCTCTCTCCTCTCTTTCTCCCTCTCCTCTCTCTCGTTTTATATTCACTTTCTTCCTCTCTGGCTTTCTGTCTCCCTCTCTCTCTTTCACTCTCTCTCTCTCTTTATCTCTCCCTCTCTCTCTCTATCTATCTGTCCTCTCTCTCCCTGCGTGTCTCTGCCTCAAGTGAAAGTGTATAAGTGACGTGAATTTCAGTTTACAGGTGATATTGTCCTTTTTAAAATTTCATCAGTACCTCGAGCTTTTGCAAAACAATATTACAACATGAGGACATTAAAGTGTGTGTGTGTGTGTGTGTGGGAGAGAGAGAGAGAGAGAGAGAGAGAGAGAGAGAGAGAGAGAGAGAGAGAGAGAGAGAGAGAGAGAGAGAGAGAGGCACATAGACAGAAAGACATGCACATGAGGATATTGAAGCTAGACTTACGCTAAATCAACTAGTTGCTAAGGCTGAACGAGGAACTTCCAGTCTCTTCTTTCTGTCGCCGGTTCTTCCAAAATTATTTTAGAGGACAATCTGTTGTGTAGCCAATTTAGAAAACGACTTTGAAAAAATTTTCTATTGCGTTTTAATGAGCAATAGACACAAATCTAGATCTAAGCTAGATCGTTACATTTGGGAGTCTTGCAAAGAATAACATATAAATTTAGATCGAGACAGGGTTTTGAGTGTAATATTTATTTAGTATGCATATTTGACTTTGCAAGTGCAAAATGCAAGCAGAATTCAGCATCTCTTGTCTGTTTTTAGTGTAGAACGAGGTGTTTAAATTCATAAACGGTTGACTAAGCATATGTATCCCTTTAATCTTTGGTCTAATGAGTGCCAGTTAATCAAAGGCGTAACTCTCGCTGACCTTTTTTTAGGAACATCATGACAGACCTTGTGGAGGCCTGGAGGGAAAATGTGACCTTATGACACAATCAATAATTATTGTTATTGGTAACTCCAAAGCTGTTTTTTAACTCCGAAAATGTAAGGCATTATAAAATTATCTGTTATGCATCAATTTTTTAGGGAGAAAACATGTTCGATTTCAGCCACGGGGTTAATCCGGCAAAAGAAATCGTCTGATTGAAAAATCTCGAATCAACTTTTAACAATCTTAAGATCTCAAACCGTCAACGCTGAATCTTGCAGTTTTAAGAAAATGTTCATCATCTTCTTTACACTGTTAAGGAGAAAAGTTAGATTTTGTGCTCTTCGGGTCTCAATTCTCATGTAAACCAACTGATTTTTATGGTTACCTTCGTTTCTTAGAGAAAGAAAAGCTATTATTTGTACAGATTTGTTTATCGAAGTTTCGCAATTAGTCTAGTCAATTACTAAATAGAAAGGCAAAGAGAAGTCGTCAGGAAAAAAAATATAAAGTTAGAGAGAATGAAACTCACAGACAGGAAGGCAGGTGGATAAACTGACCGACAGCAAGGGAGAAAGAGGAAGGAAGAAATTCTGCCAACAAGTTATGATTTGATTTTGAATTATTTTTTTTTTCAAATCAATATTCTGCCGTTTACTTGACTTCTGATCTATAAGAAAAAGAAGCTTCGATTCAAAGGCAGGGCAACAAAAATGCATGATCCTCGAAAAAGAAAGAAAAACCAATAACACTTTTTTTTTGAAGCGCCAAACCATCTTTAGTTTTGCATTCGACAAGTAGAGACACTAGATGTACTTAATAGTGAGGTTAACCGTAGGGGAGAAAATAATGGTTGATAACTGAGATTGTGTTGTAAGAGGGGGAAAACACTGCAAAAAGCAAACTGAGCATTATAATCTCATCTTTGACAAATCTGCGCTCTCCTGAAATCTCCCGCAAACTCTATTGAATACGTCAAGCCAATTACATGAATAATAAAAATAAAATGACACAGTTTTTATCATTTGAAGGTATGATGGTTTTCTCTAGTACAGAGCAAGAGACATGAATTTTTTTCACACATTGATGCAGCCCAATTTTGCTATTTAACAGAATACAATCATACTTTAATGGACCGTAAGTTAGCCATTGAGGTAAGGCAGTTAACAAAAGATATAATTGTGGAATTAATTTTATTATTTATTAAGTATTCATGGGCTACAAATTAAGAATCATATTTATTGAGATGCTGATAGTGTCAATGGGAAACTCCTATCGTAAAGAAGCGTGGCTCGTAGAGAGAGAGAGAGAGAGAGAGAGAGAGAGAGAGAGAGAGAGAGAGAGAGAGAGAGAGAGAGAGAGAGAGAGAGAGAGAGAGAGAGAAAGAGAGTGGAAGGAAGGGAAGGAAACCAGTATTTAGATAAAGTGCGTTAAATCATACTGCGACAGAGGAAAAACAGAGAGAGATGAAGGGTGTAAGAGAAAAAAGAGCAGAGATAACGAACAAGAAGATGGAGCGAAAGAGGTATACCTCTGTAGTCATAAAGACAAGAGAGTGAAACATAGAGGAAAGACAGATTAGGTGAAATAAAATGGCAAAGAGAGTGAAAGAGAGAATGTTTGTTAGTGAGAGAAAAGAGAAGAGAGAAATTGAAACAGAGAGATTTCGAGAGAGAGGGAGGGAGTGAAAACAAGAAAGAGAGGGAAAAAGAAAGAGAGATATAGATGGGTAGATAGAGAAGGAATTAAGAGAAATTTTAACTTTGTTTCAGGGATTTACGAAATTATTGCTGGTTGAATTAAAGCTTGTTTATTTAGGGGATGCAACTCGCTAACGATCACTAGTGTAGTTGGGACTAATGGGCTGATACCCCTTTGGTCGCCTTGCACAGGGGTCGTCGTGCAAATTGGTCTTGTCCAGGGTGCATCGTTGACTGATAGGTGAAGGTATTTGGGTTCACCTCTATATTTCTAAAATTCTTTGTTGACTTTGTTATTTTTAGATTCCTTCCTTTTACGCTGATGTTTTTATCATTATGCATTTGAGTAACTCTATATCTCTATACGTTTGTAGTTAATTACCGGTATTTTAATTACGGCTCTCTTTGTAAACCTAGATTCTATTTATCAGCTTGTCTGGGTTGCGAATCCAGAAGGATCGTACTACTACTACTACTACTATATATATATATATATATATATATATATATATATATATATATATATATATATATATAAAGCTATGTATATAAAGCTGCATAATTTAAAGGCAGAAAAATGCAATGGAGAAAGTGTGAGAGCATTTTTTTTATTTTTGGAAGACAATCTGTCATATTTAAAGGCAGAAAAAGTCTGCGTATCAAGGTATGACTATGAGACTAGAGTAGGCACTATTAGATATAATTCAGATATATGATTATAATTGTAACAAGAATTACTTGAATTAAGTAATTTTATATTAATGTTTTGGTTCCACAGCCATTTCAAACCTCCCAAGTTCTAGTCCATGATATCAGATCTACACATCTAAATAACTGATAAGGTACTGATCAGCGTTCGAATCAAATTTGGAGATCTGTATTCTTTAGATTAGAAGAAGGCCTATATAGAAGCTTTATAACTAGTAACCTACTGGTCTCTCTTTCCTCCAAGATCTTTCATGCCACACACAAGGTAACCCAACTGAGCTCCACAATTAAAAGAAATCAAATTTAGAATCTAGTATGATGTAAATTAGCTAGACTAGGCCTAGATCTCGAACAATAGGTCTCCAAATTCTAAGCTAATTGCATTTGGATTTATTTTGCCATTTAGATCTTAGATCTATGTAAAACTTCGCTTTTTCCTGAGAATCACAGTGATCTTAATAGTTAGAAAGGCCAACTCACTAACTCCTAAATATCGCCATACTCACCACCAAGCTCCTAAAGGTTGTGTAGATTCGTACGCCCTGAGAGCATGTCGAATTTGGGGGGGGGGGGGGGGATATTCTGGAAAATTAATGCACCAGGGATTTAAAACAGTCTCGTCTCGAAGTCAAGGTATGAGTAGGTACCACAAAGTGATTTTTCTACCCCAGCAAATTTGAATATACCCAATTGTACTGTAAATACCTTGTTAAAATATGAAATTTCCAACAAATTTCATCAAAATCCGTTGGTAAATAAAGGTTTTACAGCTGTTTCAATTTTGCGCATAACGACACAAAACAAATTGCGTGCATCGGGTTCTTTTTAAGGACATATAAAAGTCATTTGTTAAATCTTATGAAACAAAAAAAGGACATATTTACAAAGTCCAAGACAATGACTATACACATACGAAATTTCACGGAGATAGAAAGTAAACAAAAGAATTTATTGGTCATGAAATATGGCCAAAAACACTTGTGGCATATCAAAATTACAAGCAAATACTCTAGATGAGGCACTTTTGGACCATCGTAAAAAAACACATATTCTTCAGATTGTTTCAATACTTAGTTTGCTAATACACAATGTTGTATTTAGTTGACTCAAATTTTTTCAGCAACCTAGAAAGCCATTTTGAAAAGATAGAGAAAACCAAAATTGGCATAGCGCCAAATTTTGCGCCTTGGAAGAAAATTGGTAAAAAAGCGAATCATATTGTAGAAATTATATCATAAAAAACACAATTTTCGTACTAGAGTAATGAAACTTTCGGAGTTTATGGTTTTTTAGATGCTGAACCTGATTATGCCATCTATTTGATACTTTGATCACTGTTTCTATTTCAAAACTGCATTGTAAGTCAATGATAGAAGTAAAAAATTAATAGTCACAGATGAATTATGATTGAACATATATTTTCAAATGTATACATGATAAAGCATTATGATTTTGATAGTTGTAGAAAACTCCCATGATAAACTGAGGTTCAATACACGCTTACATTAAAGCTGAAACTGAATAACTGTAAAAGAAAGTATTACATAAGAGACAAAATACATTACAGTTTTCAAAATATAAATTGAGAACCAATTCATGTAAAGGAATTAGCAAGCCTGAAAATATCAATATTTTGTTAAATGAAAACAATTTGAGCCTGCAACTTTAAAAAATTTTAAAGTATAAACAGAAATTTTCGTTTCTTTTAAATTGTGAAGGTTTCTGTTCCGTGTATATGTTTTTTTAAGCCGCATCTATGGTTTTTCCCACTCTGCTTACCTCTCGGTCTCACTACCTCTTTTGCCAGACATACTATGTACCTGTATCAGTGTCACTTTTTTGTTGACTACCTACCTGTACACTTCGCTAATGAAAGTATCTATACTGTTTGTACCTTGCAGCGTTTTATGTTTGTTTTACTAAATAAACCTTGAACCCAACAACAACATCAAGCAACAGTTTCTGTCAAATTTATTTTCACCGTAACAGCATTGTATTTAATAATCATCATCAGAACTTTAATTTTGAATGATTGTCTTTTGCCTAATGAACCCCCCTCTTTTAGAATTCCAACTGCTTTTTTTTACTTGGAACCATAGGGGCGCAATGGAGTTACAGGAGTGAGAAAATGATTCAAAGATGAAAATCAGTTGAATAAAAAGAGGAAAGCTTGGCTAACGAGAAATTATTACTAAAAGTACAGAGGAGTCCATATACATTCAACACCTAAGGGAAACTTTTGCTTCAAGTCAACTTTGTTTGCCAGCACTATTTTGTATTTCTTTACAAATTAAATTGCAATATTTAAAGCCAACTTTTGCCTACAGTCAACTAACTTTTTTGGTCCTGAGGTAATTATCCAGACTCCAGTGTAAAGTCTATGGAAGTAAAGAAAGGGCCAGGAGTGGAGAGAACGACGAAATAGATACTGATTTTGAGGATGAAGACGATCATTACATTGATTATGGTGATGATAATGATGATGATGGTGATAATGATGATGATGGTGATGATGATTATGATGATGAAAAAACTGTCTTCACAAGCATGGGCATTATTAACACTGTATCGCCGATAATATTTTTTGTTTTATCTTGTTTCACTCCTTCAAAGATAAAAATGAGCCTGACTTTAACAACAGAAGAAAGAAATTTGCCCATTTCACTCTGTGTATCTCTGAATCCATTGGAAGCTAGGAAGCGAGAAAGAGAAACAGAAAAGGAAAGAGAGAGAGAGAGAGAGAGAGAGAGAGAGAGAGAGAGAGAGAGAGAGAGAGAGAGAGAGAGAGAGAGAGAGAGAGAGAGAGAGAGAGAGAGAGAGGGGTAAGCACAGCACTATGGCATCAGCTTCCCCTGAGTATAATTTGCCTCCTTAGATTAGAGGTAAAGGCAGTCTGAATCGAATAGCGAATAGTGTGGCTCTGTCCTGCCCCCCCCCCCCCCCTCCCCCCCCGGTAATCCTGCGTTCACACCAAAAAATCGCTCGTCCAGAATTTTCCTTGAGCACACACCAATATAGTGCACCAAAAATACACTGTACTTTATAATTATCGATGTGTGCTTACATAACATACCTACAGTCTTGATTATCACACAAAGACTATAAATATGCCCTAGAAATATAGTAAAAGAATACGTTCGTCATTACGTCATAGGCAAAGCACACAATCATACAGGCATCTCAAATCAATGTTCTAGCTTGAATACATCTAGTTGCATTGGTGATAATGACAAGGTATGATGATAAAAGCAATAAATCTGTTCAACAATTCCTTCCTTATTTTCAGCTCAATGAAAATAGTTTCTGTCTAAACCTAAGGTTTGTTGAATACTTTTTCACTGTGGCAGGGCAAGGCACCTTGATCTGACTAAAAATAATTTAAGAAAGTTATTTTTATTTCCATAGGTTTTTTTTTTTTCAAATGTTCCATAATCAATCATTATGGTCTCCACCTTGAAATGACTTTATAAAACATAATGATTTGTCGAGTTCCTTGACTGGAAGAATTATTTTAAACTTTGTACTGAAGTGCTCTTCTCCCTTAAAAAAGAAGTTCTAAGAAAGTCTTTATCTTCGAGTGCGCGTTTCTGTATGCTACTCTTCTCTTCTATGTCTATTAGTACATTGTACTACACGTATTTTCCCCGTAGCCTCAGTTTCCAGTGCGTTTAATTCATGATGGACGGGATAGTTCTGCCTAAAGCACCTCTGTCCGTTCACTGTTGGAGGAAAGTCAAATAGCAGCGTCCAGTTTTCTTCTCACCTCCAGACCTGTTGGTAAGGACAGTTTTAGACTTTCCGCCAAATAAACCATTGATTTCTAACTAACCCCTTTCAGTTGTTGCATGCAGGAAACAGGGGTATCTGCTGAGAAGTTCGGTTGCCGCACTTATAATTGAGGCCCCGACGTGCGCACCTGGGGGCACGTGCCGTCAGACCCGGGAAGATGAGTTGTGGGACAGGAATGCTGTGGCTCGTCCAGTGGTTGTGCAGCCTCCTCAGGGGGGGGGGGGGGGGGGGGTTCTGTGAAGAAGAATTAGCCCGTGTCTGTGTTCCCTCCTTTCTATTAAAACCAGCCAAAATTGTTTTAGGGTTTAATAATTATCAAGTTGACAACTTTCTACGTCGTCTCCTATTTTTTTTTTCTGTAAAGAAAGCTAACCCTGTCTTTATCACAGCTAGTTTAGGTAATGCCACGTTTTCTCAATCCGAGCGAGAAGTCTGCTCGTCTCTCAGATACCTCCAGTACTGTAAAACTTCTCTATTGTCACCTCTTTTAGACCGTCGCGCACAATTGTCTCTTTCTCTGCAGCAATTGGGGCTGACTGACCACTAGACATTAATTGCCAACATCAGAGAAGAGGAGACAAAACAGAAGGAAACGAAGTGTAAGGCCAGAGGCAGACAGTGATAAGCTATACAGATTCAATAAGCGAGACCACTCTAAGTGATGTGCTCAAAATAAATAAAACATGACTATAACGGGAATTTTAGTTCCAGGAGAAAAATCCTGCTGTAAGCAAGTTCCCGCTTCAGGAATGCAAAGAGATCTATCCCCACCCCCCTCAAGAAAAAAAAAAGAAAAAGTTAATGTACGAACTACTACTTGTAAGTGTAAACACAGCTTGACAAGAGAAAACGACTAATAGGCACCCGCAAAATCTTTTTATAGCTATCACGTGGTGTTAAGAAATCATGGAGGCTGTGCTATTATTGTCCATCACGTGGTTCAAAATATACAAACAATGTGTCTATAGCAGTACCATATGTCTAGGAGGCCTGTTCACAAGGTTATGTAACATTATTCAGATGGGCCATCATCTGGCTAGCTATCAGCCACCTGCGCGAGGTTTGAACAGTTGATTAGAGCATGCTTAGCAATACACACTGTGTTTTCACTGGACTCTCCTGCCATTTTGTTATTGGATTACATTCATTCTTTCGTGGATTATATTTCTTATCTTATTCTTTGTTATTCGCCCTTGGATTGCACCTTGTTCTAACAGATGCTTTCAATGTGGAACATTGCAAGAATGCTTTTTTGTGATTTGGTGTAGATTTTCCTCTAAATGTGTGCACACTGATAGAGTATGACCCGTGGCACCAAACATCATACAATGTAATATACATATATATATATATATATATATATATATATATATATATATATATATATATATATATATATATATATAGACTGATAAACAATTATACATGTTAAGTTCATCTAAATATGCTTTAAGTTTAATTAGCTTTTCCCTTTATGGTCTCTGCGATATCACTTTATAGAGAGAAGGTGTGCTAAAGTGGGAGCCAAAGTTTTTTAAAAGCCTTTTAACTAAAATCTCTGATACTCAAAGTGCCCTCAATACTTTAACCTTAAGTTTCATATTTCATTATATGGTGTATCGGTGTCATGATCAATTTCCTTAATTGTTTATTGTTTAGGGGAAGAAAGTGCACTGTTACAAACTGTAAGAGCGGCTATGCCAGTCAGAAGGGGAAAGAAAGTGAAACGGTTATTTTATAATTATGGTTTTCCGAAGGACCCAACTGAATGTCATAAATGGGTTTCGAGTCTCCCTAACAAAGTTGAGAAAGTGACTGAACATATTGGAGTATGCAGTCGACACTGGCTCTCTGATACTCCTCACATTCGAAGAGGAAGATAATATTTATCATCTCTATGCATCCTCCTATTAACCTTGGTGAGATACCTTCACCATCCATATCACATGCTTATCCAAAAACTCCTCGCCCTACCTAAAAAAAAGCTCTCAGTGAAAACAAAGTCAGAGAAATTGACGAACTGGATACATTCATAGTAAAAAAATAAGTTTAACTGTGACACTGTTAAGGAAGCCCTTCAAGAAAGTTTGCTCCTCTATGGACCCAGTGCTTGTAATGTAGATAGAACAGAGCAAGCACTTGCCAGCTTCAGTCGCGGTGGTTGCATGCATGAATAATTATGTTATATACTTCCATATTAGACTTAGAGATGCAGATGCAGGAGTGACTGTAATTCAATTTGAAAACTACAACGGTTTTAAATTGGTAACACACCCAAATTTCCCCTGTAAAACTGTGAATCAATGAGATCAGCTAGAAGTTGTCCTTCATTTTTACACTGGAACAGGTTAGTACTGCCCATCATTCTGACCACCCCCCCCCCTCCCACATACACATAGACTTCTGTCTGTATCTCTTTCACTCTAAATATTACCACATCTTTTTTTGTCTTTCACATTCTGTCATTCCTTGTTTTGCTCTTGACATGTTACTCCAGTGCCTTTATTTAATGTAGCCTACTGTAACACTGTGTTATCAAGTCTCGAAAAGGTGTACATGTGGATCTGAGTTTCAAAGTGTAAATATTTGAATGTAATAGAAATTATGATGAGAAGGGAGAGTTTCTGTGTGCGAGAGAGAGAGAGGCCCGGAAGGGTTAAGAGTCGGATTGAGCTAAAGAGATGAAAGAAAGAGAGAAGGCCAGATATAAAGCGCACATGGATAGCACCTATTACCATATCTAGCACCCCCCTTTTCCACACAAATAGACCTCTGGCTGTCTGCATCTCTTTCACCTATTCTCTCTCTCTCCCTCTCCCTCTTTCCCTCTCTCTTCATTTGCTTCTTCTGACTTGATACAATTAAAAACTCTCCTCATTATCTGATGTACGTGTTCTTAGTGTGTCACTCGAGTGCCGGTATTTGATGTACCGTACCACTGTATTATCAAATCTCGAAAAGGTGTACATGTGCATTTGAGTTTCTAAGTATTTGAATTTATAGCCTACATGTACTTAGAAGTTATGATGAAGAGGGAGGGAGGGAGAGAGAGAGAGGGGGGGGGAGAGAGAGAGAGAGAGAGAGAGAGAGAGAGAGAGAGAGAGAGAGAGAGAGAGAGAGAGAGAGAGACGAGGGTTAAGAGTCGTATTAAGCTAAAGATGAGAGAGAGAGAGAGAGAGAGAGAGAGAGAGAGAGAGAGAGAGAGAGAGAGAGAGAGAGAGAGAGAGAGAGAGAGAGAGAGAGCACATTGCTAGCACCCCGCAGACCGGCCCATCTGAATAATATTACATAACCTATGAACAGGCCTCCTAGATAATTGGTACTGGTCTAAACGGACACGGAAATCCATGTGACGTCACAAAATTCGTGTTTGACTCAGATTTCACTTCCTTTCCACCAATGTTCAAAATGGAGAAAGGACGTGTGTTCAAAACGTATGAAGAGTTTGAGGCAGCCCTTAAATCATTTTCAGTGGCACTCACAGTCTATTTGTGAAAAGATCGAGTGAGTCAGTGAAAGAACTAATACTGAAGTACATAAAATATAAAAGCATTCTCTTTGTGTGCAAGCACTCCCCGTCCAATCACACCAGCTCCTCGACGGGTCAGCGCCCATGCTAAAGGTAACTCCCATCAATTGTGCCAATGAGATTTAGAGTTAAATATAGATAGGTCTTATATCCAGATCTAGACGATCTGATTTTAGATTTTAGTGGTTGGTTAAAGATAAGGGGTGAGTTATCCTAAGCCTAGATTTTTAAATCCTTCCCTGCCTCTTGGAGTAGATCTAGATCTAGATTCTAGATCTATAACAGAATGAAAAATTTGGCATGAGGGCACCAAAAGCCTTATTGAAAGACATTGTCAGAGTACTGATCTGAAACATTTTGCAGTTTATAGGACAAATATTATAATTTACTCTAGATCTAGATTTTCCAATCAATCATTTATTTTGAGGTTTCAGATTTTAAAAGCCAAAGTTATTTTTCTTTAGATGTTGGCCACTGCCTACCATGTGGCTTGATGCTATACACTAAATGAACTTTGTAGCATTCAACTCTATCTATAGATACATAATTACATACTCTTCATCACTTTCACAGGTCCCTCAAACTAGATTGTCAAGCCAAGATTCGGTTGAAGATCCAGAGGCCGAGACCAGTCTCCGCCCTTCCTGGCCATCCCAGTGTAGTATTTGAACCATCAAGGGCATGGCCTCACCCAAGAAGTAATTACACTTTCCTTTGTTTTTTTCTATTCTGCCTCTTATGGAAATGAATACATATTTTTATATACATGCGGACTGTGGAGAAAAGACAGGAAAGCCTGCATTGCTTGTTCGCTTGTACTGTTACAATGCAGGCAGGGCAAAATGCTAAGGATTTTTTTCTATTTAAAGTTTTGGTGCTTTCTTTCCAGTTTTTACAGGTTGGGAAGCGGTGTCAATTTTGCAGAAATAAATTGAATATAGGAAAAAAAAAGGTTATTTAGCTCTGTCGTTATAGCAATGGTTTTCGCTATTCGAGATGTTAAACATGGGTTCCACTGTACAGGAAAGAGAATTGTCCGTAGATTTAGGGAATTATGTATACATTTTACATTCATGTGATCCCCCACAAATTCTGTCCTTGGACAGACAAACTTTTGTTGAAGGTTGGACGTGCAAAAGAAATGGTAAAAATATAATTCTACGCTGAGTACGATATTTTTCCATCATTGAGTACCAAACTGTGCGAAAGTATAAAACTAGACGATATATTATCTAGTATAATGTATTTTTTTATTATTATTATTATTAATATAAATTTTTATACATTTCAATTCCAATATTGAGATTTGTATTGTAGTTCAAACTATCCATGATATTGGTGTTTATTTTATCATTAATTTGTATAAAAAAATTTCTTCTCTCTATCTTTACACCCACAGCTCACCGTTATTTCCAACGAAAGATCATTCTTATTTCTTCATATGATAATAGTGAGTACAGCTAGGTGTTTCGTTTTCTTTTTCAGGATACCATATCTACTCTCTCTCTCTCTCTCTCTCTCTCTCTCTCTCTCTCTCTCTCTCTTTCTCTCCTATCTCTCTCTCTCTCTCTTCTAATATACAAATTTATAACTCTTCATTACACAGAGAAAAACTTGCTTCATTAAAACCAGTTTCAGCATTAGAAAAGAAAATCCTCAGTTTATAAAGCCACTTTAAAACTATTACAAAAGTATATAAATTCTCTCTCTCTCTCTCTCTCTCTCTCTCTCTCTCTCTCTCTCTCTCTCTCTCTCTCTCTCTCTCTCTCTCTCTCCCTCCCTCTCTCTCTCTGTATATATATATATATATATATATATATATATATATATATATATATATTAGACCTGGATGTTTTCCGGCAATTGCCTGATTTCCGGCAATCTTAAAATTTTCCTCATTTAATACTCAAAAGAGTCAAGTTTGGTGCGAGTCAGCTGCCAGCTTATCGCCGAGTCGGAATTCCGCCTTACTTCCTATAATACGAATTCCGGCAACCAAAGCCGACTTTCCGGCAATGATTGCCTGAACTTTTCCGTAACAACGCGAAGTACGAAAATGACGACTGCCTTGCTCGGCTATCCCAAAGCCTTGTTTACAAAAAAATCGAAAGGGTTGCAAAGAACTTGGAAAGTTGAGCGTTCTAGATCTAGGTAAACTAATCCGAGTCGAGTTTAGAACAAAGACGTATTATAAGAAAAGTCAAGATTTTTTAAGTCAATGTTGATATCAAATATAGTACCAGAGCCAGTTTTGTTTTCCAAAGTTAGCCTGTTGTTTTAACTTTTGGAAACCTGAGGTTGGGTAATCCTTACGATCTCATTACCTGTGCAGTGAAAAAAGTCCGCTGTGGCCATGATCTTTTTCGCTGTCTATGGCGGTGTTTTGAAACGAAGCTTAGGGCTTTAGAGTCTCAATGAACTCATTGATTTCTAATATGGCAATGCAGGTCTAGATTTAGTTTCTACAGCGCTAATACGAAATTCTGAATATAGATCTAACTCCAGATTTATGAAGATCGATTAAGAATAGATCTAGGCCTATCAATAAGAACGTCTAGAGACTAGATTTAGTCTAGATCTATCCAGATTAAATTCTACTCTATAAATAATATTATAGCTCTAGATTTATGAAAAAACAATGTTAAGAATATCTTAGAATGTCTAGATCTAGCACAGCGTAGGTTATACACAATACTGATTTCATCATGACTGAACATTTCCTTGAACGGACAGCTGACCTGAAAGCAGTAGAGAATGGAATTAAGAACAAATTTCGATGGCAATGGTTGGAAGAAAAAGACTGCAATGGAGATTACCTCTCGGATTTTGTAAGAAAACTATCTAAACCTGGCCTAGCGTTTTGTGTATTTTGTGACCAAAGGCTAGACTACAGTAAGAAAGGAAAGTGTCACCTAAAAGGCATGCTGAAAGTGAGGGTCATAAAAGGTGCAGAAACGCAGTCAAAAGCACACAGGCTTTGCCGGCTGTTTTTCAAGCAACTTCTCGTCCTTGAAAGAGGGAGAATCCAACAGCTGAAAATCCAAGTCTGCCCTATGGAGCTGCACCCAATGTTGTTGAATGTCAACGCTTTTCATTACAGTTTCCTGTTGCTTCCAAAGGTAGGGGACCGAAGTTGAAAGTATTTAATCTTTAAATCTTCTATTTCATTTTCCTTCTTTTAATTTAGCTATAGATCTACTTGCTAAACAAACTAAATAGTTCTGTTGACTTCTTTTTTTTTCTCTTAAAGCTTTTGAATCTTGGGCAAGATATCCGAATTGTACGACCAGTCTGGAAATCAAAGACACTACATGTCTACAGTGCTTTCCCCTAAATAATATCATGAATTAAAAATTTAGAATAATCATCTGTCTGAGCATTGTTAAGGGTCTTTAATTTTTAAAATATTGTCACTTTTTATGAAATGTCAAAATGTAAATAGCTTCTTTCTGCACTTAAAAGAAGAGATAACCACTCCATGATAGAGTTTTTACAAAGCTACCAGTGTTATTATGATATTAATAAGGTAAATTTATTGGTGGAGAAGCCAACATTCTGAGGTATTCCTCCTCTTTCTCCATTTTATTGCCACTGCCAGATGTCGGTGCAAAACACAGTCCTCCAAGTTTTAAGGACAGAGTGTCTCAACAAGAAGCCATGATTTGTGCATTTATAGCACAGCATACACTCCATCTTGATTTAGCTCCACATCTTGTGAAATTAGCCCAGGCCCTGTCCTCAGACCATAAGGCACTACAAACACTTTCTATGGAACGATTTTCAACCACATATAAATTGAAGCACGGTCTACATGAAGTTACTAGGAAAAGGATAGTTAATAAAATGAAAATGACTCCATTTTCTATCAATTTGGATGAAGCAACCTCAAATTCTAATAAAAAAAGAGTCTTAAACATCTTAGTCTGTTTCTTTGATGCTGATTTAGGTAAAAGTGTCACCCACTTGTACACTTCCATAGAAATGACTACTGTCAATGCGACTACTGTTCATGCCGCAGTCACTGGTCGATTTGCAGAGGATGGCATCCCACTAGAAAATCTCATGTCCTCACTTTCTGACTCAGCTGCATATATGAGAGGGTGTACGAATGGGTATGAGACGAAACTTAGGGAAGACGCACCTCATCTTTTGGAAATTGATGGAGATATATGTCATCACATACATAACATTACTCGACAGTTTTCATCTCAACTCGACCCAGAGAACACCTTGGCTTGTTTGTTGGATGACATCCACAAGGACTTTGTGTACAGTCCTGATATAAAAGAACATTTCTTTGCTATTTGCAAAATCTTGGGACTTCCTCCAAAACAACCTAAGGAAAGAGTTGGTCATAGATGGCTGTCACTTTTTGATTCAAGTCAAAGTTTTGAGGAGCTGGCTGATCCACTAACTATCCTCTACTTTTCTTGGTTGAGTGTACAAGACAAGGTATTGTACCAGAAGAAAATTTGTGATATATATGTCAAACATCAAGTATCTGCTTCAGGTCGACATGCAGTCATGGCAATTATGAGTAAACTGAAAGAAAAAGTAAAGGGCATGTCAGTTTTAGGAAAAAACAGGAAAGAGAGAGTTTGTCATAAACTTTTTGACAAAAGGATTGACATTGAACTTTTAACCAAGGCTATCACATCCATATTTCCGATGTTCAAGAAATTCATCCTGACATTTGAAACTAAAAAACCCATGGTCCACAAGCTCTATGACGAAGTTACGGACTTGTTTAGAACATTTCTGAAAGGTTTCATCAAGGCTCAGGATCTAAGAGAATCTGGCAAAAAACTGATGGAGTTTGATGTCTCTGATAAAGATAAACACCTCAATCCAAAGCATGTTGCAGTAGGTAAATGTGAGAGCATTTTGATCACCATATCAAAAGAATGTGCCTTATCTTTTAGGGAAAAGCTCATGACTGCATATGTCACGACTGCAAAGTATATGCAGAAAAAATTACCACTTGGAAATTCTGTTTTAAAAACACTCTCTCTTTTGGACCCAATTGCTTTTGGCCAATCTGAAACAGCTATTCACCTTGAAATTGCCTTCTTTTTTCCCTACCATCAATGCCCCTGAGTTCAATGAAGAGATTATGAAAATGCAGTCTGATATGGACATTCTTCCTGGAGATGATGCTGATCTGGATGCCTGGTGAATTCAGTTTTCAAGCTTCAAAGATATCCATCTGTTGAGAAAGTTGTCACAGCTTGCCTGTCCATCTTTTCTGGCCCCCGTGTTGAGCAGTCCTTCTCCATCATGAACCACATTATAACATCCAAAACATCATCTCTCAACATCAAGACATATGAGGCCATACTGTGTGTGAAGTACATGCTTCTAGCACAAAACACCACTGCCATCAAACTATACTCCAGATCAGATGCAGTGTTCTCCCTGTAGATACATCTCTTGCATGGCACTTTCAGACATCTTTCTCACGATACAAAAAAATATATGAGAAATAAAGAGACTGAGACAGCAGAGGTGGAGAAAAATAGAAGTTGCAAGAGGCCACAGACTGAAAGCAGTCTCACCAGTCTTTCCTTCAACAGCAAGAAACAGAAAAGATGTTAAGACAGTCTGGAATCAGTGGATTTTGCAGGTTGAAGGGTATTGTAGGGTGAGTGCTTTTTCATTTATTTTTAAATTACAATAGTTCCTCTTCTTGAAATTATAAATCGAAAGTTCAATGAAAATGTACCAGGAATAGGTGTGACAGGTTAAGTTATTGGTGGTGATCTAAATCTTAATGTTGATTGTTGTTAATATAAACTGATAGAATTGAAGAAAAAAGTGTCAGGAGACAGGGTTTTTTATATTAGTTTTAATGAAAATCCTTCAGCTTCAGGGGGACGTTGTCCCCCTGACCCCCTATCAGGGCTCCGCCCTGGACCCATGTGTTTCAAAATTTTCAGGCAATTTTATTTAGTCTTGCATCCAGGTCTATTCCCTATCCTTTCTATGTGTAACTCGTTCCTTTCTATTCATAATTATATGTTCCTCTCAACATCTTCAGTGATAATCTGACAGAGATCTTCAACCTCTTCTTCATTTTGAGAAGATCAGCAGCCACAGACTAAGCAACTTGAGACAATGTGCTTTTGAGAGAGAATCCTTACCATCTACTGAGTTTTGAAGAGTGACGCAACACCTAGTTTTGCCCTTGATGTGTAAGTTGATCTTCTTTTCTCAAGAATTTTAAACTACTTTAAATTCATGTGATCATTGCTTTTGATGTCATAGAAAAAGTGCTGAGACCTTCTGTTGGTTCAATTCAAGCAGCCTTGTGACATCATGTCATTATTATTATTTTTTGTGTGTGTGTGTGTTTTTCTTCGTTTTCTTCAGTCGGACAGACAGGTTTTTCAATCTTTCTTGTCATCTCTTTTCTTATCCTCTCAGCTTAAAACAAACTTCATCTTTCACAAAATTCATTTTTCTTTTGGATTTTCTCAAAAAATTAAGAGAGGGAAAAAATCATTTCTTCTTGCTTTAAGTCTTTGCAGGTCAAGACAAATTTTAGGCTACGTTTGTAGATCAATCAAAGGTAGTCAGCTAACACCTCATGTACAAGTGAGACTAACATGTTTACCTTCTAAAATTCATGTCTTTCTTTTCAACCAAATTTCATGTCTGCAAAGTGTTGTCTGTGAGTACAGTATATTATATTTATTTACTTACATGTATCTTTATGTAAGTCGCCATGTAGTGATGTATTTTCTGGGGGTTTTTTTACTTCAAATTTCAAAGAGCATTAGAACGAGAGAGAGAATATATATATATATATATATATATATATATATATATATATATATATATATTCAAGCAGCTTTGTGACATCATCGCATTATTATTATTTTTTTTTGTGTGCGTTTTTCTTCGTTTTCTCCAGTAGGACAGACAGGTTTTTCAATCTTTCATGTCATCTCTTTTCTTATCCTCTCAGCTTAAAACAAACTTCATCTTTCACAAAAATCATTTTTTTTTTTGGATTTTCTCAAAAAATAAAGAGAGGGAAAAACTCATTTGTTCCTTCTTTGTCTTTGCAGGTCAAGACAAATTTTGGGCTACGTTTGTAGACCAATCAAAGGTAGTCAGCTTACACCTTATGTACAAGTGAGACTTGTCTGCAAGGTGTTGTCTGTGAATACATTCCTTCGTATTATGTTTTTTTTTTCACTATGTGTGATTTGAGTCCTTTGAACTTTCCAGCTTTGAAAATGTTATAGAACTGGAGTGAGATGTTATATTTGCAATCTTTGCTGTACTTATGGCAGTGGTTGTCTATACATAATTTTATGTAGAACAGCGCTCAACATATGTGGTATTCATCTACGTTCAAACAACAGAGACAATATATGTTTATATTGCTTACAACATCTTTTTTTTTTTTTTTGTAGCTAGACACAAATCCTTAGATGATTCATGGAAAATACCCGGTATATCAATGAATTAGGTGCCCTGCTCTTTAGATTAGGCAATCATGACCTTCTGCGCATCTCTATACCTTGATGCTGTTAGTGCATCCGTCACTCATTTTACATTTAGCCGCTTTTTTAATCCATGCTACATCTTCTCTCGCTTCTTTCCCCTGCTGCTTTTTCCTTTAAAATCAATCCAGTTCTAAAAAAATGTTTCAGTTTCTTTTTTCTCATCACATGGCCAAAAAATACTGCCTGTAGATTAAATATGGTATTTATGAGCATATATATGCCAGCTCCTAGTACCACACTTTAGTTTGATTTCTTTGAAGTCCATAAATAAGATTCATAGCATTTTCTTTAGGAACCACATTTCTGTTTCCTCCAGTTAATTTTGTAGTTGTTTTTTAAATTGTCCAAGCCTAACATCCATACATAAGGATGGGTTCAGTAAAACACTCCAGTGCCTTTTTTGATGCAATTCACAGTTGTTGTGTCTATCTCTTCACATTCAAGTGTCCAAGTATTTGCATTGATTCCTGAAGAAATTACCTTTGGCCACTAAAGAATTGATCTGTGCACACTCATTGTTTCGATTGACGACTATTACTTCTGTATTTTTGCTCTTTAATCCATATCCTTTCCTTCTGCTTTCTTCTTCTTCAGTGATGTCTAATAATTGTAGCAAGTCTTCTTTATTTTCTGCAATTAATACAGCGTCATCAGCGTATCTCATGTTGCTTACTTTGTGCCCTCCTATTTTAATTCCTGGGTATCCTTCTATGCGTCTCAAATCATTTCACTGTAGAGAGAGAAAAGGTCTGGAGCAAGCACACATCCTTGTCAGACACCGCACACTCTCTTCCTATATTTTTAGTTAAAAAACTTTGTACAGTGCTATCTTTACTTAAGCTCATGTATCTTAATGTAAGTCGTCATGTAGCGATATATTTTCTGGCTATATTTTTCCTTCAAATTTCAAAGAGGGTTAGAACGAGAAAGAGAAATAGAGAGAAAGAGAGAGAGAGAGAGAGAGAGAGAGAGAGAGAGAGAGAGAGAGAGAGAGAGAGAGAGAGAGAGACAGACAGACAGACAGACAGACAGACAGACAGACAGACAGACAGACGGACAGACAGACAGACAGCATAAGCATACAATGACAATATATATATATATATATATATATATATATTAAAATTTAAGTTATTTTTGTTTTAAATAATTTTTTATATAAGCCTCTAGTTTTAAATGTTACAAAACTTTAAACCATTTCTACAGAAACTCAAGTTTCAGTATACATTGTCGATTTTAGTCGAGACGCCTATAATACAAGCCTTTTCAGTTGAATATTGCTCACCCGATCGGCTGGTTAATCAGCACACTGTTACGATGACACTTGTTAATAGCTATCTAGAGCAACTCCTTCACAGTCAAAACAACATCGTTCTCAATCTAACATAGAGAGGACGTGTTTTTTAACATTGTGAATGTCAAGGCCACGGTTCTTGCTGTACCAGTCGACCTAGTTTTGCATTAACAAAAGATACAAACGTTTGTTGCCTCGTCTTTTTTTCCTAGTCTTTATTTGGCTAAGGTTTCACCCCCCCCCCCTCCCCCCATATTAATCTTTCTTTTTTGTGATTCCTTTTCAGAAATAAAACGTGGGACCTTGTTTGAATCCTCAAAGCTTTCTTATCATCCAGTTACTATTTGTCTTGATAACGCTTTTAAAGAGAACATGGAAACTATGTTGACTGGAGTAAAAACCTAATCAATGAATGTTTTTGAAAAAATCTTATGTGAATTATCAATTGTATTTTTTGTAATGCAATGTGAGCTGAAAGTCAAACAAATTAAAGTTCATTTAACAGGCAATGCCCTTATATGTATTATCTCTTTTAATGAAAATGTCATATTCGTTTATGTTATATACATAAGTTTCACTGACGTTTTTTTTAAAAGGCTGTTATGTGTCTTTTTAATTATTTTAGAAAACAATGTGTATTATAATGATTCCTTTTTAAATTTTTATAATTTGGATTTATCTGAATAAACTCAGATAACACTCTTTTTTATCTGTCTTTGTTGTTTTTGATAAATGTCCTGTTTTTAATAGGTTTTCGTATTTGTTTATGGTATTCATCAAGTGATTTCAAATCATTGCAATTTGCACAGAGTTTAAGATCCGTCATTTTTATACAAAAGAAACATTGAACTCCATTTTACAGTAATAGAAACATAAACCCTTATTACCGAATTGATAATGCGTGGGTGGTATGTGTTGGAAACATAACATGGAACAGCCAACTGCCACAAAGATAGTGAATCAATATTGAATAATTAAATAGGGGTGACAAAATCCTCTTTATTTCTATCTCTACAAATCAAGCATAATTAAATATTATTACAATAGAATAGAATTCGAAATTAAAAAAAAAATTCAAAACGGTAGAAAGATTTCCATTTTTTCTTTCTCTATACTAATAAAATAGACATGCTGTAGAATCGAAATGATCCCTATAAATCATCAAAATAATACCATATTATGAAAATGTAATCGAATTTCAGACCGGAGTAAAATTGGAATTATGCTAATTATAGAGATTACCAAATTGGAATTAACCGGCGGCCGTATTAGAAATGAGACTTCCAAATCGGAATTAACCACGGCCATATTGGATTACCAAAATGAAATTGGATTTATCATAAGTACCAAGATAAAATATTGGTAAATAAGCTACTTATAGAGATGGCCAAAATAGAATTTACCGGCAGCCATATTGGAATTATGTTAATTATAGAGATTACTAAATTGGAATTAATCGGCGGCCACATTGAAATTATACTTATTATAGAGATTACCAAGATAAAATTAACCGGCGGCCATATTGGATTTATGCTAATTATAGAGATGGCCTAAATAAATTTACTGGCGGCCAAATTGGCATTATGCTAATTTTAGAGATGGCCAAAATAGAATTCACCGGCGGCTATATTGGATTTATTGTATTTATATAGATTACCAAAATGAAATTGGATTTATGATAAGTACCAAGATGAAATATTGGGAAATAGGCTACTTATAGAGATTGCCAAAATAGAATTCACCGGCGGCCATACTGGAATTATGCTCATTATAGATATTACTAAATTGGAATTAACTGGCGGCCATATTGGATTATACTAAATATACACGTTGCCTAAATAGAATTAACTGGCGGCCATATTGAAATTATGCTAATTATTGAGATGGCCAAAATAGAATTAATCGGCGGCCATATTGGAAGTAAGCTAATTATAGAGATGGCCAAAATAGAAATTAACCGGCGGACATATTGAATTTATGCTAATTATAGAGATGGCCAAAATGGAATTTAACGGCGGCCACATTGAAATCATGCTTTTTATAGAGATTACCAAGATAAAATTAACCGGCAGCCATATTGTCATTATGCTAATTATAGAGGCGGCCATATTGGATTTATTGAACTTATATAGATTACCAAAATGAAATTGGATTTATGCTAACTATAGAGATTGCCAAAATAGAATCAACTGGCGGCCACATTGAAATTATGCTTATTATAGAGATTAACAAGATAAAATTAACCGGCGGCCATATTGGATTTATGCTAATTATTGAGATGGCCAAAATAGAATTAATCGGCGGCCATATTAGAAGTAAGCTAATTATAGAGATGGCCAAAATAGAAATTAACCGGCGGACATATTGAATTTATGCTAATTATAGAGATGGCCAAAATGGAATTTAACGGCGGCCACATTGAAATCATGCTTTTTATAGAGATTACCAAGATAAAATTAACCGGCAGCCATATTGTCATTATGCTAATTATAGAGATGGCCAAAATAAAATTAACCCGAGGCCATATTGGCATTATGCTAATTTTGGAGATGGCCAAAATAGAATTAACCGGCGGCCATATTGGATTTATTGAACCTATATAGATTACCAAAATGAAATTGTTATTATGCTAATTATAGAGATGGCCAAAATAGAATTAATCGGCGGCCATATTGGATTTATGCTAATTATAGAGATTGCCAAAATAGAATCAACTGGCGGCCACATTGAAATTATGCTTATTATAGAGATTACCAAGATAAAATTAACCGGCGGCCATATTGGATTTATGCTAATTATAGAGATGGCCTAAATAAATTTACTGGCGGCCAAATTGGCATTATGCTAATTTTAGAGATGGCCAAAATAGAATTCACCGGCGGCTATATTGGATTTATTGTATTTATATAGATTACTAAAATGAAATTGGATTTATGATAAGTACCAAGATAAAATATTGGTAAATAGGCTACTTATAGAGATTGCCAAAATAGAATCAACTGGCGGCCACATTGAAATTATGCTTATTATAGAGATTACCAAGATAAAATTAACCGGCGGCCATATTGAATTAATGCTATTTATAGAGATGGCCAAAATAAAATTAACCCGAGGCCATATTGGCATTATGCTAACTATAGAGATGGCTAAAATAGAATTAACCGGCGACCATATTGGATTTAATGTACTTCTATAGATTACCAAAATGAAATTGGATTTATCATAAGTACCAAGATAAAATATTGGTAAATAAGCTACTTATAGAGATTGCCAAAATAGAATTCACCGGCGGCCATATTGGATTTATGCTGATTATAGAGATTACTAAATTGGAATTAACTGGAGGCCACATTGAAATTATACTTATTATAGAGATTACAAGATAAAATTAACCGGCGGCCATATTGGATTTATGCTAATTATAGAGATGGCCTAAATAAATTTACTGGCGGCCAAATTGGCATTATGCTAATTTTAGAGATGGCCAAAATAGAATTCACCGGCGGCTATATTGGATTTAATATACTTATATAGATTACCAAAATGAAATTGGATTTATGATAAGTACCAAGATGAAATATTGGGAAATAGGCTACTTATAGAGATTGCCAAAATAGAATTCACCGGCGGCCATACTGGATTTATGCTCATTATAGATATTACTAAATTGGAATTAACTGGCGGCCATATTGGATTATACTAAATATACACGTTGTCTAAATAGAATAAACTGGCGGCCATATTGAAATTATGCTATTTATTGAGATGGCCAAAATAGAATTAATCGGCGGCCATATTGGATTTATTGAACCTATATAGATTACCAAAATGAAATTGTTATTATGCTAATTATAGAGATGGCCAAAATAGAATTAATCGGCGGCCATATTGGATTTATGCTAATTATAGAGATGGCCAAAATAGAAATTAACCGGCGGACATATTGAATTTATGCTAATTATAGAGATGGCCAAAATGGAATTTAACGGCGGCCACATTGAAATCATGCTTTTTATAGAGATTACCAAGATAAAATTAACCGGCAGCCATATTGTCATTATGCTAATTATAGAGATGGCCAAAATAAAATTAACCCGAGGCCATATTGGCATTATGCTAATTTTGGAGATGGCCAAAATAGAATTAACCGGCGGCCATATTGGATTTATTGAACCTATATAGATTACCAAAATGAAATTGTTATTATGCTAATTATAGAGATGGCCAAAATAGAATTAATCGGCGGCCATATTGGATTTATGCTAATTATAGAGATTGCCAAAATAGAATCAACTGGCGGCCACATTGAAAGTATGCTTATTATAGAGATTACCAAGATAAAATTAACCGGCGGCCATATTGGATTTATGCAAATTATAGAGATGACCTAAATAAATTTACTGGCGGCCAAATTGGCATTTTGCTAATTTTAGAGATGGCCAAAATAGAATTCACCGGCGGCTATATTGGATTTATTGTATTTATATAGATTACTAAAATGAAATTGGATTTATGATAAGTACCAAGATAAAATATTGGTAAATAGGCTACTTATAGAGATTGCCAAAATAGAATCAACTGGCGGCCACATTGAAATTATGCTTATTATAGAGATTACCAAGATAAAATTAACCGGCGGCCATATTGAATTAATGCTATTTATAGAGATGGCCAAAATAAAATTAACCCGAGGCCATATTGGCATTATGCTAACTATAGAGATGGCTAAAATAGAATTAACCGGCGACCATATTGGATTTAATGTACTTCTATAGATTACCAAAATGAAATTGGATTTATGATAAGTACCAAGATAAAATATTGGTAAATATGCTAATTATAGAGATTGCCAAAATAGAATTCACCGGCGGCCACTTTGAAATTATGCTGATTATAGAGATTACTAAATTAGAATTAACTGGCGGCCACATTGAAATTATGCTTATCATAGAGATTACCAAGATAAAATTAACCGGCGGCCATATTGGATTTATGCTAATTATAGAGATGGCCAAAATAGAATTTACTGGCAGCCATATTGGAATTATGCTAATTTTAGAGATGGCCAAAATAGAATTCACCGGCGGCTATATTGGATTTAATATACTTATATAGATTACCAAAATGAAATTGGATTTATGATAAGTACCAAGATAAAATATTGGTAAATAGGCTACTTATAAAGATTGCCAAAATAGAATTCACCGGCGGCCCTATTGGAAGTAAGCTGATTATAGAGATTACTAAATTGGAATAAACTGGCGGCCATATTGGATTATACTAAATATACACGTTGCCTAAATAGAATTAACTGGCGGCCATATTGGAAGTAAGCTAATTATAGAGATGGCCAAAATAGAAATTAACCGGCGGCCATATTGAATTTATGCTAATTATAGAGGCGGCCATATTGGATTTATTGAACTTATATAGATTACCAAAATGAAATTGGAATTATGCTAATTATAGAGATGGCCAAAATAGAATCAACTGGCGGCCACATTGAAATTATGCTTTTTATAGAGATTACCAAGATAAAATTAACCGGCAGCCATATTGTCATTATGCTAATTATAGAGATGGCCAAAATAAAATTAACCCGAGGCCATATTGGCATTATGCTAATTTTAGAGATGGCCAAAATAGAATTAACCGGCGGCCATATTGGATTTATTGAACCTATATAGATTACCAAAATGAAATTGGAATTATGCTAATTATAGAGATGGCCAAAATAGAATTAATCGGCGGCCATATTGGATTTATGCTAATTATAGAGATTGCCAAAATAGAATCAACTGGCGGCCACATTGAAATTATGCTTATTATAGAGATTACCAAGATAAAATTAACCGGCGGCCATATTGGATTTATGCTAATTATAGAGATGGCCAAAATAGAATTCACTGGCGGCCAAATTTGCATTATGCTAATTTTAGAGATGGCCAAAATAGAATTCACCGGCGGCCATATTGGATTTATTGTATTTATATAGATTACCAAAATGAAATTGGATTTATGATAAGTACCAAGATAAAATATTGGTAAATAAGCTACTTAAAGAGAGTTCGAAAATAGAATTCACCGGCGGCCATATTGGATTTATGCTGATTATAGAGATTACTAAATTGGAATTAACTGGCGGCCATATTAAATTTATGCTAATTATAGAGATGGCCAAAATATAATTAACCGGCGGCCATATTGGATTATACTAAATATACACGTTGCCTAAATAGAATTAACTGGCGGCCATATTGAAATTATGCTAATTATTGAGATGGCCAAAAAAGAAGTAATCGGCGGCCATATTGTAAGTAAGCTAATTATAGAGATGGCCAAAATAGAAATTAACCAGCGGCCATATTGAATTTATGCTAATTATAGAGATTGCCAAAGCAGTATCAACTGGCGGCCACATTGAAATTATGCTTATTATAGAGATTACCAAGATAAAATTAACCGGCGGCCATATTGGATTTATGCTAATTATAGAGATGGCCTAAATAAATTTACTGGCGGCCAAATTGGCATTATGCTAATTTTAGAGATGGCCAAAATAGAATTCACCGGCGGCTATATTGGATTTATTGTATTTATATAGATTACCAAAATGAAATTGGATTTATGATAAGTACCAAGATGAAATATTGGGAAATAGGCTACTTATAGAGATTGCCAAAATAGAATTCACCGGCGGCCATACTGGATTTATGCTTATTATAGAGATTACCAAGATAAAATTAACCGGCGGCCATATTGAATTAATGCTATTTATAGAGATGGCCAAAATAAAATTAACCCGAGGCCATATTGGCATTATGCTAATTTTAGAGATGGCTAAAATAGAATTAACCGGCGGCCATATTGGATTTATTGTATTTATATAGATTACCAAAATGAAATTGGAATTATGCTAATTATAGAGATGGCCAAAATAGAATTAATCGGCGGCCATATTGGATTTATGCTAATTATAGAGATTGCCAAAATAGAATCAACTGGCGGCCACATTGAAATTATGCTTATTATAGAGATTACCAAGATAAAATTAACCGGCGGCCATATTGGATTTATTGTATTTATATAGATTACCAGAATGAAATTCGAATTATGCTAATTATAGAGATGGCCAAAATAGAATTAACCGGCGGCCATATTGGATTTATTGTATTTATATAGATTACTAGAATGAAAATCGAATTATGCTAATTATAGAGATGGCCAAAATAGAATTAATCGGCGGCTATATTGGATTTATGCTAATTATAGAGATGGCCAAAATAGAATCAACTGGCGGCCACATTGAAATTATGCTTATTATAGAGATTACCAAGATAAAATTAACCGGCGGCCAAATTGGATTTATTGTATTTATATAGGTTACCAGAATGAAATTCGAATTATGCTAATTATAGATATGGCCAAAATATAACTAACCGGCGGCCATATTGGATTTATTGTATTTATATAGATTACTAGAATGAAAATCGATTTATGCTAATTATAGGGATGGCCAAAATAGAATTAATCGGCGGCTATATTGGATTTATGCTAATTATAGAGATGGCCAAAATAGAATCAACTGGCGACCACATTGAAATTATGCTTGTTATAGAGATTACCAAGATAAAATCAACCGGCGGCCATATTGGCATTATGCTAATTATAGAGATGGCCAAAATAGAATTAGTTGGCGGCCATATTGGAATTTCACAATAACTATTATCCTTCTTTATAAACTTAAGTCACTTAAGGATTTAAATGTAAATATATAACTCCGTATAGCGAAGTTGACCTCCGTGTGGATATACACAAACCGGAAGACGACACATTCATTCAGCAAAGGCTGAATGAAGGGAGATAATACATGACACACTGGCGTAACAACAATTTAGCCCGTCCCAAATCTTTTATCTCTATCTACATCTCGATCTTTTTCGAGTCATCAGTCCAATCGTAAAGATTTACTCCAACTCCAATTAAAAAACTTATTGCCCATTTACTCAACCCCCCCCCAAAAAAAAAAAAAAAAAAAAAAAAATCCTGTCATTTTTGTTATATTAAGAGAACATGCAATTATAAAATATAATATATGCAGCTGCTGATTGTTACCAGCTATATCCTGCTTGGGTAAATCAAGATTAGTCTGAAATTCGATTATATTTTGATAATATGGTATTATTTTGATGATTTATAGAAATCATTTCGATTCTACAGCATTGGAGAAAGAAAAAATCGAAATCGATTCTACCGTTTTGATTTTTTATTTTGATATCTATTCTATTGTAATGATATTTTTTTATTATGCTTGTTTATAGAGATAGAAGTATAGAAGTATTTCTCACCCCTAATTTCATTGTTCAATATTGATTCACCATCTATCTGGCAGTTGTATGTTTCTATTACTTTATATGGAGTTCAATATTTTTTTCGTATAAAACTGACGGATCTTAAACTCTGTGCAAATTGCAATGAATTGAAATCACTTGATAAATACCTTAAACACATACGAAAACCTTTGGGTTTAAACTCTCAATGTATTGAATGTGGGAGGTATTAAAAACAGGAACAATATAAAAAATAACAAAGACAGATAAGAGTGTTATCTGAGTTTATTCAGAGAAATCCAAATTATAATAATATAAAAAGAAATAATTTTATAATACACAATTACCTAAAAAAGACACATAATACAGTCTAAAAAAATAACGTCAATGAAACTTATGTATATAACATAAACGAATATGACATTTTCATTAAAAGAGATAATACATATAGGGGCATTGCCTGTTAAATGAACTTTAATCTGTTTGACTTTCACCTTACATTGCATTACAATAAAGCACAACTGATAATTCACATAAGATTTTTGTTCACATATTAATTAATTTACTCCAGTCAATATATCTAAGGATTGCCGTGTTTTACAAAAAAAAAAAAGGTACATCTAATAAAGGTAGTTGTAAGCTATATGTCTTTGTTGTTTCAACGTAGATGGTTACCGCATATGTTGGGCGCTGCTCTACATAAAATTATGTATAGACAACCACTGCCATAAATACAGCACAGATTGCAAATATAACATCTCACTCCAGTTCTATAACATTTTCAAAGCTGGAAAATACAAAGGACTCAAAGCATACATAGTGAAAAAATAAGCAAACCATAAAACAAAGGAATGTATTCACAGACAACACTTTGCAGACATGAAATTTGCTTGAAAAGAAAGACATGAATATTAGAAGAATAACATGTAAGTCTCACTTGTACATGAGGTGTAAGCTGACTACCTTTGATTGGTCTACAAATGTAGCCCAAAATTTGTCTTGACCTGCAAAGACTTAAAGCAAGAACAGATGATTTTTTCCCCTCTCCTAATTTTTGGAGAAAAAGAAAATGATTTTTGAGAAAGAGAAAGTTTGTTTTAAGCAGAAAGGATAAGAAAAGAGATGACATGAAAGATTGAAAAACCTGTCTGTCCTACTGGAGAAAACGAAGAAAAACACACTTAAAAAAAGATAATAATGCAATGATGTCACAAGGCTGCTTGAATTGAACCAACAGAAGATTTCAGCACTTTAAGCCTATATCTCTGCCAAGTCATGAACGGGAATTGATTTCTGAAGTCTACCAGCCTTATTCCCATTATAATTGTGATAAAACAATAATTTGACAATAAACTTACAAAATAATTTTTTTTTACCACATCAAACATATATAACAGCTGATTTTGGATCTTTGTTAAATTTAAGTTCCTTTCTTTAGAGCAGCAACTCCTCTCCCTAAAGACTTTAACAGAATCCTGGTATAATGCTGTGTTTGAAAAGTACAAGTCAATGGACATGTCTATACTAGTTCATTTTTACCTTTATAACAGATCTTTGACTGCTATGGCGTCAAAAGCAATGATCACATGAATTTAAACTAGTTTAAAAATTCTTGAGAAAAGAAGATCAACTTGCACATCAAGGGCAAAATTCCTGAACTACGCTGCTGTGTCACGTTGATTCCAATCTCGTCCTTCTTCAAAACTCAGTAAAACACTCCAGTGCCTTTTTTGGTGCAATTTAACAGTTGTTGTGTCCATCTCTTCACATTCAAGTGTCCAAGTATTTGCATTGATTCCTGAAGGAATTACCT
The DNA here is from genome assembly GCA_033675545.1 of Elysia crispata. Lineage (NCBI taxonomy): Eukaryota > Metazoa > Mollusca > Gastropoda > Plakobranchidae > Elysia > Elysia crispata. The sequence continues at coordinate 7,714 of JAWDGP010002858.1, read as the reverse complement.
TTGGCCACTAAAGAATTGATCTGTGCACACTCATTGTTTCGATTGACGACCATTACTTCTGTATTTTTGCTCTTTAATCCATATCCTTTCCTTCTGCTCTCTTCTTCTTCAGTGATGTCTAATAATTGTAGCAAGTCTTCTTTATTTTCTGCAATTAATACAGCGTCATCAGCGTATCTCATGTTGCTTACTTTGTGCCCTCCTATTTTAATTCCTGGGTATCCTTCTATGCGTCTCAAATCATTTCACTGTAGAGAGAGAAAAGGTCTGGAGCAAGCACACATCCTTGTCAGACACCGCACACTCTCTTCCTATATTTTTAGTTAAAAAACTTTGTACAGTGCTATCTTTACTTAAGCTCATGTATCTTAATGTAAGTCGTCATGTAGCGATATATTTTCTGGCTATATTTTTCCTTCAAATTTCAAAGAGGGTTAGAACGAGAAAGAGAAATAGAGAGAAAGAGAGAGAGAGAGAGAGAGAGAGAGAGAGAGAGAGAGAGAGAGAGAGAGAGAGAGAGAGAGACAGACAGACAGACAGACAGACAGACGGACAGACAGACAGACAGCATAAGCATACAATGACAATATATATATATATATTAAAATTTAAGTTATTTTTGTTTTAAATAATTTTTTATATAAGCCTCTAGTTTTAAATGTTACAAAACTTTAAACCATTTCTACAGAAACTCAAGTTTCAGTATACATTGTCGATTTTAGTCGAGACGCCTATAATACAAGCCTTTTCAGTTGAATATTGCTCACCCGATCGGCTGGTTAATCAGCACACTGTTACGATGACACTTGTTAATAGCTATCTAGAGCAACTCCTTAACAGTCAAAACAACATCATTCTCAATCTAACATAGAGAGGACGTGTTTTTTAACATCGTGAATGTCAAGGCCACGGTTCTTGCTGTACCAGTCGACCTAGTTTTGCATTAACAAAAGATACAAACGTTTGTTGCCTCGTCTTTTTTTCCTAGTCTTTATTTGGCTAAGGTTTCACCCCCCCCCCTCCCCCCATATTAATCTTTCTTTTTTGTGATTCCTTTTCAGAAATAAAACGTGGGACCTTGTTTGAATCCTCAAAGCTTTCTTATCATCCACTTACTATTTGTCTTGATAACGCTTTTAAAGAGAACATGGAAACTATGTTGACTGGAGTAAAAACCTAATCAATGAATGTTTTTGAAAAAATCTTATGTGAATTATCAATTGTATTTTTTTGTAATGCAATGTGAGCTGAAAGTCAAACAAATTAAAGTTCATTTAACAGGCAATGCCCTTATATGTATTATCTCTTTTAATGAAAATGTCATATTCGTTTATGTTATATACATAAGTTTCACTGACGTTATTTTTAAAAGGCTGTTATGTGTCTTTTTAATTATTTTAGAAAACAATGTGTTTATGCTAATTATAGAGATTGCCAATATATATATATATATATATATATATATATATATATATATATAGAGAGAGAGAGAGAGAGAGAGAGAGAGAGAGAGAGAGAGAGAGAGAGAGAGAGAGAGAGAGAGAGAGAGAGAGAGAGTGCCGAAAAACAACTCTAAGGCAAATACACACCTGGTAGCTATAGCAGAGGTAAAAGACACAGTAAAAAATCTGCTAACAATTTTCAAAGAGCTAAAAAACCAAATACATGCATTACAAAACTTCGCACGGAGACAGAAGAGATTGTTGTCTTCCTCTTTGGAGACTATGCTTTCTTGTCCTATGGCATTTCAGGAGCGACAGGGACATTCCGTGCCTGTTCTGTCTTGATTCCAAACAGAAAGTAAGGAACCTACCAAAAAGAGAGCACTACAATCTTTACACACAGATGCACAACAGTTTTTGGATAGCGGTGGGAAAACAAATGCAGTTAAATGTTTTAACAATAAACTCAGACATCCATTCCTAAAAATAAAGATAGCAAACATAGCCCCTCCATATTTATATATTCTTCTTGGAATCACACTAAAACATCCCAATCTGATACAAAAGGAAGTCCAAAATAGATATGAGATAATAGCCAAGCAGAAACATTCAAATTACAGACGCAACTGGCTCAAAGCTGAAGAAAAGAAAAAACAAATAGTACTTTCAAAAGGAACGCTATACTAGATGATGAGAGCAGAAGAAGAATGTGGAGAAAAGAGGCAAAGAGGAGTTGAAAAAAATTGAAGAGACAAAAATAAAGCTGTGGGCCCAATCCAAGAAAGCTCAGAGACAGTACTACAAAAACAAAATAGAAAGACAAGCATACCATGGTGGAAACTTTATAAGTCACCATTGAAGAAAATGATGACATTTTAGGAGTTGCGCTCCCTACCAAAGATATGTTTGACACACTTAACTCACATTTTGAAGGCATTCACTCTTTAACCTCAAAAGCCCAACCAGAGGAAACCACATTATAAGCAGAGATTGCAACTTCTGAATACATCAAATTTTACAGACAGTGCTTTCCCAATCGCATCATTGCCAAGCAGCACATTTTAAAAAAGAATAGCACTGATTTTATGCATAGGACAGGTTTTGGACTAGGCTTTCTTAGGGAGCAGGATGGGAACAACTTCACTCAACTGTTTCACGCTTGGCAAGAAGTGAAGCTATAAGAAATGATAAAAATAGAATGAAAAATATAATAGAAAACGTCTTGCTGTTGACAGCCCCAGAACTCAACTCCCTTGTACCACAGACAAAACCCAGACAACAACAAAAATAGTTAATAATATACCCCACAAAAAAATTTGAAAATGAAATTTTATTGGGAAATGACATCAGTATTGCATGTTTTGCAATTTTGTGTTAAAAAAGTAGTGTGAATTGCATTCCACGCATTCCAGCTGCATGCCTTTTTCTACTGCACGGGTAAAATTCCTGGGAAGAGACAGTGTCCACCCATCCACTGTGAGCTGTCAGATAAGGGTGCTAGATTTATGGGCTTATGGCAAGTTGCTGACAAACTAAAAGTGAATAAGAATTTGGCTCCATGTTGAGATACGCTGATGACACTGTATTAATTCCAGAAAATAAAGAAGACTTGTGACAATTATTAACGATTTTTGAAGAAGAGAGCAGAAAAAAAGGGTTGCAATTGAATAGCAAAAAGATAGAACTAATGGTGATTAGTCAAAGTTATAGTCTCCGCACATCAACATCTTTATCAAAGGGTAATAAACTCAAGCAAAGGGGTCAATTCAAATACTTGGGTACTTTAATATCAAGTGATGGACGTAACTTACACTGAGCTTCCAGAGAATGAAATCTATACTAACAAATAACCACATCTCAATTCGCACAAAAAGAAGAGCCCTGAAGTGCTCTATTGAACCCATTCTGATGTATCAATACAAAGCTTGCACAATTTCAAAACAGTTACAAAAGAAACTGGAGACAACAAAATGAGATTCCACAAATCTCATGGACTGTAAAGAAATCAACCAAAACTGTTACAAGAAGCCGACACTACAAGATTCAGCATAAATAGAATAAGTAAACGCCAGGCAACCTTTTTTGGACATGTCAAGAGAAGAGAGAAAGTACAAAATCTTGTGACAACTGGAATGATTGTACCAAAACAGCATCAAAAGATGTTGGATGGACTTTCAAAGTAGGACGAGTGACAGAAGCACTGAAAGTGATGAGGGATAGAGATGTGTGGAAAGTCATGATCGGCAATGCTAAAGAGCACGGCACCTAACTGATTGATTGATGAGTTCAAAAGACAATTTTCCTTCTGTTAAACTAGATTTGGATACAGGCGTCAATCTTGCCATTGGACTAAATTTCCCTTTCTCTTCATCTTTTATCATGCTTGTGATGGTACTAGATCTAGAGGTTTAACTATAATAACTCAACGCCCACTTTGGAAATACTTTGTATGAAACGAAACAAACTGAGACAGCACAGTAGGCCTTACAAGACTGTTGCCACAGCAGCTGCGAGCATAGTTATTGTCCAAAAAGCTTTGGTCCATGTGCTCTCACGGTTGTGGAAACCTGCTCAACAGTAAAAAAAAATGCTTGGACAGTTGCGTAAGACGCTTCCAGTGTGTAAAAATCAACTGATCAATGCTGCTCTTATGGCATACAACAATTAAAACATCATAACAATACCTCTCGAATAATGATGAGGCCCATAGAGGGCAGGTGCACAACACAATGGCCAGAGAGACTAAATCAAATGTCGTGTTTTCCTGTTTGCTGAAGATGGGTGAGATTGGGGCACTAATAACATACAGGACCTGCAATGTTTCACATAAGCAAAAATTTTCGTTCAATTTAATGTTAAGAAGCACCCTGTTAAAAATTTCTTCACAAAATACTTGAGTTTATAAAAAAAAAGGAAGAAAAAATTAACACTACTCTGAAATACAGACTTATCAATGCCAGATCAATAAAAAAAAATGTTAAAGTGCTAAAATGTGACTTGTGCATGTTAAAATATACTAAATTTACTTTGATTTTTTTAAACATATTCATAAATCATTGTTTACACAAAAATCTGAAGTTTAAAAGAAATAAACAGCTAAAGTGTTCAATTATATAACTCTCTTAAGAAGCCTATAATAGTGAAATATCTAATTCAAAAGCTTATTTAATTTCAATATGGCTTTTTTCAATTCTTTCAGCTTCCCTCTTCAAATATAATTTTTCTCTAACAATGATTTGAAATCTTGATACCTGAGGTTATTTGTTAAAAATATTTGTATACTGTGCCAGTTCAAGTAATCTATAAAATAAACATATCTTAAACAAAATGCAATCAGCACCATAAAAAATATACATTGTGATGTTTTAAAGAAAAGTCTTGCCATTTTTTTCCAATCTCATTTACAAGACAGCCCAACGTGTCTTCATAATGCGTGAAAAGCATATCAAGGAAAATTTGATAACAATGCCAATACTTCGAAAATGTTTGTGCTGTAAAAATTTGAAATTGATTCCACATAACTTGACAATCTGGTATGAATTTGATGCCTACTTTTGTTTTTAAATAAAGAAAACTATAAAAAAAAATATGACTGAGTATTTGTCCTCTCTGTTGTTGGAACTGAATGACACTTCTTAGACAATGTTTTAAATAATTAATGAGAGCCACAGAGGGTTTTTAAACAAGATTCCTCAATTAAAATCCATTAAAAAAAGTATCAGTTTAGTTAGCTTATGATATTTACACAACTGCTGCTTTCTGTGACTAAGACTGCTGGCTCTATATTTTCTCATTAAATCTCAACAGCCAAAAACCTTGTGGATTCGAAGAAAACCCTTTACTTTCTAATTTATCTTAAATATATATAAAAATTTAAAGGATAGAAATTGGTTTTGGTTCCTAGCCACAAGGTTGTTGATGCTAATGCGAACAAACCTGGAATCATTGACTTGTTTAAGTCTCACTCTTTGGGTCTCATAGGCCTGGAAGATGCCAAAGATGATCAGGATACCCTTGCAACCAAACACAACGCTTGGACGCAGTGAACCAATCACACCCCTGACCGTACCGCTTTAACTCGTCCTCTTGAGAGAATCTTCTTTGGGAACAGCTTTTCAAACCATGTTGCAACCTGAAATATGTGGGAGGGGCCAAAGAGAAGGGAACAATTCTTAAATATCATTTTTAAAATTAATAAAAATTGATGAAATTTTTCTTCTTTTTTTTTTTTTAGTCACAGAATTCACAATGTGTCAATTTTTTTTTATCTTATTTTACACATGCATGTGATTACAGGATTAAACATAAATATAAAAAAAAGGCTTTTGAATTTTATTTTGAAGACTCGAATAGAATTATGATCCTGCAATTTATAAGAACAATTTATGAAATTTGGAGTACACCAAAGCACATTAAGCATTTTCAACATTTCCATTATTCCAACAAAAAAAAAATATTTGCACATTTAAGAAACTTACCTCATCCCAAGTGGCGCTCCCTTGCTCCCTCAAATGGAATAGCTGAACAAGGACCTGGTTGTTGAGTAGCGGCAGAGAAGGTAGAGCTGGTCTTCTGCCTCTCCCACACATAAGGAAATGATCCTTCATCCCTCGGAAGTTATCATCATCTGTTGTAAAATAAATGTTGATGATAAATAAAAGCTATTTAAAACCTGTAATGAAGGTGCTTTATAAACCAAAAGCAAAACCACCATTCCACCAAAAAAAGTTTTTAAAAAATTTAATAAAATACAATGTAATTACAATAATACAATGTAAACATATGTAGTAGTAGTAATAATAATAATAATAATTAATAATAATAATAATAATAATAATAATAATAATAATAATAATAATAATAATAATAATAATAATAATAATAATAATAACGATAATAATGATAATAATAATAAAAAAAAACCTTCGCAAGATGTGACTGTGAACAATGATCTAGAGGCCAGACATGTGTACTTAAATTGTCTTGTACTTTCTTTTAAAGCAAATTGCATCCTATGACAAAATTATAGAAAAGTCTCATAAATATCATTTACTGATATATGATCGAAAATTGCTTTTGTTTTTAGTTACTGTCCAGACCATCCTTGATCTACAGACTACAGTACAAGTACAACTGTCAATTTCAGATTCTCGTAGATCTAAGCATTATGTACTACAATCTTGACTAAAACATTAGTGTTAGTACTTCTGCCTTGTGAGAAAATAAGATTTACTGTGTCTGTTTTAATATTGAATCAAATTAGATCTATAGATATTTGATTCATATCAAAACGTAAACACTTAACAAACGCAAAACAGCTGTCTACAAATTTTACAGAAATGCAGAAGTTAGACCTATTTTTAGAACCATTGCACAGGAGAGCCGATAGAAAATAATATTCTCGTGACGTCATAAGGTCAGCGAAGGTAAAGTAGTGAAGGTCACTCTTGAATGAGAGTGTGGCTGTTCCGTTTACCGACAAACAGTCGATAAGAAAATAAAATAGTTCTTATTACACATATATTAGCCAATATAATTAAATCAATTTATGTAAAGAAATAAAGTAGTATTAACTCACATAAAATGTCCTCCACATTGAGTGTTTGGGGATGCGAAGTGCGTTCTGCGATGGGTTCTCCACACATGCCGGACTGAGTCTGTTGACTAGACTGACCCGCCGTCATTTCGGGTCTCGGCAAGGGCTAAAATGGGTCTAAGTGTCTGCGTTTGAACTCTTTTCGCTGCATCCACAGGTTACACAATCAAATGATGTTTGTGAATTCTTTTAGAAAAATGGATGGCCTTCCTTTTGGTACTACACAAGCCGGGAAATGTTCCTTGAAACCATTAAAAATTCTAAATTTTCGTCTTCTTCTCGAAGTTTCTTATCCTTCTTCACGGCGTGCCTCGTTGTGTGTGGTATCAAAAGAAAGCAGAATTACTGCCCTTTAATGTGTTTCAAACCGTATAAAAATATCTTTCTTGTGGTAAGAGAGCTAGATCGGATCGGCCGAGCTCGGCGCTGCCGCGAATCGGACAATAATTTACAAAACACTGACACCTTTCACACGCTCTTTAATAGACCTATCGGATATTTTTTCATGCCAAAGTTATATAAAAGAAAAGACGATAAATAACACAACATTTTGATATGGTTTTTATTGAAAAAATATTATTAATGACGATAACACAACACTTTAAAAAAAGGGTAGACCTTTTTCATGCCCGGCCGACCATTTTCCAGTCGGCTAACAGCTCAGTTTGGAATACCT
>JAWDGP010002857.1:10000-12330 GCA_033675545.1 Elysia crispata | reverse complement strand
AGTGTAAATTGTTGTTTTGTTGTCGTCATAATGGGAGAACTAGGTTCAGTCGTTATATTCATAGCAAACAGAGAAGTAGAACTGTTCATGAAGAAATCTTAAGTACGATATTTATCTTTTTTTCCCAAAAAATTATCCAGCACAAAAGATTAAAAAACAAAACAAAACGAAAGCTGGTAATGGGATTTTTAAATCTGTATCTTACCACCGCTCTGGCCCATCCAAGCCCTCCATATATAAATCTATATCTTACCACCGCTTTGGTCCATCCAAGACCTCCATGTTTAAATCTATATCTTACCACCGCTTTGGTCCATCCAAGCCCTCCATATTTAAATCTATATCTTACCACCGCTTTGGTCCATCCAAGACCTCCATGTTTAAATCTATATCTTACCACCGCTTTGGTCCATCCAAGACCTCCATGTTTAAATCTATATCTTACCACCGCTTTGGTCCATCCAAGCCCTCCATATATAAATCTATATTTTACCACCGCTTTGGTCCATCCAAGCCCTCCATGTTTAAATCTATATCTTACCACCGCTTTGGTCCATCCAAGCCCTCCATATATAAATCTATATCTTACCACCGCTTTGGTCCATCCAAGACCTCCATGTTTAAATCTTTATCTTACCACCGCTTTGGTCCATCCAAGACCTCCATACTTAAATCTATATCTTACCACCGCTTTGGTCCATCCAAGCCCTCCATATTTGAATTTCTGTTGTAATTCCTGTCTTTGGATTGTCCTGATGATTGAGGATACATATAAAGTTATTATAAGCTAATAAATAACTAAAACTAAAAATTAATAATACTTATACTACTATTACTACTGCTACTACTACTACTACTACTACTACTACTACTACTACTACTACTACTACTACTACTACTACTACTACTACTACTACTACTACTACTACTACTACTACTACTACTACTACTACTACTACTACTACTACTACTACTACTACTGCTACTAATAATAATAATAATAATAATGATAATAATAATGATAATAATAATAATAATAATAATAATAATAATAATAATAATAATAATAATAATAATAATAATAATAATAATAATAATAATAATAATAATAATAATAATAATAATAATATTCAATTATTTGAAAAAAAAATTATTCATATTCATAATAAAAAATAATAATTATAATGATTGCTTTTTTTACACACTAAAGAAACGTTACTTCTAAAAACATTTTACTCTTTCACGAAAATATTTATTTATAAAGTAAGAGGGTAAATATATATACTGTTCATTGTAAAAGGAAAAAAATTTGAATTGTAAAATTTGGAGATTACAAAATATTAGTCTCCTATTATGGAAAAATATTTCTTTTATAACAATTATTATTCGTAATACTGTTAACTACTTGATCTTTGACGTCGCATGTTTTCCAAGTTCCACTCCGGCCTCTAAAGAAGACATTTTAATTTAAGAAAACGGTGCTGTGGTTTTTGCTTAAAACAGGCGGATCAGTTTTGGCAAAGGTTTCAGCGTTTTAGTACCCATGGGCGAAAATAAATGAAAAAATAGTAATATTTTGTTGGGATTTGCTTCATTTATTAATCGCACGAGGAGTAAAGTGATCTGCATAACAGAATTTTGCAAACATTTTATGGACAACATATTAAAAGAAAGAAAGCATATTGTGGTGATATTATAACTGATATTACTTTAAAAGGTAACCAGAACAGTATTTCTTTGAACTGGTCTGATGATTTCGGAGTTTGATCGGCATATTATTGAGCAATATTCATGTGGTGCGCTTATAAAAATTTATAATTCGATCTACGAAAGAAATTGCCTTAGCAATAGCCTGAAAACAACAAGTAATGTTATCAGATCGTAAGCGACATTCTAAATGAGGCAGCCGCGATATATATATATATATATATATATATATATATATATATATATATATAAACACACAGGCTAACTGATTACTGTGGAAAAAAATGGAAATAATTAAGTAGAGTTGTGAATCATGATAACCCAAATATTCATCCTACTTTGGGAAACATTTCTAGCTTTTTTGAAATATAATTCATCTGTGTATTTCTTCTCCTTGAGACCGTTCAACTGTACAACAAGAGTATTCTCAATATATTCATATTTTATTTTTACTTTCTTTGTTTGCCTCCTATCTCTATCGTTGGATTTATTTTGCATGTCTGTAAAGGCTGATCAACGAATGGAATTTATTTTTTTGTAAATGCATCAATTTTTTCAACAGCACTTTTGGTCATTGACTTTTAAGCTTTAAAGAAAATGGAATCAAAAAGACTAAAAAAATT
>JAWDGP010002857.1:0-5000 GCA_033675545.1 Elysia crispata | reverse complement strand
TTAAACATGTAACTTTAAATCAATGCGCAGTTCGAATTCCAACACCATTATGCATTCCTTGCGGAAATATCAGATCTTCTGATATGATATTAAAAATAGGTTCGGAAAATACAGATTCATTCGATTTTCCCTATTTGAGTGGAGTCTATCTTACCTTGCCAACACTTCATTTATCCTTCAGGCTAGACGATCAATAGGGAACCAAAGATTATCGGAGTTTCACTGTTTTTTAGTATTACGAACTTTAAATATTAGATTTGGTCTATGCATGATATTTGCATCTTATTTCTTTAGTTGCTTGCCTATCTTTTTCGATCCTTGTATCACGTTTTAAGGGTAATCTTTACAGACCTGTCAATGTTGATTTTATCATCGCGGGTGGTATTGCATAGGGTCGTAACTCAATTTTGGGCGATTTCGAGATATTTTTCTACCTGATACTTCTCTTCATTCTGCATCTTTCTATCTTGGTCCTGTACCTTTCGCGCCAAAAATGGCCGAGACATTGATAAAAATGCTAAGGTAGTATGTTCAGTTTAAAATATTTTGTCATTGAATAAAGTTGTATCACTACTTACAACCTCGAAGAGAAAAATAATGTTTGTAAAGGGTAGTAAAATTTGTTACGACTTTATTCAATGACGAACAAGTTTTGAAGTATGCATGCATTTCTTATTTGAAAAGGTCGTATACAAAGTTACGACTGTATTTAAATCGAATTTTAATAACGCTATGAGACAATTGCATGTTTTGAGCATCGTAACACTGCTTACGACCTTATTCAAAACGAAAAATCGCGATCCGGCATTTAACGCACAGAAAAGCAGTGATAAACTTACGACCTCCGTTCATTGCTCAAAAATATCTATGTATATGGGCGCCAACGAATTTAAAGCGGTAAAAATGCATTGGTGAGCACTATGTAAGCCAGCAAGAAGACCAGTTTTGGTCAATCTGGTCTTTCGGATCTTTAATGAATCAAAGATTCTTCGAGACTTCTAGCTTTGTAACTTTTCACTCAACATGACTATCGAAACTGAGAAGGATCAAACTGACAGTCAGATAAGGTCTTCATTAATTAGGTGAGTACTCTTTTTTACGATCTACTAACAGTATTCTATTTTTTATTTAAAATAAGTAAAGAATTTGAAAAAAAGAAATGTTATAACTTTGTGCTTATGTCAAGTTCCAGAGGCATGAATTTCTTAAATACACTACTTTGATAAAAGTAACTGAATGTCGTAAGGTAAAAATTAAGCTTGTAATTTCTTAATCCTTAAAGATCTTCCTCAATTATTAATAACATAGTGGGTCTAGTTAATAGTAACCCTATGTAAAACCCAAGAATCTTTAACACGTGCAGCTTTGGTGTAATGCCGTCGACCCCAACGGTCACTGTCCACGCTTACGCAAGTTATAGCTGAGACCGAGTGGTCATGTTGCATATCAAAGTTTTGAAGTAGCGCGTTTTGGTCAGTGTTTGCCAGTAGTACAGACGACTATCATCTTGTACTGCAGTGAACGTTATTATTTTAACTCAGGACAGTCTTTTTTATTCTCAATTATACTAGATTAAACTTTGTTTCCTTATTAAAGTGAACGAATCTATAAAAAGTGAAGCGTCTATCCAAAAGTGTTTGTTCGCTAGTCTTTTGGTGAGCACAACTGATCAATTCCATGCTCATTTTCATTTGAATTCAAACGTGTCTATTGGTTTATTCATTGGTGGCAATTTTTCACCAAGTATGGGGTAAGTTTTGTTTACAGAGTTTGTGCAGCAATTAAATTATAAATATATGTTAAAAGTATATTCACAATTTTCTTGACAGTGATGGACTTGGTCATAGGATAAAATTCCCAAGTAGTTTTTTAAGAAGTTTAAAATTGTGCCTTGATATTAAAGATTTCAATGACTTCCATGAATGAAACAGTCAAGAATACAAAATTGTTCCAAACATTGATGCCCAATATTTGAACTTCTGTGACTTAACTCAAAGAAACAGTAGCCTCCGTGAGTGTTATATTTCAACTGGGTAATGTTAAAGAAATAGAGTTAAAAAATAACTGGGTGAATGTTTTCATAGGTGCTGCAGCAATTATAGTAATCTCCTTTTGTCTTCCCATACCTAGAATAGCTTTTAAGTTTAACATACATTTATAGATATATGATTATATTCCACGCGAAGATAACACAATATTTTATTGTCTTTGCACTTTTTTCCAGACCTTCCTTGCAAGCAAGCAGCCACCAAGGCGGTGACCGGTACCGGACTGTGGGCAGGCAGTGCACCTTTATCTCGCTAACTTTCTTACTAATGAATGTAAAGGAGGACGTGGAAGACTGGACATTCGAGACGCTAGTCAGAATTCTGAGAAATGGCGACTGGGTCTGCATCAACACCAACCTTGGAGAAAGTCAGTATCCACTTGTCACCGACATTCCCAAACAAGTTTGGGTGGACGGCCAGCAGTATGATGTATCAATCACATCTTTGCTCTTCGGGTTACTTTATTTTCAACTGGAAGATGAATATTTCACAACAATTGTTGATGCATTAGACATGTTCCAGTATTGCTGTAACTTGACGTTTGGTAATCGCACAGCTGGATATTCCTGATAAAAAAGGAATCGTGTGTTTGCCTATTTGATCCACATTCAAGGGATATTTAGGGCATGCCCTTGGATAATTGGACGGCTACAGTAACTTTTCAAGACAAAAACTTGTTGCCATCTTTTATTGTTAGACTGGCAGAATCCCTACACGCTGGATATCAATTTGAACTCACACCTTTAGAAATAAAGACAGTCTCTGCGAAGAAGTGAAGAAGAAATAATCCAAAAAGGGGGATACATCACGTAGAAAAAGATCATATAGATGGCACCTTTCTGGAGAGGATAATAAACATGAAGTTTGTAAAAACTTTCTTTTTACACACACTTCATATAAGTGAGAAAATGCTATTCTCTGCGTACAAAAAGAAAACTGATATCATACAGGAAGATAAAAGGGGTACAACTAAATGCGTTCAAAATAATGACGAAAAAGAAGGAGTTGAGAACATATTCTTAGTTTCCCTCAAACAGAGAGTCATTATAGTAGAAAAGAATCTCATCGTAATTACTTGAGTGCAGAACTAAATTTAGGAAAACTTAACGATCTTTATGTCAATGAGAAAAAAGAAAAAAAAAGCCTAAATTTTGTAAGTAAATCTTCTTATAAGAAAATATTTTACACAGAGTTTAATTTGGGATTTTTTAAAAGATCAAAGGATAGATGTGACTTTTGCACCATGTATAATAACTCTCCAAACAAAGAAGAGATGAAAACAGAGTATGAGAAGCATTACAGAATGAAGTTTCAAGAGGCAATAAAAGGAAAATGATAAAATAAGAGCTAAACACGATTCCTCTTTTTCTGCCGCTGTGTTTGACCTTCAAGATGTATTAATTACACCTAAAGGTTACTCCAAAGGCTTTTATCCCCGACGAAAATTAAATACGTACAACCTGACAATATTTGATTATGGAAAAAATTTGGGAGTTAACAACATATGAACGAGCGTATCGCCAAGTGAGGCTCGAATGAAATTGGCTCGTGTTTATTTGAATTTGTAAAGGGAAAAGCTGAAACAGGAGTAACTTCAATCTCCCTATATTCAGATGCCTGCACCGGGCAAAATAGAAACTAATATATTGCCTCGTTGTTGTGATACTTGCGTGGAAGATATCAGTTGAATGAGAAACACCCAATATTATAAATATGTCATATCGCTATGATGAAAATGACTCGGTTAATTTAGATTTAAGTTCAAAATGGTTCAAAAAAGTAACTTTGCCAGAGCTTAGTGAAACCCATTTGAAACCCGTTCGCGATTCTTACCTGGAAATCGACAAAGACAAAGTAAATGATTTCAAAACTCTTTGTGATAAGCTTTTAGTCCCTTCTGTTCGCCATTCCTACTATCAGTCTCTCCATTATTGATTTTTCCTCTACGGCAACTGATTGCTTTTGGGTCTTCTACGTAAATCAGAAATAAAAAGTTATAATTATAATTATGGAAACACCCATCCAGATAAAAACTACAACCTAAAACAGTGCACGAACGTTAAATGTGCTCGAAACATGGCATTATATACAACTAAACTTTTTCTTACATTACCTTTTAAAAATATTGACATACACATAGGCTCAGCAACATTTTATATTTTATTTTATTTTAGCATTGACTTATTTTATGACTTGCATTTGGATCACTATGCATCGTTTCATAATGTCTTGACTGATGAAGGCATATAGCCTAAAGTTCATTTCTCTGTAGTTTTCGTTGATGCATAATCGCCTTACACGTTTAATGATTTGATTGTGCCTTATAACTTTACAAAAAAAAATGAGGAAAATAGAATGTGTTTTTTTACTTCTTTTTTTTCATTGTTTTACAGACGAACGATGTGGTTATTGCATTCTACTGCCTTTTCAAATGTCTTTCTTCTTATAGCTTTTTCATATTGACGAAATGTGGCGAAAGACCCTGAACTTGTAAAATTTTTTTAGGCTGTACCAACGATAAGTGTTTGTAATTCAATATTTCTGTTTTTGATGTTTTCTTGTATTAAAGTTCTAATTTAAATTAAAAAACCCAACTTCTGGCGTATCTTCATACACAGTGTACATCTTTTACTTAGTCGTTAAGACTTTTCGTTTGCATAAAGTCGTAAATCTCGTTACTACTCTATGCAATCCACAAAAATCTAGAAAATGTGGTCGTAAGAAGGGTTATGACTGTATTAAAAAACACTTTTATTGCTGCAAAAGGTCGTAAGTCGTACACAGTGTAATTGGTCATGATAACAATAAAAAAACTTGACATCTTTAAAGGAAAGCAAAATTTGGTATCTTATGTTTGAATTTTAGACAAAATGAGCCAAAAATAAACAAATGAGACAGTTTTTTGGCCTTCCTGAAAAGTTGCCAAAAATGAGTTACGACTCTATGCAATAC
>JAWDGP010002856.1:160000-167500 GCA_033675545.1 Elysia crispata | reverse complement strand
ATCTGCTTGACCTGCCAGAACAGGCTAACACCAGCTACCACTCACACAGACAGACAGACACACACACACTCTGAACTCGCACGGGCTCTCTGATGACATGCTGACTTGGCAAAATGTCGGCCATCTTGACGGCTCACACCCTACCTCTCAAACCTGAGGTCGACCGCTTCTCTCTCTCTCTCTCTCTCTCTCTCTCTCTCTCTCTCTCTCAATTCTCTCAACCTCTCTCACACAAATTCCTCATCCCTCTGTGTTTTCCCCATGCTTACCCGTTCTGATCGCCCATGAGGCTTTTGAAGGCTCGGACCAAATAAAGTTAAGAAGATAGAGAGATTGATAGAACAGACGGCGGTTCAGATGAGAGGAGAGAGAGAGAGAGAGGAGAGAGAGAGAGAGAGAGAGAGAGAGAGAGAGAGAGAGAGAGAGAGAGAGAGAGAGAGAGAGAGAGAGAGAGAGAGAATGGCTAGTTAGTACTTAAGCAAGAAAACCGCAGTCTTGGAAGAGAAATTATGTAAAACATAAAATAACAAGGACCATAAGTAATAAGTCTGAGAGAAATTAAAGTTAGTCTTATACAACGGCAGAAGATGGTGGACAAAGTTTGTCTTCACTGTCAATACTTCATGTTGCTTCATGGAGGCCCGTTCACCGTCAAGCTAGTAATAATGAACATATTGACTAGCGAGAGGAAAAAAACATGAGATAATTATCCGCTGTCCTCTTTTTCTTGCTCCATTCCTGAAAGTTGATATTACAGCGCGCAGGACCAAACTTAGAAAAATTAAAAATAAGATTAAGAAAAGGAAATTGTGAAAAAAAAAAAGGCAAGCAATAAGAGCTTGAGTAAGGGACGGCACTCTCCCCTACCATAATCGCCTTTCCCTACTTGACGTTTTTCGAGAGCTGTTGAAGGCTCCATTGTCCTCTCCTGACAATAATCAGTCTTCCGCTTCTCTCTCGCCGCCGAGAGAGTAGCGTCCCCTGGGTGGGCAGCCGACAGCCTCATACCGCGCTTGCCAGATTGGCCTAATGGCCTCAGGCTTAGGAACGCGCAAATCCCCCATTGCTGCTAGACTAGATCTCCCACGTCATCGACTGGAGGGGAAGTGATGGTAGCCCAGACAGCACTAATCGAAAACCAAAAAGAAAAATACGCTACAGAAACCCTGCATCCACCTTAAAAAGTATACGACGAATATAACAATGTCACCAGACTTCACCCAAGAAAGTAAAGTCTCTTTACCAATACTGTAGTGCAAAAAAGACAGGACGTACTAGGCCTTGAAGAGCAAAGGCAAAAACTGATAGAAAATGTGTTGCAAATATAACAACAGCAGCCGCAACAGCAGCAACAACAAAAGTAACAGCAGCAAAAGAAGAAAAAAAAAACAAAAAAAAAACAAAACAACCCAAACAACCATATCGACAAAAAAGCCCAACCAAAACAACGAATATGATAAAAGCAGCAGCTGCAACAACAACAACAACAACAACAACAACAACAACAACAACAACAACAACAACAATAAGTGTTAACATGAATGGCAACAGAATAAGAACAAACACGGAAACATAGACACAGTGGCATGACAAGATAAGAGAAAATGCTACATATTTTTAGAAAGTCATTTGCAAGATCTTAATATCTCATAATGTACTAAAAGAAAAAAAAGAAACCACGGAATAAGTATACTATTAGGATAAAAAAAGATTACGAACTTGGCCATGATTTTTACT
Organism: Elysia crispata; assembly: GCA_033675545.1. Taxonomy (NCBI): domain Eukaryota; kingdom Metazoa; phylum Mollusca; class Gastropoda; family Plakobranchidae; genus Elysia; species Elysia crispata. The sequence continues at coordinate 165,763 of JAWDGP010002856.1, read as the reverse complement.
ATGATGACGATGATATCAATAGTAATAAAACTATTATTATTATTATTATTATTATTATTATTATTATTATTATTATTATTATTATTATTATTATTATTATTATTATTATTATTATTATTATTATTATTATTATTATTATTATTATTATTATTATTATTATTATTATTATTATTATTATTGTTATTACTATTATCATTATTATTATTACAACTATCGTTATTACTACTACTACTACTACTACTACTACTACTACTACTACTACTACTACTACTACTACTACTACTACTACTACTACTACTACTACTACTACTACTACTACTACTACTAATACTACTACTACTACTACTACTACTACTACTACTACTACTACTACTACTACTACTACTACTACTACTACTACTACTACTACTACTACTACTACTACTACTACTACTACTACTACTACTACTACTACTACTACTACTACTACTACTACTACTACTACTAATGGAGATAAAATTAACAATGCAAATTATTATGATGATAATCTTTTAGGATTATATATTATTCTTTTGACACCAACTTTCAGTTGCAATATTGTTGTAAAGCATTCTTCAGTTACACTATCTTCAATAACCACATAGCCATCAAGATGTGTAAAACTATTTTCAGTTTTATTATTTTCAGTAATCACACAAAACCATCAAATGTGATAAAACTTTGTTCAGTTGCATTATTGTCAGTTATCACATAAAACCTCCAATGATTGTAAAAAATTCTTCAGTTGAAATATTCTCAGTAACCACAACACGGCCAAGGGTTGGAAAATATTACCCAGTTGCAATTTTCTCAGTAACCACAACACGGCCAAGGGTTGGAAAATATTACCCAGTTGCAATTTTCTCAGTAACCACACAATCATCAAAGATTGCAAAACATTCATTCTCCAGTAGCAGTTTTCTGAGTAACCATACAACCGTCAAAGGTTGTAAACCACTAGATGTAAGCTAATACTGAATGTTCAAAGATCATGTCTCACAAGACTCGTCGCCGTCTCACACATTTCTTCGACCAGCGTCAAGTAGTTCAGAGAAAAAATAAAGTGGGGTTTGTTTGGGAAATAAATGGATCTAGGATGAACTTTTCGTATGAATCTCATTTTCTCATATTGACAGGGACTCAAACCTGAGAGTGATGTATATGAGGCTTTGATTACAGGATGAAGTAATCCATTTAATGATTTTGAAACCGGTTTGTATTTTTTACAAGTTAGCTCTTGCACAGTGTATGAACGTGATTGTGAATGTCTACATTATGTGCTGAAAGGATATGGTGTGAGCAAGAAAAAGTTGTTCATTTTGATCGTAAGTTTCACAAAAGCGTCTGACTGACGCCAGGGCGTGACTCTGAAACACCTTTGATCTCTATCCAGTGCGATTTTTGAGTTTATCATTTAGCCAAAGGACAGAAAAAAAAAGGGTTTCGATAAAGGTTAACAGATTCAAGGTTTCTAAATCTTGACACATCACACTTGTAGGCAGATGAAGTGGTCTTCACCATACTGAGTTATAACCGTTGACATGCACTGTGTTACATGCGAAAAACTCGTAGCTCAGATCAAGAAAAGAAAAAGAAAAGCAATATTTCTCTATTTCTAAACAAATGGTTAAACGTGTATTACATGAACAAATAAATTTTTAACAATTCCTCTCAGCTGTGAAGGGAAGAGAGATCATGACGTCATGTACCTGTATTTTGCTGTCATTCCAAAGGAGATCTCGCTGGCCGAGGTTTGTGAGCTACACCGCGGCATGGTTAGCTGAGGCACACAGAGCACGATCCATAGATGAGGAGAGAGAGAGTGAGAGAGAGAGTGAGAGAGAGAGAAAGACAGACAGAGAGAGAGTGAGAGAGAGAGAAAGAGACAGACAGACATAGAGAGAGAGAGAGAGAGAGAGAGAGAGAGAGAGAGAGAGAGACAGACAGACAGAGAGAGAGAGAGAGAGAGAGAGAGAGAGAGAGAGAGAGAGAGAGAGAGAGAGAGAGAGAGAGAGAGAGAGAGAGAGAGAGAGAGAGAGAGAGAGAGAGAGAGAGAGAGAGACAGAGAGAGAGAGAGAGAGAGAGAGAGAGAGAGAGAGAGAGAGAGAGAGAGAGAGAAGAACAGATTGAAAGAAGAGAAAGAAGACAGAGGAGAGAGTAGACAAACTGAAATGTGAGAGAGATAGTTACAGAGACAGTGAGAGAGATAGTTACAGAGACAGTGAGAGAGATAGTTACAGAGACAGTGAGAGAGATAATTACAGAGACAGTGAGAGAGATAGTTACAGAGACAGTGAGAGAGATAATTACAGAGACAGTGAGAGAGATAGTTACAGAGACAGTGAGAGAGATAGTTACAGAGACAGTGAGAGAGATAGTTACAGAGACAGTGAGAGAGATAATTACAGAGACAGTGAGAGAGATAGTTACAGAGACAGTGAGAGAGATAATTACAGAGACAGTGAGAGAGATAGTTACAGAGACAGTGAGAGATAATTACAGAGACAGTGAGAGAGATAGTTACAGAGACAGTGAGAGAGATAGTTACAGAGACAGTGAGAGAGATAATTACAGAGACAGTGAGAGAGATAGTAACAGAGACAGTGAGAGAGATAGCTACAGAGACAGTGAGAGAGATAGTTACAGAGACAGTGAGAGAGATAGTTACAGAGACAGTGAGAGAGATAGTTACAGAGACAGTGAGAGAGATAGTTACAGAGACAGTGAGAGAGATAGTTACAGACAGTGAGAGAGATAGTTACAGAGACAGTGAGAGAGATAGTTACAGAGACAGTGAGAGAGATAGTTACAGACAGTGAGAGAGATAGTTACAGACAGTGAGAGAGATAGTTACAGACAGTGAGAGAGATAGTTATAGACAGTGAGAGAGATAGTTACAGAGACAGTGAGAGAGATAGTTACAGACAGTGAAAGAGATAGTTATAGACAGTGAGAGAGATAGTTACAGACAGTGAGAGAGATAGTTATAGACAGTGAGAGAGATAGTTACAGACAGTGAGAGAGATAGTTACAGATAGTGAGAGAGATAGTTACAGACAGTGAGAGAGAAGCGATAGCGCAAAAAATAAAAAAAAAAACAAAGTGAGAGGAATGAAAGAAAGAACTAGAGATAGAGAAAGAAGAAAGTAATGGAGTGAAAGAGAAATACGGAGAAGAGAGAAACCAAAGAGAAAGAGATAGAGAAAGAGAGAGAGAGAGAGAGAGAGAGAGAGAGAGAGAGAGAGAGAGAGAAAGACAGACAGACAGAGAGAGAGAGGAGAGAATGGACAGATGTACAGACTGAAAAATAGACAGATGAGACAACAATGTAAAAGATATTCGGGAAAGGAGAATTCCACCTGCCTCTGTGACCGGAAATGACATGTGCGCATGTCCATATCTCCATGCCCCGGAGTCGTGTGGCAACATTAGACGAGCTGTTTTGTCTTCAGAGTATCATTCTAAACGGTGAGGCCAGCCCCTCCACAGCCACGACTTAACACTAACCTCAAAAGGGGTGAAAGGGGGTGGGGTGGGGGGGGGGGGGGGGTGAAACAAATCATGTGACGACAGATTGACTGGTCCGTCTGCGCTCGAGATTAAATTTTAAATCACTTGAAAAACAAGTCTGCCCTTGTTATCATACACAGACACAATGAAAAGCGTAAATAAAACAACTAAGACACTTCTCTCGAAAAACTACCAACATCAACACCAAAAACAGATATAAAAACCAACAACCTCAGCAATATCATTAGGAACAACAATGTAAATGACATTTTATACATAAAAACTGAATTATGCCTCGAGGGCTGAGGTTGCAATGAGTTGGACTGATGTTGTGGTGAGATGTGCTGAGATTGCGGTGAGTTGGACTGATGTTGTGGTGAGATGTGCTGAGATTGCGGTGATTGGACTGGTGTTGTGGTGAGATGTGCTGAGATTGCGGTGAGTTGGACTGGTGTTGTGGTGAGATGTGCTGAGATTGCGGTGAGTTGGACTGGTGTTGTGGTGAGATGTGCTGAGATTGCGGTGAGTTGGACTGGTGTTGTGGTGAGATGTGCTGAGATTGCGGTGAGTTGGACTGGTGTTGTGGTGAGATGTGCTGAGATTGCGGTGAGTTGGACTGGTGTTGTGGTGAGATGTGCTGAGATTGCGGTGAGTTGGACTGGTGTTGTGGTGAGATGTGCTGAGATTGCGGTGAGTTGGACTGGTGTTGTGGTGAGATGTGCTGAGATTGCGGTGAGTTGGACTGGTGTTGTGGTGAGATGCGCTGAGGATGCGGTGAGTTGGACTAGTGTTGTGGTGAGATGCGCTGAGGTTGCGGTGAGTTAAGGTGAGGTCGGGTTGAGTTGAGGTGAAGTTGGGTGAGGTGGGTTAAGGTTGGGGTGAGTTGAGGTGAGGTTGGGGTGATTTGAGGGTAAGGTTGAGGTAGAGGTGGGTTGAGGTTGGGGTGAGTAGGGATGATGTTGAGGTAAGTTTGGGTGAGGTTGGGGTAATGCGAGGGCGAGGCGCAGGGGAGACAGATAGAAGCATGTTCTTATGATAATGGCAGAAAGTTTAAAATCTTGTCTCTCTAATAATAAGATATTAGGGGCTGTTTTAGCTAAATTTGGGGGGGGGGGGGAGAGGGGGGGGTGAGGGGGATCACCGAGAGTATATCTTGCAAGGCACCAATGAGAACAGTTTGAAAGTTACTGTGCAATGTTAGATTCTAGGATACGCACTTAGGCCAGATAAGATATAATCCTCTTGATCTGATTTCTGACTATAGCCAACTTTAAGCTGGTGAGTAACTGCCCTTGTTGGAGAGTCCAACCAAAAACTGGACTGAGTACGCAGGTTTAGAAGTAGGGTGATGGTGGGGAGAGAAATCGCAGGTCTGATACTGACTACTCGTCATTGGGCTAGGGGGTGGAATTTACAGCAGAAATTAATTCTTTTAATTATGAGTTAAGCGAGTCGGAAAGGAGGGTAAAAGAGAGAGAGGGGAGAGAGGGAGAGCGAGGCCGAGAGAGTGAGAGAAAGAAAGAGAGAAAGAGAGTGGGAGAGAGAGTGAGAGAGATAGAGAGAGAAAGAGAGGTTGAGAGAGAGTGAGAGAGATAGAGAGAGAAAGAGGTTGAGAGGGAGTGAGAGACAGGGAAAGGGAGAGAGAGAGACAGAGAGAGGGGGAGAGAGAGAGAGAGAGAGAGAGAGAGAGAGACGGAGAGAGAGAGACAGAGAGAGAGACAGAGAGAGAGAGAGAGAGAGAGAGAGAGAGAGAGAGAGAGAGAGAGAGAGAGAGAGAGAGAGAGAGAGAGAGAGAGAGAGAGAGAGAGAGAGAGAGAGAGAGAGAGAGAGAGAGAGAGAGAAGGGCGAACTCTGAACCTGTCTCCCCCAGTCAGGGACTCAGGTTACAAGTTTCCGCCCTTGAGTTGTTCCCCCTGAGCGGGTCGACTGGCCACTTGGCGGTCTGGGAGGGACAGGGTAGAGGGGAGGGGGGAGACTATGCGCTTGGTACTGGTCTATATGTGTGTGTCTGTGTAGGGGGAGGGAGGAGAGGGGACTCAATGAATGTCCTCCATGAAATCCAATTGGATAAACTTTGAAGCGTGGCATGATATCTAGGACGCAAATCCATACACGCACTCACACACAGACGAACGATTGGAGGTCCCTGGTTGACCTGGCTCATCCTTTTCTTTCTCATTCAAAATTTTTTTCACTAGTTTGTATTTTGGTCATTGAGAGGGGAGTTTGAGGCTC
>JAWDGP010002856.1:110000-157500 GCA_033675545.1 Elysia crispata | reverse complement strand
TGCCTGCTGGGGGTTTAGTGAGCCTCCAAAGAGCGGGCATGACCCACAACCTGTCGCCATAGCTTTGGAGATTTCTGCCCTACCCTGCCACGGACCAGATTAAAAACAGCCCGGTCAACTCTATTCAGCGGGTTTGTTCAGAAGCCGCCATCATTATGCAGGCGGTTCAGAATTTCTTTTCAGATAAATTTTCTTTCTTGCCACTTGAAGTAAGAATGGCCAGCTCTGTCCGATCTATAGTCGGTCACAGTTCCGGCATAGTACACTGGGCCTGGGCAGTCAGTGGCAGGCACACCGACACACACACACAGTCGAACGGCCAATCGTGGAAACAGGCAGATTTGGTGAGATTTGGTCATTCAACTTGTCAGAGTTCAATGCCTTAGCTTTGCGCTCCCTCGAACAAAAGTCACTTCACACAAAAGAACTTCATAAGGGCCGGTAACCATGTGTGTCCGGGCTCCAATACATTTCGGTTGTCTCTCATTTTCTTAGAGTTTCCGCCATTGGGCTGTCCAGGGCTGTCCACTGGCCGGCTCTTGCTTTCGGCTTGTGCCGGCCGGCAGGACGTCAGAACAACTGGTTTTATTTCCCTTGTGGGAAACGTCTGATTTGAATCATAACAAAGTGAGAAGTAATAATAATTTGGTATGAAAACAGAATAATAACAGCACGCAGAAAGAGCAAGGGCCGTTAGATTGAAAGGTTTGTGCTTTTCTCATTTCAGTTGAAGAGTTTTGTAAGAGGAGTCGACAGCTTTTGGGCGGACCTCCATCGGATGAAAATTGGCACATAGGCCTATTGGTAGTTTGGACTAAAATTACTGAAGAATTGTTTGGTGTATTGAAAGCCATAGTGTATTGGGCTTGTCAATTGTATCGCTCTAGCCAACTGGCTTGGTCCTCTTAATGTGACAAGCATTCTCAAAGAGCTCTCATTCTTCTCCAAGTTTCTAGCTTCATTTCTATTATATTTTTTCATCGTATTGTCCACACGTCGGTCAGGTGGTCAGCCCTGAGTGTCTCTAGTGCCTGGTCAGTTTTGCACTGCTGAAAGCTGTATATTGGCGAGAGTCTGACATGGACTGTCCATTGTGGTCAACATCTAAAACAAGGCTCAAGATAAGGTGAACATAGGGACTCGTTCGGGCAGACCACGGTAGCTTTCTGACCCCAGGGATGGACAGAGGTCAGATAGCTTGGCCTGAATGCCCAGCATTCCCAGTCTTGTAAGACAACGTCTTAAGAAGAGCTCTCGAGTTTTAGTTGGAAGGATACAAAACAACAATTGATACACGTTTTAGGACAATCTGAGGGAGAAAAGACCATGGGAGAAGAGAGAGAAAGAGAGAGAGAGAAGAGAGAGAAGAGAGAGAGAGAGAAGAGAGAGAGAGAGAGAGAGAGAGAGAGAAGAGAGAGAAGAGAGAGAAGAGAGAGAGAGAGAGAGAGAGAGAGAGAGAGAGAAGAGAGAGAGAGAGAGAAAGAGAAGAGAGAGAAGAGAGAGAGAGAGAGAGAGAGAAGAGAGAGAGAAGAGAGAAGAGAGAGAAGAGAGAGAAGAGAGAGAGAGAAGAGAGAGAAGAGAGAGAAGAGAGAGAGAAGAGAGAGAGAGAGAAGAGAGAGAGAAGAGAGAGAAGAGAGAGAAGAGAGAGAGAAGAGAGAGAAGAGAGAGAAGAGAGAGAGAAGAGAGAGAGAGAGAAGAGAGAGAAGAGAGAGAAGAGAGAGAGAAGAGAGAGAAGAGAGAGAAGAGAGAGAGAGAGAGAGAGAGAAGAGAGAGAGAGAAGAGAGAGAGAGAGAGAGAAGAGAGAGAGAGAGAAGAGAGAGAAAAGAGAGAGATAGAGAGGGAGAAGAGAGAGAGAAAAGAGAGAAGAGAGAGAGAAGAGAGAGATAGAGAGATAGAGAGAGAAGAGAAAGATAGAGAGAGATAGAGAGAGAGAAGAGAGAGATAGAGAGAGAGAAGAGAGAGAAGAGAGAGAGAGAGAAGAGAGAGAGAAGAGAGAGAGAGAAGAGAGAGAGAGAGAAGAGAGAGAGAGAAGAGAGAGAGAGAGAGAGAGAGAGAGAGAGAGAGAGAGAGAGAGAGAGAGAGAGAGAGAGAGAAGTTGTCAGTGAAACGAAATCCGAGGGACAGTCACATGATGCAGGTTAAAAAGTTTGGCTGTAAATATAATCGAATTCAATGAGTTTCTATAGCAGGGTAAGAACACATAAATAATAACAAAAAAAAACCTAGCCCCAAACAGTACAAGCTTAGACTAGTAGTGAGTAATTCATTGTCTCCTATGAGCTGAGGTAATAATGATAATAATGAAAATAATAATAATAACAAAAACAACAACAACAACAACAGCAATAATAACAATAATACCCAATAAGTGCAAGCTTAGAATTACGGTAAGTAATTCATTGTCTCCTATGAACATATCCTCCCAATTTACAGGAAGATTTTTTAAACATTGAAACATGTCGTGATAAACCATGGGAGTGAAAAAAACATGAGAAACTTTACACATCAAAGGATATCAGGACAGAGAAAAACCCAGAGAACAGGTGTGTGGCAGGACGAGAGCACAGCTGTGTGACCAGTCCAGAGTACATTGACGGTTTAGAAGCAGGGAGAATCCTAGAAACTTTAGGTCGTCTGGTCAACTCTTCGCCCAGACCAAGAAATATTCCTCTTGCCAGTTCGACTTTGGAATCCTCAACAAGACTAAAGGGAGACCAAGTTGTAAACAACTAAAAAGATACAATTGATGGGTAGTCAGTTCTAATGTGTCTTGATGGGTAGTTGATGGGTAGTCGGTTCTCGTGTGTCTTGATGGGTAGTCAGTTCTCATGTGTCTTGATGGGTAGTCGGTTCTAATGTGACTTGATGGGTAGTCGGTTCTCATGTGTCTTGATGGGTAGTCAGTTCTAATGTGACTTGATGGGTAGTCAGTTCTAATGTGACTTGATGGGTAGTCGGTTCTCATGTGTCTTGATGGGTAGTCAGTTCTATTGTGAATTGATGGGTAGTTGATGGGTAGTCGGTTCTAATGTGTCTTGATGGGTAGTCGGTTCTAATGTGTCTTGATGGGTAGTCGGTTCTCATGTGTCTTGATGGGTAGTCAGTTCTAATGTGACTTGATGGGTAGTCAGTTCTAATGTGACTTGATGGGTAGTCGGTTCTCATGTGTCTTGATGGGTAGTCAGTTCTATTGTGAATTGATGGGTAGTTGATGGGTAGTCGGTTCTAATGTGTCTTGATGGGTAGTCGGTTCTAATGTGTCTTGATGGGTAGTCGGTTCTAATGTGTGTTGGTGGGTAGTCGGTTCTAATGTGTGTTGATGGGTAGTCGGTTCTAATGTGTCTTGATGGGTAGTCAGTTCTAATGTTTATTGATGGGTAGTCGGTTCTCGTGTGTCTTGATGGGTAGTCGGTTCTAATGAATCTTGATGGATAGTCAGTTCTCGTGTGTCTGGATGGGTAGTCGGTTCTAATATGACTTGATGGGTAGTCGGTTCTAATGTGTCTTGGTGGATAGTTAGTTCTCGTGTGTCTGGATGGGCAGTCGGTTCTAATATGACTTGATGGATATTCGGTTCTAATGTGTCTTGATGGATAGTTCATGGGTAGTCAGTTCTCGTGTGTCTTGATGGGTAGTCGGTTCTAATGTGTCTTGATGGATAGTCAGTTCTCGTGTGTCTGGATGGGTAGTCGGTTCTAATATGACTTGATGGGTAGTCGGTTCTAATGTGTCTTGATGGATAGTCAGTTCTCGTGTGTCTTGATGGGCAGTCGGTTCTAATATGACTTGATGGGTATTCGGTTCTAATGTGTCTTGATGGATAGTTGATGGGTAGTCGGTTCTCGTGTGTCTTGATGGGTAGTCGGTTCTTATGTGTCTTGATGGGTAGTCAGTTCTAATGTGACTTGATGGGTAGTCGGTTCTCATGTGTCTTGATGGGTAGTCAGTTCTATTGTGAATTGATGGGTAGTTGATGGGTAGTCGGTTCTAATGTGTCTTGATGGGTAGTCGGTTCTAATGTGTCTTGATGGGTAGTCGGTTCTAATGTGTGTTGGTGGGTAGTCGGTTCTAATGTGTGTTGATGGGTAGTCGGTTCTAATGTGTCTTGATGGGTAGTCAGTTCTAATGTTTATTGATAGGTAGTCGGTTCTCGTGTGTCTTGATGGGTAGTCGGTTCTAATGAATCTTGATGGATAGTCAGTTCTCGTGTGTCTGGATGGGTAGTCGGTTCTAATATGACTTGATGGGTAGTCGGTTCTAATGTGTCTTGATGGATAGTTAGTTCTCGTGTGTCTGGATGGGCAGTCGGTTCTAATATGACTTGATGGATATTCGGTTCTAATGTGTCTTGATGGATAGTTGATGGGTAGTCGGTTCTCGTGTGTCTTGATGGGTAGTCGGTTCTAATGTGTCTTGCTGGATAGTCAGTTCTCGTGTGTCTGGATGGGTAGTCGGTTCTAATATGACTTGACGGGTAGTCGGTTCTAATGTGTCTTGATGGATAGTTAGTTCTCGTGTGTCTGGATGGGCAGTCGGTTCTAATATGACTTGATGGATATTCGGTTCTAATGTGTCTTGATGGATAGTTGATGGGTAGTCGGTTCTCGTGTGTCTTGATGGGTAGTCGGTTCTCATGTGTCTTGATGGGTAGTCGGTTCTAATGTGACTTGATGGATAGTCAGTTCTAATGTGTCTTGATGGGTAGTCAGTTCTAATGTGTCTTGATTGGTAGTTGATGGGTAGTCAGTTCTAATGTGTCTTGATGGGTAGTCGGTTCTCGTGTGTCTTGATGGGTAGTCGGTTCTAATGTGTCTTGATGGGTAGTCGGTTCTAATGTGACTTGATGGGTAGTCAGTTCTAATGTGACTTGATGGGTAGTCGGTTCTCATGTGTCTTGATGGGTAGTCAGTTCTATTGTGAATTGATGGGTAGTTGATGGGTAGTCGGTTCTAATGTGTCTTGATGGGTAGTCGGTTCTAATGTGTCTTGATGGGTAGTCGGTTCTAATGTGTGTTGGTGGGTAGTCGGTTCTAATGTGTGTTGATGGGTAGTCGGTTCTAATGTGTCTTGATGGGTAGTCAGTTCTAATGTTTATTGATGGGTAGTCGGTTCTCGTGTGTCTTGATGGGTAGTCGGTTCTAATGAATCTTGATGGATAGTCAGTTCTCGTGTGTCTGGATGGGTAGTCGGTTCTAATATGACTTGATGGGTAGTCGGTTCTAATGTGTCTTGATGGATAGTTAGTTCTCGTGTGTCTGGATGGGCAGTCGGTTCTAATATGACTTGATGGATATTCGGTTCTAATGTGTCTTGATGGATAGTTGATGGGTAGTCGGTTCTCGTGTGTCTTGATGGGTAGTCGGTTCTAATGTGTCTTGATGGATAGTCAGTTCTCGTGTGTCTGGATGGGTAGTCGGTTCTAATATGACTTGACGGGTAGTCGGTTCTAATGTGTCTTGATGGATAGTTAGTTCTCGTGTGTCTGGATGGGCAGTCGGTTCTAATATGACTTGATGGATATTCGGTTCTAATGTGTCTTGATGGATAGTTGATGGGTAGTCGGTTCTCGTGTGTCTTGATGGGTAGTCGGTTCTTATGTGTCTTGATGGGTAGTCAGTTCTAATGTGACTTGATGGGTAGTCGGTTCTCATGTGTCTTGATGGGTAGTCAGTTCTATTGTGAATTGATGGGTAGTTGATGGGTAGTCAGTTCTAATGTGTCTTGATGGGTAGTTGATGGGTAGTCGGTTCTCGTGTGTCTTGATGGGTAGTCGGTTCTAATGTGTCTTGATGGGTAGTCGGTTCTCGTGTGTCTTGATGGGTAGTCGGTTCTAATGTGTCTTGATGGGTAGTCGGTTCTAATGTGTCTTGATGGGTAGTCGGTTCTCGTGTGTCTTGATGGGTAGTCGGTTCTAATGAATCTTGATGGATAGTCAGTTCTCGTGTGTCTGGATGGGTAGTCGGTTCTAATATGACTTGATGGGTAGTCGGTTCTAATGTGTCTTGATGGATAGTCAGTTCTCGTGTGTCTGGATGGGTAGTCGGTTCTAATATGACTTGATGGGTATTCGGTTCTAATGTGTCTTGATGGATAGTTGATGGGTAGTCGGTTCTCGTGTGTCTTGATGGGTAGTCGGTTCTCATGTGTCTTGATGGGTAGTCAGTTCTAATGTGACTTGATGGGTATTCAGTTCTAATGTGACTTGATGGGTAGTCAGTTCTAATGTGACTTGATGGGTATTCAGTTCTAATGTGACTTGATGGGTAGTCAGTTCTAATGTGACTTGATGGGTAGTCGGTTCTCATGTGCCTTGATGGGTAGTCAGTTCTATTGTGAATTGATGGGTAGTTGATGGGTAGTCAGTTCTAATGTGTCTTGATGGGTAGTTGATGGATAGTCGGTTCTCGTGTGTCTTGATGGGTAGTCGGTTCTCATGTGTCTTGATGGGTAGTCGGTTCTCGTGTGTCTTGATGGGTAGTTGGTTCTCGTGTGTCTTCATGGGTCGCTAAGGTTTATAACAGAATCGCAATTCTTCATACATTACATTAGAACGATGTTTCCACCATGCCATCACGTGACTCAAGCCGAAGGAACTGTATCTCATCCTATATGCCATCTCTATGGTAACCGATTGGCCAGGGACAGTATAGTTCTAGCAGAGTTCCTCATAAGCTCTGTTTACCTAGCCACACGCTGCTCTTACTTGTCTCTCTTTCTCTTCTCCTGTTTGAGTGTGGACACCTAAGTTAGGGTTTTACCTGCCTGCTGGTAGGTTGTTTATGGGACATGTACAATAGCCGAAGGATTTGGTAAAGGCTGCTTCCTACTGGTCCTTCTTTATCATTTTGAGATATCGACTACTTATTACTGTCTCAGATACAGAAATTCGTGATAGATTACATTGTGCTGACAGTGCCCACCTACACAATGCGTGCGGATCGCCTGTCCATCACGCATGCGCGGGGTGTGTCCCGGGCTTAGAGCAGGCAGAACCAACAGGAACAGAGGCGGATTACCGCTTGAATCTCTTACTTTACGGCTCTCCGCCTCTGGGGGCTGGAAGGCAGAACTATCGCCTTTTAACTAAAGAGGATTTTCCCTCACACATTAAAAGGGCCATATAGATGGTCAATTTGTGTATATTCTTTAAAATTTTGTGTGAGGAATTTACTGATGGTCAAACTATGACAGTCTGTATCATTGTGTGGGAGAAGATTGTTGATGGTCAAACTGTGTACCGTCTTTATCATTGTGTGAGAGGAGTTAGTCGATGGCCAAACTATCAAGTCTTAATCACTGAGTGGAAAGAGTTTGTTGATGGTCAAACTGTGTACAATCTTCATCGTTGTGTGGAAGGGGTTTGTTGATGGTCAAACTGTGTACAATCTTTATCATTGTGTGGAAGCAGTTTGTTGATGGTCAAACTATGTACAATCTTTATCATTGTGTGGAAGGAGTTTGTTGATGGTCAAACTGTGTACAATCTTTATCTTTGTGTTGAAGGAGTTTGTTGATGGTCAAACTCTGTACAATGTTTATCATTGTGTGGAAGGAGTTTGTTGATGGTCAAACTGTGTACAATCTTTATCATTGTGTGGAAGGAGTTTGTTGATGGTCAAACTGTGTACAATCTTTATCATTGTGTGGAAGGAGTTTGTTGATGGTCAAACTATGTACAATCTTTATCATTGTGTGGAAGGAGTTTGTTGATGGTCAAACTATGTACAATCATTATCATTGTGTGGAAGGAGTTTGTTGATGGTCAAACTCTGTACAATCTTTATCATTATGTGGAAGGAGTTTGTTGCAGGTCAAACTGTGTACAATCTTTATCATTGTGTGGAAGGAGTTTGTTGATGGTCAAACTGTGTACAATCTTTATCATTGTGTGGAAGGAGTTTGTTGATGGCCAAACTGTGTACAACCTTTATCTTTGTGTTGAAGGAGTTTGTTGATGGTCAAACTGTGTACAATCTTTATCTTTGTGTTGAAGGAGTTTGTTGATGGTCAAACTGTGTACAATCTTTATCTTTGTGTTGAAGGAGTTTGTTGATGGTCAAACTGTGTACAATCTTTATCTTTGTGTTGAAGGAGTTTGTTGCAGGTCAAACTATGTACAATCTTTATCATTGTGTGGAAGGAGTTTGTTGATGGCCAAACTGTGTACAACCTTTATCATTGTGTGGAAGGAGTTTGTTGATGGTCAAATTATGTAAAATCTTTATCATTGTGTGGAAGGAGTTTGTTGATGGTCAAACTTTGTGCAATCTTTATCATTGTGTGAAAGGAGTTTGTTGATGGTCAAACTATATACAATCTTTATCATTTTGTGGAAGGAGTTTGTTGATGGTCAAACTATATACAATCTTTATCATTTTGTGGAAGGAGTTTGTTGATGGTCAAACTGTGTACAATCTTCATCGTTGCGTGGATGGAGTTTGTTGATGGTCAAACTATGTACAGTGTTTATCATTGTGTGGAAGGAGTTTATTGATGTTCAAACTGTCTTGTTTTTTTTACACATGGGTAATCGTCTCTCTCCTAGTCTTATATAGGGAAAGCCATCGTTGTTCTCACAATGTCAGCATCGAAATACTAATGGTAAGGAAGATTAATTGGCTCAAGGAGCAAAGAATTTATTTGGTTGAAATTGATGAAATATTATGATCTAGGACTGGTCTTCTTTTATACCAGAGACTTGTTTACAGAATCATTCTATGGGTCTCCTTTCAGATTCATAGCCTTTATGCGAATGACATTTAGGATGACTTTAATATGTCCGAAAATCTGTACAGGCTTTTCGGCAACCAATAAAATGTCTCGTCTTGTTCTATGTAAGCAACGATTCTACAGGACTCAATTCGCGGAGTTTCAGCATCGACTCTTCCAGATCTGACAGGAAGGACTTATGATAACAACCCTCACATCTCTTCCAGATCTGACAGGAAGGACTTATGATAACAACCCTCACATCTCTTCCAGATCTGACAGGAAGGACTTATGATAACAACCCTCACATCTCTTCCAGATCTGACAGGAAGGACTTATGATAACAACCCTCACATCTCTTCCAGATCTGACAGGAAGGACTTATGATAACAACCCTCACATCTCTTCCAGATCTGACAGGAAGGACTTATGATAACAACCCTCACATCTCTTCCAGATCTGACAGGAAGGACTTATGATAACAACCCTCACATCTCTTCAAACAAATGAAAGAAAGAGCTTCGGGCAAAATTATTTCAAAGATTACAAACTGGCCGATTTGAAAGACCAGGAAGAGTAAAACTGTAGGCCTGGCAAAGTAACACACTTAGTTGGTCTTAGCTTTACCACTCTCGGCAATCGATTCAGTTTTGAAAAACAAAAACATATAAAAAAGTAATAATAAAAAACACAATAAAAAACCCCACTGAACCCATCGCCGCACCAATTGATCCAGCTCCCCGCGAGACCGACCCCCCACCTCTTCCCTACTTCCCCATGGTGTTCACCTGTAGTGTGGAGACTGCCCGTGCTTTAGGCCAGGTCCTGCTGTCCTGAGCTGGCCGCTCGACAGGTCATCGTGTACAGCAGGGGGAGATCACTCTCCCGGCCCCGCCTGGACCGTCCGGTCTATTGTGCTCCCTGACGGCAGACGCCGACCGCTTACGTGCTGTGATAAAAGCAGGTGGGGTCAGCTCGGGTCAGCGCGGGTCACTACCTGACGGGGATATTATTGCTGGGCGGCTTGGCCACACAAAGCACCGGAAAAACATTCGAGGGGGATTCGTTTAAATGGAGTTTTATGAACTTTGAAATATTGTCGCTGTGAGATGGGCATTCAGCCGCTAGCCGTGGTCAATGGACAATATTGGTGTGTGTATTTGTGTGTGTGTGAGTGTGTTTTAAATATGACAAGAAACAATAGGGTTTTAGTGGGGAAGGGGACAATAGGATAAAAAAGAGGTCGTTAAAATCAATAATTCATTTCCGTCTCCATTTCCTGCCCTCTTAAAGCCCAGGGCTAAAATATTATGTCCATCCGCACTTGACCAAAATCGGCCCAGCGCCCGAACAGAGTTTAGAAAAACAAAGCACATTTAAGCATGTGTCATTAACCGTCCTTACAAGTAATGGGTCTAACTATAAGATATAATTACTTCAAGCGCAGGGTCTATATATTGCAGAAAGTTCCTTAAAAAATAAAAACAAAAGAGTCCAAATATCCGGAAAAGTTCTTGTTGACGATGATTGATACAAACGTTTTCAGCGTAATATTACAGAAATATCTTCATAGAACAATGGGTCGCAATATGGGGGATAGTTCCTACAGGATTCGAGTCACTATATCAGAAATACTTCCTACAGAATTCGAGTCACTATACCAGAAATACGTCCTACAGGATTCAAGTCACTATATCAGAAATACTTCCTACAGAATTCGAGTCACTATATCAGAAATACGTCCTACAGGATTCGAGTCACTATATCAGAAATACTTCCTACAGAATTCGAGTCACTATATCATAAATACTTCCTACAGGATTCGAGTCACTATATCAGAAATACTTCCTACAAGATTCGAGTCACTATATCAGAAATACTTCCTACAGGATTCGAGTCACTATATCAGAAATACTTCCTACAGGATTCGAGTCACTATATCAAAAAAAATTTCTATAGACGATGAGTCAGAAAACAGAAATACTTCCTACAGACGATGAGTCAGAATACCAAAAATACTTCCTACAGACGATGAGTCACTATATCATAAATACTTCCTACAGAAGATGAGTCACTACATCATAAATACTTCATACAGAGGATCAGTCACTATATCATAAATACTTCCTACAGACGATGAGTCACTATATCATAAATACTTCCTACAGAGGATGAGTAGTATAAACATTCTAAGTGTAGTATAACACACTATGTTTACAGACAATGGGTCGGAATATCAGAAATAATTTATGCACGCTAGGATTGAAAACAAAAATGAGCTAAATATTACAAAAAGGATTAAAGTAGCAAGTGTTAATACTTAACACTAATTTTAGAAACAATGGTTAAAGGACACATCAACTAGACGCTACAAGAGATGCCTCGTGAGAAACGGTGTCTACAGAGCATGAGGGAAAGAAACATAGATTTAAACACCAGACAAACTGCTCTAGAAAGTTCACTAAGCTTATACGCACGTAGGCCGCTACAAATCCAACATCAAAATATTCGGCTCTATCATGAATTATTAGCTTAACGTGTTCAAATCCAATAGAAGAAAAAAAAAAAAAACATGCATAGAAAACATACAGCCCCCCAAAAATAAAAAAAAATCTCCCAAGAAACAATAACAATGAATGAAATATTCTTCAGCCTTAACAAACGCATAGATTTCAGGTTTACAAGAAACACCAGGTAAATCTTCTCGCTGTAAAGCTGAAAATAAAACATGGCCAACTTTACTTTGCTAAAAAATATTCAAATCAAGAAGTGAACAAAAAATTCTCTATATAACATAGTAATTCAACTAGAGGTTTCCAAAATAACATATACAAACACATACACACACCCACTCACACACACACTAAAGAGCCGCCTCCCTGATATCAGTGACTGCTGATGAATCTCTGAACTGCCCTTCTATATCAAACACAACCTCTTAACTGGACATCTATATCAAAATAACCTCTGATATGCCTTTATATGTCAAACACAACCTCTGAACTGCTCTTCTGTATCAAACACAACCTCTTAACTGCCCTTTTTTGTCAAACACAACCTCTGAATTGCCCTTCTTATCAAACACAACCTCTTAACTGCCCTTTTTTTGTCAAACACAACCTCTGAATTGCCCTTCTTATCAAACACAACCTCTTAACTGTCCTTTTTTTGTCAAACACAACCTCTGAACTGCTCTTCTGTATCAAACACGACCTCTTAACTGCCCTTTTTTTTTGTCAAACACAACCTCTGAATTGCCCTTCTCATCAAACACATGAAGGAGTGTCCACCAAGCATTCTTCTTTCTTGAGCTGTCCAAAATTAGAGATGAATTGAAGTAGTTCCCACTCTGAGTCCAAGATTGCTGCGAATCCTGGTGTGTGTCGAGTTTGCAGCATGGAGCGACACGGAGTTCTCTACATGTCGAGGGCTATGAAAAACTTACTGAGCTTTTAGTCTGAAAATTTAGTTGTCGATTCTCTCTGTAAAGCTGAACCTGGACATCAAAAACATGGAGGTTGTGAGTCTGCCAACCATTGCTGAGGCGGTGACAACCAAACGGGTTGTTGTGAGCCGGACAACCATTGCTGAGGCGGTGACAACCAAACGGGTTGTTGTGAGCCGGACAACCATTGCTGAGGCGGTGACAACCAAACGGGTTGTTGTGAGCCGGACAATTATCGAGCCTAAAGGAGTCTGAGCTGAACCACCTAGAGGAGGAGACTCAATCCTATACTTTCTTTCTTTCTTCACGTAAAAAAGGTTTTGTCGAATTATTGAACTGTTACTGAACATAGTCTGGTTACTACTACTACTACTACTACTACTACTACTACTACTACTACTACTACTACTACTACTACTACTACTACTACTACTACTACTACTACTACTACTACTACTACTACTACTACTACTACTACTACTACTACTACTACTACTACTACTATTACTATTACTACTACTTTTGTTATTGTTACGAATTGGCAGATTCCATAATGATTATAATGATGATAATGGCGATGACAACAAATAATGAATGCAGTTGTATGATGAGGAATAAAACGCTGCTATTGCTGCTGTTGATAAAGATGATGATGTTAGCGATTTTAGGCTTTACAATATTGATTGTAACGAAACTGGTATGGACAGGAATAACAACAAAACGTTGCAAATAATTAAATGGACATTTCTAATGAATAAAAAACTCGTATGGAAAAAAAAAACTGCAAACAACATACCAACCAACCAACCAAACAAACAAACATGCAAATAATTGAAGAAAAGATTTCAAATGCAAAGTAACTTGTATGAACGAGAATAAAAAAAAAAAACGAAAAAACAAAATGTCAGAAATTATTTAAAAAAAAAAATTTCTAATGTAAGAAAACTGATAGATATCATATAAATTACAAATTATTATGGAAAAATACTTTTAATGTAAAAGAAAACTGGTATTGACAGAAATGATAAAACATTATAAAGAAAAAGATTTTTAATGTAACAAAACTGGTATTGACAGAAATAATAACAAATGCTAAAACTTTATAAAGAAAAAAAATTCTTATGCATAGAAAAACAAAACAAATATTGACAGAAATCATAAAACGTTACAAATATTTCAAGGAAAAGGTTTAGAATTCTTTAATTTGTGATGATCAAGTTCTCGATTGTTTTTTTTTTTTTTTTTTTTTGAGATGAGCACACTGAAATCTGATTGATCTGTGTGAATGTTTCTCTCTAGCCTGAGAGAGGTGGGGATAGATCGGGGACATCACAAGGAGAGCTCAGGGGTAGAGCGAGAAACACAACAAGACTTTATTATAGTGGTTAGAAGCTGGTAGAAAAGTTAAAGCATGAATACATATTTAAAATCACAGTTAAAAGCCAAGCCATGACCGCCGAAACCAACAAAACTCGCCCATTACTGACAAATGACTTCAACCACATCATTCCCCCAACCTCGGCAGACAACAAGAAAACCTCATGCAACAACCGACCCTGGTGAAGTGCTGGAGGCGAGGAGGAGGGTGGGAGGATGGGAGGGAGAGGATTAAAACTGAATTGACAAATGAATCCATGATGAAGGCAATGGGACTCACTGGTCTGCTTCAAGGTCACGTTTCACCTGCTCTCCCCCACCTGTACGAGGGGGACGTGGTCAATAGTCTAGGGCAAAGAAAGGGGGGGGGGGCGGGGGGGGGGGGAGGGGGAGACGAGGGAGAGAGAAGTGAAGGGAGGGAGTTCGGAGGGGGATTGAAAGATCGAAGGACCAACAGCCGGGGGTCCAGAGCGACGCTTCAGAGACGGGTCAGTGGAGGGGGGATATGAGAAACTGGAGGGAGAGAGGGAGAGCTAAAAGAGAGAGATAGATAGTTTGATAGAAAGCAAATGACAGAGAGAGAGAGAGAGAGAGAGAGAGAGAGAGAGAGAGAGAGAGAGAGAGAGAGAGAGAGAGAGAGGGAGAGAGAGAAGGAAAAAGAATTTTTTTTTTGGGGGGTAGGGGGGGGTGAAGAAAAAAACGAAGATAAGAGTGAGAATATTCAAGAAAAGTCTACGTTGATGAAATTCAGTTTTACTGAAAAAAGACTTCAATGATCTGTGAGGGAAGAAGAGGGTGTCGAGGAAGAATAACTTACAACCAAGTGAGGTATGTACAGTAGGCGGTGACAGAATTCAATGATCTGTGAGGGAAGAAGTGTGTGAGGGAAGAAGAGGGTGTCGAGGAAGAATAACTTACAACCAAGTGAGGTGTGTACAGGTACAGTAGGCGGTGACCACTCATGAATTTTAATAAGTTCTAATGGAGCATTCTGAGAATGGTTTGAGATCTGTAAGCTTCCATCTGCTCAAAGACATGAGGGCATGTGTCTATCCTCTAAGTTGGAGAGTCTGGGAAATGGTCAGATTGAGGAGCAGAGGGTGGGGAGAGTCGGGGAAATGGTCAGATTGAGGAGTGGAGGGTGGGGAGAGTCAGGGAAATGGTCAGATTGACGAGCGGAGGGTGGGGAGAGTAGGGGAAATGGTCAGATTGAGGAGTGGAGGGTGGGGAGAGTCGGGGAAATGGTCAGATTGAGGAGTGGAGGGTGGGGAGAGTCGGGGAAATGGTCAGATTGAGGAGTGGAGGGTGGGGAGAGTCAGGGAAATGGTCAGATTGAGGAGTGGAGGGTGGGGAGAGTAGGGGAAATGGTCAGATTGAGGAGTGGAGGGTGGGGAGAGTAGGGGAAATGGTCAGATTGAGGAGTGGAGGGTGGGGAGAGTCGGGGAAATGGTCAGATTGACGAGCGGAGGGTGGGGAGAGTAGGGGAAATGGTCAGATTGAGGAGTGGAGGGTGGGGAGAGTAGGGGAAATGGTCAGATTGAGGAGTGGAGGGTGGGGAGAGTAGGGGAAATGGTCAGATTGAGGAGTGGAGGGTGGGGAGAGTAGGGGAAATGGTCAGATTGAGGAGTGGAGGGTGGGGAGAGTAGGGGAAATGGTCAGATTGACGAGCGGAGGGTGGGGAGAGTAGGGGAAATGGTCAGATTGAGGAGTGGAGGGTGGGGAGAGTAGGGGAAATGGTCAGATTGAGGAGTGGAGGGTGGGGAGAGTCGGGGAAATGGTCAGATTGAGGAGCGGAGGGTGGGGAGAGTCGGGGAAATGGTCAGATTGAGGAGTGGAGGGTGGGGAGAGTAGGGGAAATGGTCAGATTGAGGAGTGGAGGGTGGGGAGAGTAGGGGAAATGGTCAGATTGAGGAGCAGAGGGTGGGGAGAGTAGGGGAAATGGTCAGATTGAGGAGTGGAGGGTGGGGAGAGTAGGGGAAATGGTCAGATTGAGGAGCAGAGGGTGGGGAGAGTAGGGGAAATGGTCAGATTGAGGAGTGGAGGGTAGGGGGAGTCGCGGAAATGATCAGATTGAGGAGCAGAGGGTGGGGAGAGTAGGGGAAATGATCAGATTGAGGAGTGGAGGGTGGGGAGAGTCGGGGAAATGGTTAGCTTGAGGAGTGGAGGGTGGGGAGAGTCAGGGAAATGGTCAGATTGAGGAGTGGAGGGTGGGGAGAGTAGGGGAAATGGTCAGATTGACGAGCGGAGGGTGGGGAGAGTAGGGGAAATGGTCAGATTGAGGAGCAGAGGGTGGGGAGAGTAGGGGAAATGGTCAGATTGAGGAGCGGAGGGTGGGGAGAGTAGGGGAAATGGTCAGATTGAGGAGTGGAGGGTGGGGAGAGTCAGGGAAATGGTCAGATTGAGGAGTGGAGGGTGGGGAGAGTAGGGGAAATGGTCAGATTGACGAGCGGAGGGTGGGGAGAGTAGGGGAAATGGTTAGCTTGAGGAGCGGAGGGTGGGGAGAGAAGGAAAAATAGTCAGATTGGGGCGCGTGGTATGGAGGAAGACAAATATGTTATTCTTAGAAAAATAAAATAAATAAATAAATAGAATCCTTTGCATACAAATGGAGTGGAAGGGTTGAGACAAGAGTTAGCAGGGTGGAAAAGTACTTTCAATTTCAAGTTTCTTGCTGTGGGAAAAGTTCTCTTGTCTGGGCATAGATCCACGACACAGTCCGCCCATAGCAGAGTGATTTTAGATCGAGTCATACACACAAAAGACTCTTCATCCACATCCCACTCGTTGGTGGCGTAGGCTCTGAACCCTTTAAAAAAAAATCGCTACAGGTCCTAAATAGACACTCTATCCTATCGACAAGGGCCCCACTGTTTCTCTGTCCCTCTGGATCTTAGGTAGAGATGAGTTCAAACCCGTGTCTTACATGAGTTGTGTTGAATGTCACAGCATGCGGTTCCTGGATCTAGTGCCATCGACCAATATGAAGGCAAGCACATAAGCTAAAACCTCTCAACTTTATAGAAACTAAGGATTCTACCATAAAAACTATCCCAGCGGCCATGGAGCTCTTACTACACAGCAGGCTGAGATCTCTAAACATGTAGGAAATACGCAAGACGAAGAAAATCGTTCACGAATGAAATAAGTGAACATCTCGATTAGTTTCGTTATCAGTTTTCTTCCCTGAGACAGCAGTCTTAAGTAGCCAGCTCAGGACCGAACCAAGTAGGCCACACAGACAGCTTTGTCCTCTGCTTTCTAAAAAAATGGATGAAAAACACGGATCCAATCTGGCTTGGAAGCGAATGATCCAACAGGCAGACCCTGAGGACCAATTCTATGGTGGGATTCTGGCCAGGGCTATCCGGGGGCTGGCGGCCAAACCGTAAGACAAGAGGCCAAATTAGAGGAGACCAAATCGATCTCAGAGAGAGTGAGAGAGAGAGTGAGAGAGAGAGAGAGAGAGGGAGAGAGAGAGGGAGAGAGAGAGAGAGAGAGAGAGAGAGAGAGAGAGAGAGAGAGAGAGAGAGAGAGAGAGAGAGAGAGAGAGAGAGAGAGAGAGAGAGAGAGAGAGAGAGAGAAAGCAGCTCCAGAGATGCGTTTGAGGAGTAAGAAGAAAAAATGACCAGATTCCCCAAAAAGCTACTTTAGCTAGCCACACACAGACCAACTCTCTCTCTCTCTCTCTCTCTCTCTCTCTCTCTCTCTCTCTCTCTCTCTCTCTCTCTCCTTGAGTCTTCGTGTCCTACCACCCAAGGGTCTGACTGACAGCACCGGTAGTTTTTTTTTCATTTTTTTAGGTACCAGCTTCCTCTTCATTCTCACATACTTTTCTATTCTGTGCAGCGACCACTGGGAGTAACGAGTACCCTAACCCCGCTCCATCTTCTGGTAATATTATTTTCTTTTTTACACTGCTCGGACTGCGTCACGCCGCTAGTGGTTACCACAGAATTGCGCGGCTGATTAACTGGGCTTTAGGCTCGCTTCTTTTGTTGCTGCAGCTCGTTGGAACTTAAAATAAATAAAAAATTAAAAGCAAATAATCATTTTTTCTCTCGTTTATTGCGGTTGCATTTTGAAATGAGGGCTTGTATCTTTTTCATGCTATAACTTGTACAGAAAAAAAAAATGTTTAGAAAGTCCAAAAACTTGAAAATCGATGTTTTTATGCAACCCTTCTAACCTCAGACATATTTAATATCGAAAACAAGTCCGTGTGTCTACATCGACAGTCGCCTTATCTTGAAATTAAAAAAAAAGTTCAAGACTTGGATCAGTGGAGGTCCGACTTTTTAGATAATCTCTAGAAGAGGTTTCCTCCTGGTCGAGTGTCTAACGGCATTTTCATCTTGACCATAGTTACAGTTACCAGGTTAAAACAAAATAAAAATGTAGTCAAAGCAAACACGGAGCACTGAAATAAAAAAACGGTCCAATTTTCACACCAACTGCAAGGTTTTGAGGCAGATACACCAAGAAAAAGGGCAATTTGGTGACGTTATTGGACATAAGTGTGTGGACATACATAGCACTTTGCCTCTGAATCTTATCGGCACCCCCCCCCCACCCTTCACCCCATAAAAATAAGTCTCGTTTGAAAATTCCCCCAAGGACCAGTTCTCAGTGCGTGGCCGCACAGTGTGAGAGCCACCCTGGTCAGTGATGCCTCCAGCTGCCCCCTGGCCTGCCCGTCTCGCCCAGCCGACTCAACACACTTCCGAACAACGCCTTCCCAAGGGGAGAGAACGCATACCATGACTGGTCCTTCTTGACGCGGAAGTTTTAGGGACGAAAAAAATACAATACGAAAAAAACTCAGTGATGCTTAAAGTATATACAAATATAAGTCTATAAATTTATCTTCAATAAATGAAACTTCAAAAATATCAAAGATTAGGTCTATAAATTCATCATCAATCAATGAACCTTAAACAATATCAAAGATTAGGTCTATAAATTCTTCGTTAACCAATGAAGTTTGAATAATATCAAAGATTAAGTCTATAAATTCATCGTTAAATAATGAAGTTGCAATAGTATCAAAGATTAGGTCTGTAAATTCATAGATAAACAATTAAGCCTTTAAAAAACCTCGATAACTAGGTTAATATTGGACAGGTTGAAGGCCAAGGGCCTAGTGTTTTCCGCCCTTGCATTAAGAAAAGATAAATTTAAATAATCCGTTCATCCACTAATCAATCGATCAACTAATCAACCAATCAGATGATCAATACACAAATAAATCAGCTTTCCACCCAGGCAATCAATCAAACATCAGCCATTGTTTTGATAAACATAAATCAATCAATTTTTGACTGCCTATCAAGTAACAAATAAATCAATGAATAAACTTATCAATTAGTCAATAATTCAATCAATTAAAATAGCAAGTATTTAATCACCAAGTAATCAACCAATCTGTTAATGAAGTAACGAATCATTCATTCAATTTTTCATCCTTCAATCAGTCAATCAATTAGCCAATCAATCAATCAACTAAGGACATGTCTAGTCACTTCATGATACAGTCTCCTTTTCTACAGCCCTTATACTCACCTTTTTTTTAACAATTGTCTCTCGATTTTGATGTCATTCTATACATGTTTTTTGCTCT
Organism: Elysia crispata; assembly: GCA_033675545.1. Classification (NCBI taxonomy): domain Eukaryota; kingdom Metazoa; phylum Mollusca; class Gastropoda; family Plakobranchidae; genus Elysia; species Elysia crispata. The sequence continues at coordinate 138,352 of JAWDGP010002856.1, read as the reverse complement.
TTTTCTCCTTCTCTCTGTTTTGTTTCATCTTTTTATCCATCAGCGTCACAGCTTCTAAGTCCGTCTTTTATTTCCCCTCGCCCCCTATTCCCTCTTCCTAGACAAACAAAACAAAAAACAAAAAGCAAACAAAAACGACGGCACAACCTGTATCAATTGAAGTCCAAGAAATCGATTAAATAATGAAGCAGCTCCTGTGGAACCAAATAAAGCTCGGTGGTCGCCACTCAACATGGGCACGGGGTCCATCCACCCAGCGCGACCCAGCCCAAGCTCGTAGGAGATAAATCTGGAAGCGACGTAGGTATACAGCATGAAGGAGAAAGCTGTGTTTCCACAGGTCAAACCACAGAAATGTAAATATTTAATTTCTAGATTTGATTGGTTTAAGGGATCCCATCAATGATTCTAGTTCAAGCTGTTAAAACGCAGCCATACAGCTCAAATCAGTACGGAAGATATTATGTCAGAGTATAATTCAAGCTGATAGAACACAGCCATACAACACACATCAGCACGGAAGATATTAAGTCAGAGTATAGTTCAGGCTGTTAGAACGCAGCCATACAACGGATCAGTGCGGAAGATATTAAGTCAGAGTATAGTTCAGGCTGTTAGAACGCAGCCATACAACGGATCAGTGCGGAAGATATTAAGTCAGAGTATAGTTCAAGCTGTTAGAACGCAGCCATACAACGGATCAGTACGGAAGATATTAAATCAGAGTATAGTTCAAGCTGATAGAACGCAGCCATACAACGGATCAGTACGGAAGATATTAAGTCAGAGTATAGTTCAAGCTGATAGAACGCAGCCATACAACACACATCAGTACGGAAGATATTAAATCAGAGTATAGTTCAAGCTGTTAGAACGCAGCCATACAACGGATCAGTACGGAAGATATTAAATCAGAGTATAGTTCAAGCTGTTAGAACGCAGCCATACAACGGATCAGGGCGGAAGATATTAAGTCAGAGTATAGTTCAAGCTGATAGAACGCAGCCATACAACGGATCAGTACGGAAGATATTAAGTCAGAGTATAGTTCAAGCTGATAGAACGCAGCCATACAACACACATCAGTACGGAAGATATTAAGTCAGAGAAAATTGTTTTAAGATGAAGAGATAGGTAGATGCATGAATATATTGGTTGATGACACATCAAAAAATGATATACATAGTTTAACTTGACAAAGACAAAGGCAGATAGTATATCTTAAGGCAGATAGTATATCTTAAGGCAGATAGTATATCTTAAGGCAGATAGTATATCTTAAGAGCGGGATTGCAGCATCAGATGCCCGGTCACATTTCAGAGAGAAATGAGGTGAAGATTGATTGAATGGATTAATTTTTTTTTCTTCTAAATTTTAGATTAAAATATTCATGGAGTTGCTGGGACAGGAGAAGCTTCAGGGGATATTGAGTTTGACTGAATTCTGGATGTCAAAAACACTAAAAGCAAAAACCTCCTAGTGTTATTTCTTAACAGAAACGCTAATAGCAAAAGCCTCGCGGTGTTATATCTCAAGAAGACAATAGCAAAAGCTGCTCGGTGTTATTTCCCACCCCCCCCCCCCCCAAAAAAAAAAAAAAAAAAAAAAAAAAAAAAAAAAAAAAAAAAAACAACAGAAACACCAAAAGCAAAAACCATCCGGTGTTATTTCAAAACAAAAACGGAAACGACAAAAAATCTCTCGGTCTTATTTCCGAACAGAAATATCAAAAGCAAAAACCTCCCGGTATTATTTCCTAACAGAAACAATAGAAGGACAAACTCTCGGTGTTATTTTCCAACAAAAATACTAATAGCAAAAACCTTCCGGTGTTATTTCCCAACAAAAAATAGAAACGACCAAAATCCCCGGCGTTATTTCCCAACAGAGATACCAAAAACAAAAACCTCCCGGTGTTATTTCGCAACAGAAACACTAATAGCAACAGCCTCCCGGTGTTGTTTCCCAATAGTTACATAAATGGCAAAAACTGTGTTTTTTTCAACAAGAACACTAAAAGAAGAAAAACCCAACAGAAACACTAAGGGCAAAAATCTCCCAGTATTATTTCCCAATAATAACATCCATAGAAAAAATGCCTCGGTGGTATTTCCCAACAGAAACACTAATAGAAAAAACATTCCGGTTTTGCTTTCCAACAGAAATACCAAAAGCAAAAACCTCTCGGTTATTTCTTTAAAAAAAATATTAATAGCAAAAAAAAACAAAAAAACAACCTTCCCGGTCTTATTTCCCAACAAAAATACCGAAAGCAAAAACCTACCGGTGTTATTTCCCAAAAGAAGCCCTAATAGCAAAATACCTCACGGTGTTTTATCCCCACAAAAAAACTAATAGCAAAAACCTTCCGGTGTTACTTCCCAACAAAATACTAAGAGCAAAAACCTTCCGCTGCTATGTCCAAAGAAAAAATTACTAAGAGCAAAAACCTCTCGTATTATATATATTAAGAAAAATACTAATAGCAAAAACCTCCTGGTGTTATATTCCAAGAAAAAATCTCAAAGAGCAAAACCTCCTGGTGTTATATACATCAACAGAAACATTAGTAGAAAAAAACCTCCCTGTGTTATTTCCCAAAAGAAACGCTAAGAGCAAAAACCTCCCTGTGTTATTTCCCAAAAGAAACGCTAAGAGAAAAAATCTCTTGGTGTTATATATATAAAAAAAAACAAAAAAAAAAACACTGAAAGCAAACTGCTCCGGTGTTATATCGCAAGAAAAAATCAATATGAGCAAAAACCTCGCGGTGTTATGTCCCAAGAAAAAATCACAAAGAACCTCTCGATATTATATATACCAACAGAAACAGTAATAGCAAAAACCTCTCGGTGTTATACACTCCAAAAAAAAAAAAAAAACAACCTTAAAGCACAGATTTATCGGTATTATTTCTTAACAAAAACGCTAATAGTATATTTTCCCGGTGTTATATTCCAACGGAAACACTAAAAGCACACGTTTCTCTGTGTTATCTACCAACATATTCATAACAAAGATTTGCCGATATTATTTACTACTTAATACAATAATGGCTCAGGTTTACCAGTATTATTTACCAACAGATATTCTCATAACACAGGTTTACCAGTATTATTTACCAACAGATATCCTCATAACATGGGTTTACCAATATTATTTACCAACAGATATCCTCACAGCACAGGTTAACCAGTATCATTTACCAACAGATATCCTAATAACACAGGTTTACCGGTATTATTTACCAACAGGTATGCTCATAACACAGGTTTACCGGCATTATTTACCAACAGATATCCTTATAACACAGGTTTACCGGTATTATTTACCAACAGATAACCTTATAACACAGGTTTACCGGCATTATTTACCAACAGATATCCTCATAACACAGGTTTACCGGCATTATTTACCAACATATATCCTTATACACAGGTTTACCGGTATTATTTACAAACAGGTATGCTCATAACACAGGTTTACCGGTATTATTTACCAACAGATAACCTTATAACACAGGTTTACCGGCATTATTTACCAACAAATATCCTCATAACACATGTTTACCGGTATTATTTACCAACAGATATCCTCATAACACAGGTTTACCGGCATTATTTACCAACAGATATCCTCATAACACAGGTTTACCGGTGCTGCTGCATCTAAACCTTCATCAACATTAACCTAAAAATTAGCACAGGACATAGGGGTTGTGCGCACCCTTTCTTCCATTCAGAGATCCATGCCATTAGTGTATCTGTTGGTACATAACACTGGGAAACCTCTGCTAGAAACAGTGTGTGTGTGTGTGTGTGTGAGAGAGAGAGAGAGAGAGAGAGAGAGAGAGAGAGAGAGAGAGAGAGAGAGAGAGAGAGAGAGAGAGAGAGACAGACAGACAGACAGACAAACAGACAGCGACAGAGAGACGGAGGGAAAAACAGAGACAGAGAGGCAGGAAAAAAAAACACGTAGAGTGAGACACAGAGAGAAAGAAAGACAGAGAAAGAGAAAGAGAGACATAAAAAGAGACCAAGACAGAGAAACAGGGAGATAGAGACAAAAAGACAAAGAAAGGCATAGAGAGAGTGGGAGATACATCTATATATCTATATATACATATATATATATATATATATATATATATATATATATATACAGAGACAAAGAGAGAAGCAGAGAGAAATCAAAGAAGTTAGACAAATAGAGAGAAAAAAATGAAAAAGAGGGAGAGAGAGGAGATGACATACTGCAATTTCGAACATCAGGACAAAGGAGGGAGCAGTCTAGAACTATATACTGGCAAGAGGGGTATAGGCTCTGCATCTTCTCCCAAACAACCCTTATTTAATGGTTTTTAACAAGTTTATAATTATCAGAACTAACATCAAGACTGATTCAAATGGGAGACTAACAGATGGATTAAGAGATTGAGAGAGATGAGAGGTAGATCAGTAATAGTAAGATATATATATATATATATATATATATATATATATATAAAAAGAGAGAGAGAGAGAGAGAGAGAGAGAGAGAGAGAGAGAGAGAGAGAGAGAGAGAGAGAGAGAGAGAGAGAGAGAGAGAGAGAGAGAGAGAGAGAGAGAGAGAGAGAGAGAGAGAGAGAGCTTGCAGATGTTCGCGAGAATATTAAAGATCCCAATTCCCCTCCCAACAGTCATGATTATAATCTTAGAGGTACCATAACTCAACTACTCCCTGGGTCTGTCATTGTCTCTGTCTCTGCCTCTGTCTCTCTCTTTCTCTCACAGCGACACTGTTTCTTTTTTCTCCCATGTGTGGCCGTAACTAACCGACGTCTGGCCATTGCAATTCCAGAAGAGCCCGGGTTGAAATTTCTAAACCGGAAGCTGTGTCTTGCCAGAGTTCATTTCAGCCCGGATGTTGGAGAGCTGAGTTAATGCAGAGACCAGGCGGGGGGTCGTGTTGCAGTTGTTACACAGGCGCTAGCTCCACTGGCGTCACTCCAGTTAGCTGCAGTCTTCACCATCTCTCTCTCTCTCTCTCTCTCTCTCTCTCTCTCTCTCTCTATCTCTCTATCTCTCTCGCTCTCTCCCTCTCTACTTACCCCCCTCTTTAACTGCCCTTACCCCTTCATGTCTTTTGTCATTAAGCTTTAATCTAAACAATTCTGTTCACGGTAATAATTTTAATATACACCAACCTTCCAATGCAGTGTCAACGGAGAAATCACACCACTTGCAAATTTATTCCTTTTTTATGCCTTCCCTTCTAGATTTTTGCTGTCATATATTAATTACTAAATGTAACTACTTTTCTACGCAAGCAGGTCAAAGGTTATGACCCACTCTTCTCATTCAGATTTTAGTCCAATCTCAATTGTTTCTTCGTTTGCCAGGCCCTGTCTCATCTCTGTCGCTTGTAATGTTTACTTCTCCTGTGTTTCGATACCCAGCGTTCGGCTCCACAGACAGCCAGTCCGTCCTGAGGGATACACTCTACATGTACAGTCAGTCCGTCCTGAGGGATACATTCTATATGTACAGCCAGTCCGTCCTGAGGGATACATTCTATATGTACAGTCAGTCCGTCCTGAGGGATACACTCTATATGTACAGCCAGTCCGTCCTGAGGGATACACTCTATATGTACAGCCAGTCCGTCCTGAGGGATACACTCTATATGTACAGCCAGTCCGTCCTGAGGGATACACTCTATATGTACAGCCAGTCCGTCCTGAGGGATACACTCTATATGTACAGTCAGTTTGTAATTTGTAGTTGTACTGCAGGGGTCATGTCTAACTTGTAAAATATTTCACTCGACCCTGCATTGTTTGTCAACCGTAAACTTAGAAGTTTTCAATGTATATTTCTGAAATTAAAAATCTGAATGTCTTTTTTCTAAGCTTTCAAATGATTGAATACGCCTAGTTTCCACTGTTTTGAAATAAATTTAATTCAGCTCGTTCAACTGAATGTTGTACCGAAATTCTACTTAAATAAGGGTAAAACTTGTCGTAGTTGTCTTAGTCAATTTTCCCCGTTGGATCTAAGTTTCCTGCTCTCATTTCTCCTCTCTTTCTGTCTCATAATTTTTTTTGCCTGTTTGACTTTTTGTCTGTTCTCTGTCTAGTTGTTTGTCTATTACGACTGTGTGACTGCCTGTCTGTAACGTCTCTCCCCTCCTCGACTCTCTATCTCTCTAATCCGCCTCTCTCTCTCTCTCTCTCTCTCTCTCTCTCTCTCTCTCTCTGTCTAGTTGTTTGTCTATTACGACTGTGTGACTGCCTGTCTGTAACGTCTCTCCCCTCCTCGACTCTCTATCTCTCTAATCCGCCTCTCTCTCTCTCTCTCTCTCTCTCTCTCTGTCTAGTTGTTTGTCTATTACGACTGTGTGACTGCCTGTCTGTAACGTCTCTCCCCTCCTCGACTCTCTATCTCTCTAATCCGCCTCTCTCTCTCTCTCTCTCTCTCTCTCTCTCTCTGTCTAGTTGTTTGTCTATTACGACTGTGTGACTGCCTGTCTGTAACGTCTCTCCCCTCCTCGACTCTCTATCTCTCTAATCCGCCTCTCTCTCTCTCTCTGTCTAGTTGTTTGTCTATTACGACTGTCTGACTGCCTGTCTGTAACGTCTCTCCCCTCCTCGACTCTCTATCTCTCTAATCCGCCTCTCTCTCTCTCTCTCTCTCTCTCTCTCTCTCTCTCTCTCTCTCTCTCTCTGTCTAGTTGTTTGTCTATTACGACTGTGTGACTGCCTGTCTGTAACGTCTCTTTCCTCCTCGACTCTTAATCTCTCTAATCCGCCTCTCTCTCTCTCTCTCTCTCTCTCTCTGTCTAGTTATTGGTCTATTACGACTGTGTGACTACCTGTCTGTAACGTCTCTCCCCTCCTCGACTCTTAATCTCTCTAATCCGCCTCTCTCTCTCTCTCTCTCTCTCTCTCTCTCTCTCTCTCTCTCTCTCTCTGTCTAGTTGTTTGTCTATTACGACTGTGTGACTGCCTGTCTGTAACGTCTCTCCCCTCCTCGACTCTTAATCTCTCTAATCCGCCTCTCTCTCTCTCTGTCTAATCTAACCACTTTTCCTGCCCCACTAATCACTCTCCCCCCCCCCCCCCACCCCCATCCCCTCTAGTCTTTCCCCCAACAGACCCAGCCAGTCTCAGGTCCACCTAGACCTTAAGGCCGATAACCCAACGCCTCAACGTACCGTCCGAAGGATTCCTTCAAATTGATTTCTCCAGAGTATAAGCCACGGGGTTAGGACATGTCCGGGGGGAGGCTGGGAAGAGGGAGGGGGGACAGGGGAAGCACCGCAGTCGGGGTAGGCAAGGGAGGGAGCAGAAGTGGATAAGATGGATTTTCATTTCCACTGGTAACCAAAGGGAAGAGATACCGGTGTTTTTTTGTTTTTTTAGTTGAGGTACCTGGTAAAGAGGATAACTGTGGATAAATCCTTACTATTATCCTTGGTAGAGAGGATATCTATGGGTGTACCCATACCATTATCCCTGGTAAAGAGAATGACTGTCGATGTATATTTACTATTATCCCAAATAGCGAGGATATCTATGGGTTTATTCTTATCATTATCCCGTGAAGAGAGGATATCTATGAATATATCCTTATTATTATCCCTGGTAGAGAGGATATCTATGAATATATCCTTACCATTATCCCTGGAGGAGAAGGTATCAGTGGATATATCCTTACCATTATCCCTGGTGGAGAGAATATCTGTGGATTTATCCTTACCATTATCCCTGGTGGGGAGAATATCTGGGATATATCCTTACCACTATCCCTGGTAGAGAGGGGTCTCTGTCTATTATTACAGCAGTTTAAGATCGCATGGTCATGTGGACATGGAGGAACTTTTGACTTAAGTGGTATCAGTATCCCGAAACCTGCCTTGTTATTCTATCTTCCCTAATTGCTTCGAATAGAGCTATAAAGAGAATGGCTCAACTTTCTTTGACTTCTTTAAAATCTAGCAAGTATACATGATTTTATTACTTTACATCAATAAGGCATTATGGTTAATTTTTTTTGGTCATTTTAGGTCACTTATTCATTATGTTTATATCTTATATTTTTACACCGATCACTCATTATTTGTCCTTTTTTACCTTTCTATGGCAGATAAGTTATTTGAAATTGTTGTACTTTGATATCAGTAGATCACTGCACTCTTTCTTATGAGATTAAGTTATTTTGGACTATGAAACTGTCTCTTTGGGAGGTAATTGTGCTATTTACTGCCAAAGTTATTCAGTTTTATTTTTGTACTATTTGAGCATTTTGAATCAGTGAAGAAATTCTTTGAGCTCTTCACCTCGTCGACTTTTTCTTTCTCGTTTCTCAAGAGTCAAGTGCGACTTGCCTGCAAATCATACACACCTACACACACACACACTCTCTCTCTATTTATCTCTTTTTTCTCTTCTATCTATTGAAACCTCCACTAGTTCGTCTCTCTCTCTCTCTCTCTCTCCCTCCCTCTGTCTGCTTGTCCCACTGTCTATCTGTGCCTCTGTCTGTTGTCTGTCTCTCCTGAACCTCCTCACACTCCCTGCCCCAATCCCCAGTTGTCTGTGACCATCCCTAAACAGATCGGGAAATCCCGATAATTATGTCTACGGGAGGAGGGGGTGGGGGGTGAAAGGGTGAGGATTAATAAAGAAAAAGTCAGCAATGATGAGGAAGGTTTTTTTTTTCCTCGTTAGCGTTCTAGTCAGGCATGAGGGTAAAAAAGAAGACTTAGGGCGAAGAGGGAGAGAAAACAAAGATAAGCTATAAACATCACAGAGAATGAAGGGAAGAGAACAGGAGAAATAAAGTTATAGATATCACATGGAAAGGACGAAAAAATATATATCCGCTAGATAGAGTAAAAGACATCGGACAGACGCAATCAGGAGAAATATAATAATAGTCAAGCCAGAACAAAAAAAAAATATTATAAAAAAGAGATGAGATAAGGGGGAAATAAAGTTAAAAGGCGAAAATAAATCTTTTTCAAACAAAACTGTTCACATTAGGATCTCAAACTAGACTATAGTGGCATGAAAACTAAAACAAATCGATCCATAAGTTCAGCCTTGACTACTGTAGCATGCAAACTAGATCAGATCACTCCAAAAGCACAGTGGCAAAAACAAACCAAAACAGATCACTTTAAGAGAACAGTGGCATACAAACCAAAACAGATCACTCTAAGAGTACAGTAGAATGCAAGCCAAAACAGATCACTCTAAGAGTACAGTAGCATGCAAGCCAAAACAGATCACTCTAAGAGTAGAGTAGCATGCAAGCCAAAACAGATCACTCTAAGAGTAGAGTAGCATGCAAGCCAAAACAGATCACTCTAAGAGTAGAGTAGCATGCAAGCCAAAACAGATCACTCTAAGAGTAGAGTAGCATGAAAATCAAAACAAGTCACTCTAAGAGTACAGTAGCATGAAAATCAAAACAAGTCACTCTAAGAATACAGTAGCATGAAAATCAAAACAAGTCACTCTAAGAATACAGTAGCATGAAAATCAAAACAAGTCACTCTAAGAGTAGAGTAGCATGAAAATCAAAACAGATCACTCTAAGAGTAGAGTAGCATGCAAGCCAAAACAGATCACTCTAAGAGTAGAGTAGCATGCAAGCCAAAACAGATCACTCTAAGAGTAGAGTAGCATGCAAGCCAAAACAGATCACTCTAAGAGTAGAGTAGCATGCAAGCCAAAACAGATCACTCTAAGAATACAGTAGCATGAAAATCAAAACAAGTCACTCTAAGAATACAGTAGCATGAAAATCAAAACAAGTCACTCTAAGAGTACAGTAGCATGCAAGCCAAAACAGATCACTCTAAGAGTAGAGTAGCATGCAAGCCAAAACAGATCACTCTAAGAGTAGAGTAGCATGCAAGCCAAAACAGATCACTCTAAGAGTAGAGTAGCATGCAAGCCAAAACAGATCACTCTAAGAGTAGAGTAGCATGCAAGCCAAAACAGATCACTCTAAGAGTAGAGTAGCATGCAAGCCAAAACAGTTCACTCTAAGAGTAGAGTAGCATACAAACCAAAACAGATCACTCTAAGAGTAGAGTAGCATGCAAGCCAAAACAGATCACTCTAAGAGTAGAGTAGCATGCAAGCCAAAACAGATCACTCTAAGAGTACAGTAGCATACAAACCAAAACAGATCACTCTAAGAGTAGAGTAGCATGCAAGCCAAAACAGATCACTCTAAGAGTAGAGTAGCATGCAAGCCAAAACAGATCACTCTAAGAGTAGAGTAGCATGCAAGCCAAAACAGATCACTCTAAGAGTAGAGTAGCATGCAAGCCAAAACAGATCACTCTAAGAGTACAGTAGCATACAAACCAAAACAGATCACTCTAAGAGTAGAGTAGCATGCAAGCCAAAACAGATCACTCTAAGAGTAGAGTAGCATGCAAGCCAAAACAGATCACTCTAAGAGTAGAGTAGCATGCAAGCCAAAACAGATCACTCTAAGAGTACAGTAGCATGAAAATCAAAACAGATCACTCTAAGAGTAGAGTAGCATGCAAGCCAAAACAGATCACTCTAAGAGTAGAGTAGCATGCAAGCCAAAACAGATCACTCTAAGAGTAGAGTAGCATGCAAGCCAAAACAGATCACTCTAAGAGTAGAGTAGCATGCAAGCCAAAACAGATCACTCTAAGAGTACAGTAGCATGAAAATCAAAACAAGTCAATCTAAGAGTACAGTAGCACGCAAATCAAAACAAGTCACTCTAAGAGTACAGTAGCATGCAAACCAAAACAGATCACTCTAAGAATGCAGGCTAGAAATCACCAGATACAAGCTAGGACAGACCACTCCAAGAATACAGCAGACACAAGCTAGGACAGACCACTCCAAAAATACAGCAGACACAAGCTAGGACAGACCACTCCAGAAATACAGCAGACACAAACTAAGACTGACCACTCCAAGAATACATCAGACACAAACTAAGACTGACCACTCCAAGAATACATCAGACACAAACTAAGACTGACCACTCCAAGAATACAGCAAACACAAACTAAGACTGACCACTCCAAGAATACAGCAGAAACAAACTAGGACAGACCACTCCAAGAATACAGCAGAAACAAGCTAGGGCTGACCACTCCAGAAATACAAGAGACACAAACTAAGACAGACCACTCCAAGAATACAGCAGAAAGAAGCTAGGACTGACCACTCCAAGAATACAGCAGAAACAAGCTGGGACAGACCACTCCAAGAATACAGCAGACACAAACTAGGACAGACCACTCCAAGAATACAGCAGACACAATCTAAGACAGACCACTCCAGAAATACAGCAGACACAAGCTAGCACAGACCACTCCAGAAATACAGCAGACACAAGCTAGGACAGACCACTCCAGAAATACAGCAGACACAAGCTAAGACTGACCACTCCAGAAATACAGCAGAAACAAGCTAGGACTGACCACTCCAAGAATACAGCAGAAACAAGCTAGGACAGACCACTTCATGAATATAGTAGCATACAAGCTAGAATAGACCACTCCAAGAATACAGAGGCATACAAGCTAGAACAGACCAATACAAGAGTTTAGTTTAGAAAACTATAGGACTATAGGATGAAAAAATGGGGGACAACTGTCAAAAGAGAATTTGCCCAATGAGATAGAGAAATGGAGGGATGTAAGATTGATGAGGAAGAGAAAAGAGGATTTTGCCAGAGCAGAGCGGTTCGTCAGAGCACAGAGAAGAGAGAAGGTGAACAGTCAAAGAAGGTGAAGAGAGGCCAGTACTAGGAAGGAAGGTATCAAAGCCTCGGGCGCCCATCCCTGTGTCGAGGAAGTCAACAATAACGCCATCTTCCAGATTCGTCACAGTAGTTGTCCTCTCATCTAGCAAGACTGAGCTTGTGTGGAAGGTTATGTGCCCTGCGGTGCCACTCAGCCCGACAGTTTCCAGGACTAATATTGCGAGATACCTAGATCTAGACATACAGCGTGTTGGACTGTGTGGCCTGGTCACCCCTACAGCTTCACGGCTTCCAGCAATACTTATCTTACTTGTCATGTAAACAGCCGGGCACTCGTCATCAGCTTATCATATTCCTACCATAATCGAAATCTTCACTCTTTCCGCTGTACTATCATCACTCGTCATCAGCTTATCATATTCCTACCATAATCGAAATCTTCACTCTTTCCGCTGTACTATCATCACTCGTCATCAGCTTATCATATTCCTACCATAATCGAAATCTTCACTCTTTCCGCTGTACTATCATCACTCGTCATCAGCTTATCATATTCCTACCATAATCGAAATCTTCACTCTTTCCGCTGTACTATCATCACTCGTCATCAGCTTATCATATTTCTACCATAATCGAAATCTTCACTCTTTCCGCTGTACTATCATCAAAATAATTACCCCTGCCCTTCCCGCCCCTTGTCTTGCTGCTCATGGTCATCATCGATATCATCATCAGCACCTTGTTCTTGTTGTTGTTGTTGTTGTTGTTGTTGTTGTTGTTGTTGTTGATATTATTATTATTATTATTATTATTATTATTATTATTATTATTATTATACTGCTGTTGTTGCTGTCGGCATTATAATCCATCCTTCATTTCCAACTTGTGATCAATATAACCATCACGAACAGTGCCGTTTCCTTATTATCTTTATTATAATCATCACATTGCCATCATCATCATCTTTATCATCGTCGTCAATAAACTGCCTCTTTTTCTCCTTTTTTTTTCTCTTATTCTTCCTTGTTTTGTATCCCAATTCTGCTCGTTCTTGTTTTTCAATTTCACTATCAACCTCATTCATTTCTGCAAGGTAAATCAAGAAGCCCGTTGTAGTTTGTCTGGTTCCGAAGTCACGCCACTCTGCTGGAAAGAAGGGCTGCGCTCTAGTGTCGTCATAGTTTCTTTACTGCCAGACTGAATATTTGAAAAAAATCACAGACCGTGGACCCAGAGCGGGGAACTCACTGGTAGTAGAACGCATCAGTCAGTCACAGAGAGAATATGCTTGTTCTTCTCCAGCTTGGATGAAAAGAAAATTTACAAAATATCTCCTACTGTCGCAACAGAAAAAAAAAACAACAACACACGATGTCTCTTCTTCTATTGCTAAATAAAAAAAATACAAGAAAAATTACAAGATGTCTCTTAAAAGTTTAGAAGATATTTACAGGATATCTGTTCTACTGCAGTAGTTTAAAAAATGACAGGATATCTGTTCTATTGCACTTACTAGAAGAAAAAAAAATTACAGGAAATCTGCTCTATTGCAGTAATAGAAGAAAATGACAGGATATCTGTTCAACTGCAGTAATAGTAAACAAATTGCAGGATATCTGTTCTCCTGCAGTAATAGAAAAAAGTGACAGGATATCTGTTCTACTGCAGTAGTAGAAAACAAAATATAGGATATCTGTTCTTCTGCAGTAGTAGAAAAAGAAATAACATGATATCTGTTCTACTGCAGTAGTAGAAAACAAATGACAGGATATCTGTTCTACTGCAGTAGTAGTAAAAAAATTTCAGAATATCTGTTCTACTGCAGTAATAGAAAAAAATGACAGGATATCTGTTCTACTGCAGGAGTAGGAAAAAATTACAGGATATCTGTTCTGCTGCAGTAATAGAAAACAAAAATGACAGGATATCTGTTCTACTGCAGTAGTAGAAAAAAAAAATGACAGGATATCTGTTCTACTACAGTAGTAGAAAAAAAATGACAGGATATCTGTTCTATTGCACTAGTAGAAAAAAATTACAGCATATCTGTTCTGCTGCAGTAATAGGAAAAAGTTACAGGATATCTGTTCTGCTGAAGTATTAGTAAAAAGAAATTACAAGATATATGTTCTGCTGCAGTAGTAGAAGAAAAAAATGACAGGATATCTTTTCTACTGCAGTAGTAGGACAAAGTTACAGGATATCTGTTCTACTGCAGTAGCTAAAAAAAAATGACAGGATATCTGTTCTACTGCAGTAGTAGAAAAAAAATGACAGGATATCTGTTCTATTGCACTAGTAGAAAAAAATTACAGCATATCTGTTCTGCTGCAGTAATAGGAAAAAGTTACAGGATATCTGATCTGCTGAAGTATTAGTAAAAAGAAATTACAAGATATATGTTCTGCTGCAGTAGTAGAAGAAAAAAATGACAGGATATCTTTTCTACTGCAGTAGTAGGACAAAGTTACAGGATATCTGTTCTACTGCAGTAGCTAAAAAAAAAATGACAGGATATCTGTTCTACTGCAGTAGTAGAAAAAAGAATTACTGGACATCTGTTCTACTGCAGTAATAGAAAAAAAATTACAGAATATCTGTTTTACTGCAGTAGTAGAAAAAAAATTACAGGATATCCGTTCTACTGCAGTAATAGAAAAAAAATTACAGAATATCTGTGCTACTGCAGTTTTAGGAAAAAAACTTACAGGATATCTATCCTACTGCAGTAGTAGAAAACAAATACAGGATATCTGTTCTTCTGCAGTAGTAGAAAAAAAATTACAGAATATCTGTGCTACTGCAGTTTTAGGAAAAAAAAATTACAGGATATCTGTCCTATTGCAGTAGTAGAAAACAAATACAGGATATCTGTTCTTCTGCAGTGGTAGAAAAAGAAATTTCAGGATATCTGTTCTACTGCAGTAGTAAAAAACAAATGACAGGATATCTGTTCTATTGCAGTAGTAGAAAACAAATGACAGGATATCTGTTCTACTGCAGTAATAGGAAAAAGTTACAAGATATCTGTTCTACTGCAGTAGTAGAAAACAAATGACAGGATATCTGTTCTACTGCAGTAATAGGAAAAAGTTACAGGATATCTGTTCTACTGCAGTAATAGGAAAAAGTTACAGGATATCTGTTGTACTGCAGTAGTAGTAAAAAAAATTTCAGGATATCTGTTCTACTGCAGTAATAGAAAAAAATGACAGGATATCTGTTCTACTGCAGTAGTAGGAAAAAATTACAGGATATCTGTTCTACTGCAGTAATAGAAAAAAATGACAGGATATCTGTTCTACTACAGTAGTAGAAAAAAAAATGACAGGATATCTATTCTATAGCACTAGTAGAAAAAAATTACAGGATATCTGTTTTACTGCAGTAATAGGAAAAAGTTACTGGATATCTGTTCTACTGAAGTAGTAGTAAAAAGAAAGTACAAGATATATGTTCTGCTGCAGTAGTAGAAAAAAAATGACAGGATATCTTTTCTACTGCAGTAGTAGGACAAAGTTACAGGATATTTGTTCTACTGCAGTAGCTAAAAAAACCGACAGGATATCTGTTCTACTGCAGTAGTAGAAAAAAAAATTACAGGATATCTGTTCTACTGCAGTAATAGAAAAAAAATTTACAGAATATCTGTTCTACTGCAGTTTTAGGAAAAAAATTACAGGATATCCGTTCTTCTGCAGTAGTGGAAAAAAAATTACAGAATATCTGTGCTACTGCAGTTTTAGGAAAAAAACTTACAGGATATCTATCCTACTGCAGTAGTAGAAAACAAATACAGGATATCTGTTCTTCTGCAGTAGTAGAAAAAAAATTACAGAATATCTGTGCTACTGCAGTTTTAGGAAAAAAAAATTACAGGATATCTGTCCTATTGCAGTAGTTGAAAACAAATACAGGATATCTCTTCTTCTGCAGTGGTAGAAAAAGAAATTTCAGGATATCTGTTCTACTGCAGTAGTAAAAAACAAATGACAGGATATCTGTTCTATTGCAGTAGTAGAAAACAAATGACAGGATATCTGTTCTACTGCAGTAATAGGAAAAAGTTACAAGATATCTGTTCTACTGCAGTAGTAAAAAACAAATGACAGGATATCTGTTCTATTGCAGTAGTAGAAAACAAATGACAGGATATCTGTTCTATTGCAGTAATAGGAAAAAGTTACAAGATATCTGTTCTACTGCAGTAATAGGAAAAAGTTACAGGATATCTGTTCTACTGCAGTAATAGGAAAAAGTTACAGGATATCTGTTCTACTGCAGTAATAGGAAAAAGTTACAGGATATCTGTTGTTCTGCAGTAGTAGTAAAAAAAAATTTCAGGATATCTGTTCTACTGCAGTAATAGAAAAAAATGACAGGATATCTGTTCTACTGCAGTAGTAGGAAAAAATTACAGGATGTCTGTTCTACTGCAGTAATAGAAAAAAATGACAGGATATCTGTTCTACTACAGTAGTAGAAAAAAAAATGACAGGATATATATTCTATAGCACTAGTAGAAAAAAATTACAGGATATCTGTTTTACTGCAGTAATAGGAAAAAGTTACTGGATATCTGTTCTACTGAAGTAGTAGTAAAAAGAAAGTACAAGATATATGTTCTGCTGCAGTAGTAGAAAAAAAATGACAGGATATCTTTTCTACTGCAGTAGTAGGACAAAGTTACAGGATATTTGTTCTACTGCAGTAGCTAAAAAAAATGACAGGATATCTGTTCTACTGCAGTAGTAGAAAAAAAAATTACAGGATATCTTTTCTACTGCAGTAATAGAAAAAAAAATTACAGAATATCTGTTCTACTGCAGTTTTAGGAAAAAAATTACAGGATATCCGTTCTTCTGCAGTAGTGGAAAAAAAATGACAGGATATCTGTCCTCCTGCAGTAGTAGAAAACAAAATACAGGATATCTGTCCTCCTGCAGTAGTAGAAAACAAAATACAGGATATCTGTTCTATTGCAGTAGTAGTAAAAAAAATTGCAAGATATCTCTCATACTCCTGAAAAAAAAATTTCAGTTCTGTCAGGATGATTTTTTTTTCATACGAGATACAAGAAGAAAAAAAAAAGATAATGTTTTGAATATTTTCTACAGTTTACTGCATAACACAGGAAGAGAGCAAGACTGAAAAGTGTCTTAAAAATGGGCAAATAATAATAACAATAAAAGCCAAAACAACACCACAACATTTGAGGGTCATGTCGAATCCTGTAGTGGTGGTTGTTCTGATGGATAAGATTTTGGTTGTGATGGTAATATGAGGGCTTTCTTGGTGCAGTTTCAATAACACCATCAAACTTGGACTCACTCGAGCCGGAAGTAAGAGGCGAGTTTTGCATTTTTGATGAGAAACTAGACTGAACTTTCTTTTCCAAAATTCTTTCCTCTATATCTGTCTCTCCATCTCCTCCCCCTCCCTCTCTCTCTCTCTCTCTCTCTCGCTGCTTTTCTCGCTCTCTCATCTTTTATTCTTCCTCCCTCCTCCCTCTTCTTTTCTTTTCACTCTCTTTTCTTTCGCGCATATCATTTACTTCGTCCTTTTCCACGCCCCCACCAGTCCTCTCTCCCTCCCTTTTTTCTCTCTCCTCTCCCCTCCCCGCTTTCCATTCACTTTCAAAATCCTCTCCCACCCCCTATACCACTTCTTCCCTACACTACTTGTGTGCCTCTCATCCGTACCTCCCTCCCTCTCAGCAGCTCTGAACCGCTAGAGTTGTGTCCCCTTTTCCTGGTCCGATGTCCAGATGAGGGACCTCGAGGGAGCTCAGTACCAATGAGATTTTGTCTGACCTGGAGAGTGCTAGACCTGGGGTTTCCACATCATGATTGTGTGTCTGTCGGTGTGTCTGTGCGGATGTGACTGGGGCACTGGCTCTTAGTTCGTATTGAACATTTTCATACTATCTTGTTGATTATTTTTTTTCCGGAAATCGTGGTCTCATTAGTTGAAAAACAAACTGTCCTACTGACGTACGGGGGGAAAAGGGAGATGGATTTGTAGAGCGGAATAGAGAATGACGGGCAATTAAGGAGATAAATGGGGAGAGTGAGAGAGAGAAAAAGTGAGAGAGAGAGAGGGAGAGAGAAAGAGTGAGAGAGAGAGGGAGAGAAAGAGAGAGAGAGAGAGAGAGAGAGAGAGAGAGAGAGAGAGAGAGAAAGAGAGAAGTGGGGAAAGTGAGAAGGATAGAGAGACTGTGACAGAGTAAGTGAGGGAAGTATGTGTATTCTCCTTCTCCTCCTCCTCCTCATCCATTGAGAGAAATTTTTACCACTGTGCCGACTTATCTAGCGCGAGTTGCTGTAACCATAGACCGGGTCTGAAAGAGGCCAGCGTGGACTGGTTGTGAAGTCCGAGCTCTGCTGGTGACTTGCTCTGGCCAGGCCCGGGCCGAGATCGATGGGCTGTGATTAGTAGGCAAACCCTCCGCCCCGGGATGATAGAGGACAGCTAGAGTAGGTAGAGGGTGGTGGCGGCCACACAGCAGCAGGCAGAGAGAGGAAGAAAAGCTAATTTGAGGACGCGATCTTATAACAGTAGATGTATTATAACCTTACAAAGTTATGATCTCCTAGAGGTAAATCTTTAGTACTCTTACCGAAAACATGATCTTATGGCAGTAAATCTATAGAACTCTTACCAGTGGTGTAAATAGAAAGTCCGAATATAAGAGTTACTGGTTTTCTCTGACTGCTTACAAACCTTCACTCTGAAAATATCGATAGAGTTATTTATTTAAAAAAAAAAAAAAAAAATAAATAAATAAATAAATAAATAAAAAAAAAAAAATGCTGTTGCGAAAACTTAGAGAATTCCAGACTAAGTGAAAACTTTGCGCCAGCCTGCGCGCTCATCTAGTGCCTGTAGTTGTGTGAAACCCATTGAGTAACTCGCAGTCGGAGAATTCTGACTGAAATAAAAAAAACCGAGGTTGGGTTGTTCATGCACATTTACATGGTTAGTTCCTTACAGGAATCAGGTAAAACACAGAGTTGGAGACCTTCGGTATTGGATCAAATCGCACATAGAATGTGCAAAAGCGACCCATAGCAGATAATAATGTAGACATTGCAATGCATTGTAGTATTGTTATAATCTATTCTAAATCCGACTCGATACACCTAAAGAGATAATTAGGAAGACAATAAGCTTGATCAAAGACAATAGAGAGCTAGATAGTTAGGGAGGTAATATTGATAGGCCCAGATAGACTGCTCTCTGGATAGCTACCCAGCCTTTTGTTACCCAGTGTCAGAAAATGTCTCCACGCACGAGACGGTGGTCACAAAATAAGAAAAAGTGACCACTGCAGATCGATCAGCTGTTACCAGAGAGGGTAGACCGTCCTCCCTCCTATTGCATGGTCCAACTACGGCTCTGGAACTGACCCGCCTCTGCTCTCTGACCAGACGCTGCGCAAATCACCCGCCCACCCTTTAGGCCCACCCTTAAAACCCAGTGGTCAGTCCAGACTGAGGCCAGTCTCGCCCTCCCAGTCCACTGCTGGTCAGCGCTGACCACAGCAGATCGATAAAGCTCGGCGTGGCGCCGCTGTTTGAGAGTCCAACCCTCCGTTCTTCGGTCTGACCAATCACTGGTCAAGGAACTGGTCAAGTTGGTAGAAAGGCTGGTCACTCCTCCTCCTCCTCTTCCACTGGAGTGACCAGTCAGTTGTATAGTAGAGGGCACACGAGAGCCGGACAGCACACCAGTGGATTAGAGTGTTCATAACAGAGAAAATAATTAATAGTTTTGTTGTTTGATCATTGGGATGATTAGACGGGAATAAGCGACGCCGGCCATACCATTGAGATGAGCAGCCGTATACAGTGGTTTATTCTAGTATATACTTCACCAGTGGAGCCGGACGGAGGCCGTATACAGTGGTTTATTCTAGTATATACTTCACCAGTGGAGTCGGACAGAGGCCGTGCACAGTGGGTTATTCTAGTATATACTTCACCAGTGGAGTCGGACAGAGGCCGTGCACAGTGGTTTATTCTAGTATATACTTCACCAGTGGAGTCGGACAGAGGCCGTGCACAGTGGGTTATTCTAGTATATACTTCACCAGTGGAGTCGGACAGAGGCCGTGCACAGTGGTTTATTCTAGTATATACTTCACCAGTGGAGTCGGACAGAGGCCGTGTACAGTGGTTTATTCTAGTATATACTTCACCAGTGGAGTCGGACGGAGGCCGTGTACAGTGGTTTATTCTAGTATATACTTCACCAGTGGAGTCGGACAGAGGCCGTGCACAGTGGTTTATTCTAGTATATACTTCACCAGTGGAGTCGGACAGAGGCCGTGCACAGTGGGTTATTCTAGTATATACTTCACCAGTGGAGTCGGACAGAGGCCGTGCACAGTGGGTTATTCTAGTATATACTTCACCAGTGGAGTCGGACAGAGGCCGTGCACAGTGGTTTATTCTAGTATATACTTCACCAGTGGAGTCGGACAGAGGCCGTGCACAGTGGGTTATTCTAGTATATACTTCACCAGTGGAGTCGGACAGAGGCCGTGTACAGTGGTTTATTTTAGTATATACTTCACCAATGGAGCCGGACGGAGGCCGTGTACAGTGGTTTATTTAGTATATACTTCGCCAGTGGAGCTAGTTTGAATGTAAAGAAGCACTCTTTTGTTTCTGTTAACAAAGATCATGAGAATTTAGATGCATATCTAACGATAGCCTTTTGCTGCCTCACTCTTTTCTGCAGCAACATATCTGGGTCATGGACATTTTTAAGTGAAGCTTTTACCAGTCCTATTACAATTTGTGTGTCTGTAAATACACACACACACACACACACATATATATATATATATAAAGAGAAAAATAGAGAGAGAGAGAAAGAGAGAGAGAGAGAGAGAGAGAGAGAGAGAGAGAGAGAGAGAGAGAGAGAGAGAGAGAGAGAAATAGTGAAAAGAAAAACCAATGGAGAGAGAACTCGATATCTAGAGAGGGATATATATATATATATATATATATATATATATATATATAGAGAGAGAGAGAGAGAGGGTGTAGAGAGAGAGGAAGAGAAGGAAAAGAGAGAGGGATAAGAGAGAGAGGTAGAGAGAGAGGGAGATACAGAGAGAGGGGGTAGAGAGAGAAAGAGAGAGGAGGGAGAGTAGAAAGAGAGAGGGATAAGAGAGAGAGGTAGTGAGAGAGGGAGATACAGAGAGAGGGGGTAGAGAGAGAGAGAGAGAGAGAGAGGGTGTAGAGAGAGAGGGAGAGAAGGAAAAGAGAGAGGGATAAGAGAGAGAGAGAGGAAGGAAGGATGAAAGAAGGAGGAAGGAGAAGGGAGGAGAGAGAGCGAGAGAGAAAAAGCGTGTATTTCTATGTTTAGAGCTAGTATCATTACCCATTTCTCATGAGGAGACACCCACTGATACCCTGACATACTGAGATTAAACGAACGAGCGAAAACAGTGAAACCACATCTGTTGATGCTGAGTTTTGGGTGTGAGAGGAATAATCTTGTCACTTTACTTTCAGCTTCCAGCGAAGTCGGTTTCGTCTCGTCCATCTCTTCCATTTCCCATTAATTTAAAAAAAAAATCAGTTTACCAACTCCTTTATGTCCATCTCTCTCTCTCTCTCTCTCTCTCTCTCTCTCTCTCTCTCTCTCTCTCTCTCTCTCTTTCTCCTCCCCAAATTCCTGTGTTTTCAGTGAAAGCTGGCCTGCTCGTCCCTCCCAGTCCTCCAATAATTACCGGCGGTGTCTTATGTTGCGAGCACTTCGCCCACGAGACTTGGTGGTTCGGTGTGAGTGCGTGTGTGAGTGTGTGAGTGAGTGTGTGTGAGTGTGTGTGAGTGGTGTCCAGCTAGGGGACGCAACTACCATCATGATGGACTGAGGGCCAGACAAGTCCGACACGCATCGATCTGGCGTTGCCTGGAGACCGCGCCGATTGGGGGAGGGGGAGGGGGAGCAAGACAAGGGAATAAGAGAAGAGGTCGGAGGAAAAGTTGGGATAAATGGACATTAGTCACTAGTTGGGGAGGAGGGGAGAGATAGACAGAGACAGAGAGAAAGAGACAGAGGGGGAGAGAGAGGGCGAGAGAAATATAGCTATAGACGGTCTACAAGAGGGAGAATAAAGAGAAGAAGCGAGGAGATATAGAGAGAGGAATAAGACTCTCGATAAAAAGAAAGATAAAGATAAGTTCAACATCGAAATAAGGATGTTCACCTCCAGAGTGGGTTTATGTAGGACAAGAGAGGTTTTGTTTGTCTGTTTGCCAATGTGTGTGTGTGTTTGTCCGGCATTGGTCCATTGATTGACCCCAGATGAAAGCGGATGGGATACCATGACAACCAAAGAGCTGTGATATATCAAAGAGGAGACGTTGGCCCTTCAGGTTGCTTTACTTATCGAGTCTTTTGGCAGGAAGCTTTACGTGTAGGCTCTGGTACATTCATCAGTCTGTCTGTCTGTCTGTCTGACAGTCGATCTTCATCCATCTGTCTCGTCCCGCCTCAGGCTCTTTCTGCCACTGTTTCTCTGTTCCTTCTCTCTCTAAGGATATCTGTCTCTGTTTGACACTCTTTTTTCTTTTTGTCAGTCTTATCTGTTTCTGTTTGACACTCTTTTTTCTTTTTGTCAGTCTTATCTGTTTCTGTTTGACACTCTTTTTTCTTTTTCTCAGTCTCATCTGTTTCTGCTTCAGTTTTTTTTATGTGTTTGTGTCTGCCTATGTTGCTCTGCATTCTTCCCCACCAGTTTTCTGTCAGTTTTAACGTTAATTAATATGTCATATAAATTTTATCTGTCTTTCTCTCTATGTATCCATGTTTAGGTCTTTATTAACATCAATAGCCTGTTGGTCTGGATCGCTGCAGCTGCTGCTGTCAATCCTAATTTAACAATATGATGGCAAACTCTAACCAACATACTTCACAGGCATCTGCATTTTTCATTCCGGCGAAAACAAACTCAAATGCTTTGAAATTTGAAATTCTCCGCAGCCTCACACGCGACAATACTCTGGGTGAAATATATGTACAAATAAGGGCGCCCGTGATACTGGAGTCCGAGAGACAAAATAATTCTGGATGATTTTTATCTGATCAGTCTATATGCTTATCTATCTCATTAAAAAAGGTCGCGCATCTTTTTTCCAATTGCGTGCATAATTTGCCTGCAGTGAACTTTAAAATTATAATTATATAAAACTAAAAACAACTCTTTTGCAATGGCGGCCCTACCATCCATCCAACCAATGGATTGGACAATAAATAAGAATTCACTCACACGACCAATTGACCATACAGAAGTCATAACCACAGGCTGTTTGATTTAGTGTCACTCCCAGCCGCCCTTCCGCCATCTCTGTCCAGTAGGAGCCAATGTTTGGTCACTCAGATGTTTGTCACGACCGTCACAGCCTGGCCGCTACATATTCAAACCATCGACAGGTGAAAGGAAGGACTACTAACACATTTCCTCCTCGCCTAGCTGGCCGGAGGTATAGAGTAACAGAGGGAGTCTGTTAATATTTCCATGACGCTGGTCGGTGGTATAGAGTAACAGAGGGAGTCTGTTAATATTTCCATGACGCTGGCCGGTGGTATAGAGTAACAGAGGGAGTCTGTTCAGATTTCCATGACGCTGGCCGGAGGTATAGAGTAACAGAGGGAGTCTGTTAATATTTCCATGACGCTGGTCGGTGGTATAGAGTAACAGAGGGAGTCTGTTAATATTTCCATGACGCTGGCCGGAGGTATAGAGTAACAGAGGGAGTCTGTTAATATTTCCATGACGCTGGCCGGTGGTATAGAGTAACAGAGGGAGTCTGTTAAGATTTCCATGACGCTGGCCGGAGGTATAGAGTAACAGAGGGAGTCTGTTAAGATTTCCATGACGCTGGCCGGAGGTATAGAGTAACAGAGGGAGTCTGTTAAGATTTCCATGACGCTGGCCGGTGGTATAGAGTAACAGAGGGAGTCTGTTAATATTTCCATGATGCTGGCCGGTGGTATAGAGTAACAATACTGACAGCATACCGCACTCTAATGGATGGGTTATATCAACCAAGAAACCTACCAACATAGATGTCATGTGTCCCTGGTCTCTCTACTGTCAATTAGACAGCACTCTGGTGGACAGGTTATATCAACCAATAAACCAAACAACACTAATGTCACGTGTTCTGGTCACCATTGTCTTCCTACAGCCCACTGGGCCTGCACCTTTGGACATCATGAAGAGCGACCAATAAACCAAACAACACTAATGTCACGTGTTCTGGTCACCATTGTCTTCCTACAGCCCACTGGGGCTGCACCTTTGGACATCATGAAGAGCGACCAATAAACCAAACAACACTAATGTCACGTGTTCTGGTCACCATTGTCTTCCTACAGCCCACTGGGCCTGCACCTTTGGACATCATGAAGAGCGACCAATAAACCAAACAACACTAATGTCACGTGTTCTGGTCACCATTGTCTTCCTACAGCCCACTGGGCCTGCACCTTTGGACATCATGAAGAGCGACCAGGCGTGGCTAGAGTCGTGAGCCGGACACTGCCCTAACCACAGCGAGCTGTTCATTGCCCAGTTCATCATGGCTGGACCGGGAGGAAACAATGGACAGTGGGCACAGGGTGTGGCTACAGCACCTACTGCCCACTACTACCACTGACCACAGCCAATCACAGCCCGCTCGGACAAGTGAGCAGCCTAGCGGCTCACAGCCAGGGTGGAGAGGTCAAGGGTCAGAAGAGATTCGCTCGCACATGCTCAAGCCAGAACCAGACTGACGCGCGACGAATTGGAAAATGACCAATGTCCGCTGTGATTTCGGCCTGTCCACTGTCCACACTGATCGCGTGGCTGGGCGATCAATAACCTGACCCAGGCGTTCAGGAGGCGTGGTGTGTCTCCCAGACTGAGCGACACAGGAGTCACGTGATGAGGTATGAAAGCAGCAATGTTGGCTAAGGGAACATCAGTTGATCACACCGCGAAAACTTAATCTTGAGTGTTGTGGATAACAACACTACCACAATCCTTGTATAAACAGAGATGTGCCCATAAAACGGAATAATGTAACAACACTGCCACAATTATTGTAATAAACAGAGATTGTGCTCATAGAACGAAGTCACTACCCACAATAAACAGAAATTTTTCTTATAAAATGACCAAAAGTAAGATAACTTCCAACATGGCCTGTGGGTGGTGCGCTGGACCGGTTGTCTAATCACTCGGTTCAAACCTAGACAAACCTTCAGCCGTTAAACACGGTTCTGTCTAGATCTAGTTACCATAGTAACGAACAAAAACAAAAAGTGCACATTTCGTAATGATGTAATATTGCAAAACCATAACTAGTGCTGTTGTTATCTGGTGCCGGGTGTCCAGAAAAAAAAGCCGGCGGGGGGGGAGGGAGAGAGAAAGTGGAAAAGTAGACCACAGTTCCGGTCCAGGCTAGAGGCTGTTTGGCGGGAGTCCTGGGCTTGGAGGGCCAGAGACACACATAGTGGAGGGGAGGGGGGTACTAAAGTTTTATAAGGGGGAGGGGGGAACTGCAGAAAAAGGAAGGCACAGGAGGCCATACAGAGTCGGTGCGGTGGGGGTTCGAGTTTTATGAGGGGAGATGGGGAGAGAGGAGGTACAGAAGGCAAAGACAGGTTCCAGATAACTTGACAGGTAGGAAGAAGAGAAATTGAAAGGAGTGTTGTGGACAAATAAAAGGATGAAAAGGGTGAAAAACAAAAAAAATAGAGTTAGGGTGAAAAAGAGAGAAGGATAGATAAAGAGGAAGGGAGGGAAGGAGAGGAAGATAGATAGATAGATAGATAGAGAGAGAGAGAAAGAGAGAGACAGAGAGAGCGAGAGAGATAGAGATAGATAGATAGATAGATAGATAGAGAGAGAGAGAGAGAGAGAGAGAGAGAGAGAGAGAGAGAGAGAGAGAGAGAGAGAGAGAGAGAGAGAGAGAGAAATATTTGATAGTGCAGGAGGTGGATGGTGTGGTGAAAAGGTTTGATAAACGTCTCACATAGCATGGCAGCAATCAGTCACTTGACATGCTAAATATGTACCCGCCTCACAAGGGGAGTTTCTTGTGAGTGGCTATGCTTATGGGAATATGGAAAAAAGCCCAACTAAAAACAAACAAAACTCAGTCTTTTTTTTAATATACAAAAAGGAACAAAAGAGTTTTTCTTAGTAACCATGGCTTCAACATCTAAGATTGGTAAATAAGCTGAATTGGTTGACTTTCAATTTTCTGCCCTTTGAGAGCCTCTAACGTGGAGGAAGCATACAGTTTTACTGTCTGCCTATCCTAGATACAATCAAGAAGAGAGCGATTAGTCAAAAAAAACAAAAAACAGGACAAAATCTAGTCATAATTAGCGCTTTGGTGGGTTCCTAAAAAACTATTTGAGTGATTCTCAGAGATATTGAGAAGGCTGGTCGATTGGTTTGTTGATAGTCAGAGCTACTGTGACGGCTGACTGATTAATAGTCAGAACTTCTGTGACGGCTGGTCGCTTAATTGATTGATAGTCAGAACTTCTGTGACGGCTGATCGCTTAATTGATTGATAGTCAGAACTTCTGTGACGGCTGGTCGCTTAATTGATTGATAATCAGAACTTCTGTGACGGCTGGTCGATTAATTGATTGATAGTCAGAACTTCTGTGACGGCTGGTCGATCAATTGATTGATAGTCAGAACTTCTGTGACGGCTGGCCGATTAATGATTGATAGTCAGAACTTCTGTTACGACTGGTCGATTAATGATTGATTGATAGTCAGAACTTCTTGACGGCTGGTCGATTAATTGAGTGATTGATTGACAGTCAGAACTTTTGTGACGGCTGGTCGATTAATTGAGTGATTGATTGACAGTCAGAACTTTTGTGACGGCTGGTCGATTGATTGATTGATTGATTGATTGATTGATTGATTGATTGACTGATTGATTGATTGATTGACTGATTGATAGTCAAAACTTCCGAGACGACTGATCTATTAATTGAGAATCAGAAGTTCTTTGACAGCTGATCGGTTGATTGATAGATAGTCAGACCTACAGTAACTTTGACGGTTGGTCGGTTGATTGATAGATAGTCAGAGCAACAATAAATATGACGGCTGGTCGAGTGATTGATAGATATTGAGAACTATTATGACGGCTAGTCGATTGATTTATTGAAAGTCGGTGGTGACAGCAAATAACAGAACTATATCTATTTGTTGTCTGTGGTGAGAGCAGATGACAGGACTAGATCTGGTGTCTGTGGTGAGAGCAGATGACAGGACTAGATCTGGTGTCTGTGGTGAGAGCAGATGACAGGACTAGATCTGGTGTCTGTGGTGAGAGCAGATGACAGGACTAGATCTGGTGTCTGTGGTGAGAGCAGATGACAGGACTAGATCTGGTGTCTGTGGTGAGAGCAGATGACAGGACTAGATCTGGTGTCTGTGGTGAGAGCGGATTACAGGACTAGATCTGGTGTCTGTGGTGAGAGCAGATCACAGCACTAGATCTGGTGTCTGTGATGAGAGCAGAGGACAGGACTAGATCTGGTGTCTGTGGTGAGAGCAGATGACAGGACTAGATCTGGTGTCTGTGGTGAGAGCAGATGACAGGACTAGATCTGGTGTCTGTGGTGAGAGCAGATGACAGGACTAGATCTGGTGTCTGTGGTGAGAGCAGATCACAGCACTAGATCTGGTGTCTGTGGTGAGAGCAGATGACAGGGCTAGATCTGGTGTCTGTGGTGAGAGCAGATGACAGGACTAGATCTGGTGTCTGTGGTGAGAGCAGATCACAGGACTAGATCTGGTGTCTGTGGTGAGAGCAGATGACAGGACTAGATCTGGTGTCTGTGGTGAGAGCAGATTACAGGACTAGATCTGGTGTCTGAGATGAGAGCAGATCACAGGACTAGATCTGGTGTCTGTGGTGAGAGCAGATGACAGGACTAGATCTGGTGTCTGTGGTGAGAGCAGATGACAGGACTAGATCTGGTGTCTGTGGTGAGAGCAGATGACAGGACTAGATCTGGTGTCTGTGGTGAGAGCAGATGACAGGACTAGATCTGGTGTCTGTGGTGAGAGCAGATCACAGGACTAGATCTGGTGTCTGTGGTGAGAGAAGATGACAGGACTAGCTCTGGTGTCTGTGGTGAGAGCAGATTACAGGACTAGATCTGGTGTCTGTGGTGAGAGCAGATGACAGGACTAGATCTGGTGTCTGTGGTGAGAGCAGATGACAGGACTAGATCTGGTGTCTGTGGTGAGAGCAGATGACAGGACTAGATCTGGTGTCTGTGGTGAGAGCAGATTACAGGACTAGATCTGGTGTCTGTGGTGAGAGCAGATGACAGGGTTAGATCTGGTGTCTGAGATGAGAGCAGATCACAGGACTAGATCTGGTGTCTGTGGTGAGAGCAGATCACAGGACTAGATCTGGTGTCTGTGGTGAGAGCAGATCACAGGACTAGATCTGGTGTCTGTGGTGAGAGCAGATCACAGGACTAGATCTGGTGTCTGTGGTGAGAGCGGATTACAGGACTAGATCTGGTGTCTGTGGTGAGAGCGG